>CM044444.1:3569432-3760599 GCA_024363595.1 Xenopus borealis | reverse complement strand
ACTGTGGGATAGCAGGTATAGTAGGGAGAGATGGTGCCTATAGTTACAGTGGATAATAGATGGTGTCTTTAGTAGCGGTGGGTATAATAGCCTCTGGGAAAGGACTGTGGCTGTTGAACAATGAGTATAGTAACATGAGCTGGTATTGTACAGAGACAATAGTTACAGTTTGGAGATAGCATTTGGGCATAATAACCTATACTAGCCTAATGTTCCTGTATGGGGGTGGGGGCCATCTTCAGTGAGATTCAAGTAAAATAAAAAAAAGGCTATACGTTCCATGGTGATAAACATGACCAAAGGTATAATTTTTTCTCCTGTGTGTGTTTTCCCTCTTTGGCCAGATTTACAGTGAAGCAAGTAGTGGAGCTGAGTGGGGCTGTGGATGGACAGAGAGGCGGTGGTGAGTTTTATTTTTGGCCCTTAATAGGGTACTCAGTGGGCCCTGGATATACCAGTCTGACTCTGTATGGACCCCTGATCCATCTCCAGGTATTCCAACGAAATGCTGTTTTGCTGTTCCAGATACTTTTCAATGCGCACAACTTCTCTACCTCCAGCACAGAGAAGGGAGCTAATTTACAAATGCTGTAGGGATTGCATCTTCAAACAGGCTTCACATTTTAATGCTATTTTCCAAAATGTTTATTAAATGAGGGAAGCCAGTCAACTAATAGAATGTGACAGTTGTGAATATAAAGATATAGTGAAAATCTTATTCGGCTCAAACCTCGATAAGTTTGAAGTCCAGAAAACTTACTTTTGCTGCTGAAAAATGTTCCCTGTCTTTTTGAAAATGTTCCCCGTGTCTTTTGAGAACTATTTGTTTCCCAGTCATGCTCACTCTTTCCGTATAATCAAACAGAAAAAAAAAAAATTTCAACATATAAAGGCAATTTGAAAGAGAATAACAAAATGGACTTGTTATATAAGACAAGGAAATTGACATGTAAACTGAAGAATTCATGGTATAAAACAATCCAGCATTGTACACAAAGTACATATTTCAACTGTCAGAGTTAATTCAGTCTCCTTTGATAGGTACTCCAAAGCCACTCAAACTGTCATAAGACTGAAGAATCTCCTATAAAGAATACAAATTTATAGACATACCTAAACAACTAGGTCAGATATCACATCCCAGGAGAATAGCGTTAACAGAGACAGACAAAGGGAAGCAGAGATCTATCGTGTTGGCAATTTCAAACTTCACTTCAACCAGTCAGCCCCTTGCCTTTGTTTGACCAATGCAATCATTCCAATTCTGTACTTTTGTTATTTTAATACCTGTCCAATTGTTCTTTTTTAACCCAGAATATACCGGCCATGTACAGATCATGTCTCAGAAGCAACGAACTTGATAATCAATGACAGATTGCTCATTTGTAAAGGATTTCTTATGCCTGCTGTACATAGCAGGAGACAAGCCATATACAATATATATATATATATATATAGCACACCCTTGAATGCACTTTAGCTGTGTGTATTATAGTGTATGACCAGGACTATGTCTGCTTGTATTGTGCCACTGACCCATGTGTACCTGAGCAACTCCCTGCAACTCCCAGTACCTTGCATGATCATCTTGGTAAAATTGAATCCAGTCATTGATATTTCTTTGCAGCAATAACTTGTTTATTAACAGTCTAATAAATAAAATGAGCAGTCACTCTTTCAAGGCAAAGTTTACAAAGGATGACACATCCCCCTCAGAGAGGAAGCAGCAAAAGGGACTGTCGTGGTTTTATGATGTAGTTTTTATTTCTAAATGACACTGTTTATACTGCACATAATTCACTCTACAATATAAAATGTCATTCCTGAACCAACAAGTGTATTTTTTAGTTGTAATATTGGTGTGTAGGTGCATCTCAGGTCATTTTGCCTGGTCATGTGATTTCAGAAAGAGCCAGCACTTTAGGATGGAACTGCTTTCTGGCAGCCTGTTGTTTCTCCTACTCAATGTAACTGAATGTGTCTCAGTGGGACCTGGATTTTACTATTGAGTGTTGTTCTTAGATCTACCAGGCAGCTGTTATCTTGTGTTAGGGAGCTGCTATCTGGTTACCTTCCCATTGTTCTGTTGTTAGGCTGCTGGGGGGGGGGGATGGATGATATCACTCAACTTTCAATACATTTTGTTGGCTTTCCATAAAGGGTAGCTACAGATGTGGTGCAACTGTTTGCAAAACCTGTAAAGTTATCTCCATGGGTCCAATTTTAAATCAAATGCTACCGGTAGAGAGTTTCAGAGCAGCGCCTTTTACAACTGCAACACCAAAAATGTGATATATCTACTTGAGTGCAAAATATGCAAGAAACAATATGTGGGACGAACGACTCGTAGCCTAAAGGAAAGAATACGGGAACATATAAGAGCAATTGAAAATAGGGATGAAACCACCCCTGTTGGCAAACATTTTACATCATGCTCAGCGAAGGGTACTGAGAACCTGTCAGTTAAGGTAATAGAACAGGTAAAACCATCCTCTAGAGGGGGTGATCTGTTACGCACCTTAAATTTGAGGGAGACGTTCTGGATTCTTAAGCTGGAAACTAGAAAGCCTAAGGGATTGAACACTAGACATGATCTGACGCATTTATATTAATTATTATATAGGAAAAAGGGCTAGATAGTCTTACCAACCACATACTATATACCTCATATATACCATGTAACTGACCTTAGTCTAATCACAGCACCCTTTCCTATACATCTTTAACAGCACTGATGCCATGAGTCTAATATAGACCGGTCAAATACCTGTTCACCTTTTCGTTAGACTGTTGCATATGATATAGAGAGCTGTATTTTAGGATTTAAACCAGTGAGCCGTATATTAAATTATGACACAATAACGGGACTTGTTTTTAGTATAGAAACTTTTCTGTCAGTTTTTTAAACACTATTGTTCTTAATAAATAACATTAAAGATTGTAACTAATTTTAAAAGCTAAAGATTGCAACAAATTTTAAACATTGTATTCTGATTATGTACCCATAGGGGTCACTATCTACTTCATGTATTTAAACTGACCGTTTGTTCGGTGAAAGTTGCCTATGATTAAGGGATTGTTTCCCGAAACGCGTAGGGCATTGTATCCCGATTAAATCTGTTCCTGATCAGAGTGCCGTCTTTTTCTTGGATTTTGTGGAGTACTCTAGCAGGGGGACGCTGCTGACTGAGCACCTGATCCGGATTGTTTTGAGCAGTTTGATCAAGTGAGTTCTGAGCGGTTATTTTTGCTTGTTTTACAACTTTCAATACAGCAGTAAAGAGTGGCTGAAAATGATCAGAGCACAAGTCAAATGACGGGGCAGCTGGGAAACTGCTAACATGTCTAACCCCATGTCAGATTGAATGTAAAACAATTAGTTTGCTCCTTTGAAAAATGGATTTCAGTGCAGAATTCTGCTGGAGCAGCACTATTAACTGATGTGTTTTGAAAAAAATATGTTTTCCCATGACAGTTTCCCTTTAGTTACCAACACCCCTGAGGGCAGAACACTGTGCATTGGGATCCTCAGTCTGGGTCTTGTTTCTTAGCACCTGGACCTCAACTCACCAACTGATATTCCTGCAACAGTAGCACACACACACCATGGGGTCCTAATCCCACTATTCAAAATACTGTGGTAGTTTCAGGGTTCCTCAGCATCAATAGATAAACATTAGTGATGGGGGAATTTATTCGTCAGGTGCGAATTCGCGGCGAATTCCCGTGATTCGCCACCAGCGAATAAATGTGCGAAACACCAGTGAAAATTCGGCTGCTGAAAATTCGCTGGCGTAAAAAAATGAGATGCACGCCAAAAATGACGTGATGCACACTGAAAATGACGCGACATGCGTCGAAAATGAGACGCGACTCATTTTGCTAAATTTTCTCCAATTCGCGAATTTCGCTAATTTTTTGGCGAAGCGAAACAGGATAGATTCGCCCATCACTAATGAACATGTCCACAATTCAGCAGAAGAGGCAGATCAGAGGAGGTGGCTCAAAAAACATAAGTGCAAGTGGTGCATTCAGGGATGGACTTGGCCAGCAAGACTCCGGGGAAAAACCCGGTGAGCCCCGCCAACCCAGACCCTCTCCCTGCCTGAAACCCTCAGTTCTACCCATGGTGCTTATTGTGGTTTCAAAAAGAAAAGGGCGCAGGGGGGTTGTGGATGGGGCCATCCATCAATGAATTTGGGTGCATGTACCTTAGTTTGTGTTCATTTTAGTGTAACCAAACCTGAGACTACATTCACAAATGTCAGTGCACTTATAGAAAAGTAGAAGGGGTACAAAATTTGTGGCTGATTTGACCCAAAACCAATATACAGGCCTTATATGGGTCATTGCAGAGTGCACCCACAGACCAATCTACCTGAATCTACCTCTGTATGGGCACCCCAGAACACTGCAAAAGCAATTATTGTAGCATTTTTGCAATTACCTACCCATAATTTACATACCTTCCACCAAAGCCATCGAAACTACAAAACAATATTAATTACATTTTGGGAAAATTGCTTGATCTCCTTTAATGTGATTTGACTTGTTTGTGGTCACAAATCCAATAAAGAAAATATGAATGCTTTGCTGTTCTTTTAATTTCCTTTTGTCATTTTTTTTCTTCTAGCCATTTCCAGTTGTGTGCAACAGCTCATGAAATAAGGGATGCTTCTTGAGGTTACAACATTACTGTTCTTCCACCTGCATAAGATTATTGCCTTGTACATCACCTCTGCCATGGGAGTAGCACTAAATATTGCAGAGCCTGCTGTGGTTACTTTTTATCAGTTGATTAGATTGGAGCTAGATAATATGAAAATAGAGAATGCGGGAATTCTCATGCTGTGACATAAACCTTGTTTTATCATTGAACCCCAGAGGATCGCCAGAAAATAAACATCAGGGAAAAAAAAGTATATCTGAAATAAAAGAACAGATACAACTATGAAATTGGAGAGGTCAGTTATTTGTCAAGCAAAAGTTATTGCTGGCATCTTCAAAACATTTAATGAGCCCAAAGGGCATCCAATTTCTTTTGTATTTTTCACAGAACAGTGGAATGGATCTTAGAAATTCTATCACTGTAAACTTATTGAGCATTGGGTAAAATGATGGGATTCTGGGAAAACTTTCAACAACAGACGCTAAAGTTTCATGCAGGTGGGTAGAAGGTAGTGAGTAAGTTCTCGCACCTTAATTCCGGGTCTGAAAGGAAAGTACAGTAAGGGCCCGATTTACAAAATTCACATGTATTCATGTGAATAAAATCGAATTTGATTGAATTCGATGGAATATTTGATTGTAGGATCTATTCGATTGGTTGAATATGCAAATTAGGCATATTTGATCATCAAATAGTGAATGATCGAATGATCAAATAGATTCGAATGATCGAATATTCAATCATTCGATCAACGAATAAAATAAAAATTTTAAAATATTTGACTGGCTACCTCACCAGATTGGACCTACCCAATTGCAATAGAAGCCTGATCGAATATGATTCGAACAATCAAAGTCTTCGATCGCTCGAATCGTACGAATCATTCGAATGATCGAATGATTTATTCGACTGATCGAATAAATTGTTCGACTGATCGAATAAATTTTAATTCGATAGTTGAATGATCGAATAACGCATTGAATATCGAATTTGGTGGAGCTAATTATTGGGAATAACAGTAAATTTGCCCCTAAGTGCAATAAAGTCTGGAATTACAAGGGCTTGAGGAAGTTGGCACTTTTGGATATGTTATGATGCTTAAATACTGGGTGAATCTGATGCACAATTGATATGGATCTCTCATCACACATACTGTAGATAGAGCTCTATTGAAAGCTGAAACTAGTGTATGCACATAGTAACATCATAAGTTAGGCTGAAAAAAAGACACACGTCCATCAAGTTCAACCTTTAAACTTTTTTTTTAAACTGCCTAACTGCTAGTTGATCCAGAGGAAGGCAAAAGCCTCTCCAATTTGCCTCAGAGGGGGAAAAAAATTCCTTCCTGACTCTAAAATGGCAATCGGACCAGTCCCTGGATCAACTTGTACTATGAGCTATCTTCCATAACCCTGTATTCCCTCACTTGCTAAACAACATCCAACTCCTTCTCAAAGCTATCTAATGTATCAGCCTGTACCACTGATTCACTTCCCTCCCTGTAACACCCCTTTCCCTCCTTTCCTCTAATCTCATTGGCTCCCTCCTGTCTGCTGGGAGGAGCTACTGGTGAATAAAGCATCCAACCCCTTCTTATACCTATCTAATGTATCAGCCTGTACAACCAATTCAGGGAGAGAATTCCACATCTTCACTGCTCTCACTGTAAAAATTCCCGAATATTTAGGAGGAACCTCTTTTCTTCAAAACGGAATGGGCGACCTCGTGTCACGAATTGCTGGAAGGTTTTACAGAAAAGAGCCTAGGTGCTGGGTAACTTAAGCATTTTATTACTGAACAAAAATAAAATAACAGACCTTTGCAGGAGAACACAAAAAACCAAGTCCAGGAACAGGCAGAGATTCAAGGGCAGGCGGCAGACAAACAGGATCGGATTTTGGGCAGAAAGGTCAAGACGGGCAAAATCCAGAAGTACAAAAAAGGATCAGGGACAAGGTTACTGTATACAGGATACAAGGATTCACAGTATGCAAAGCATGGAGACAGCGTTTGAGGCTAATAATCCAGCATAGGGGAGTTGGGGAAACAGGCTAATATAGTGCTCTATCCAGAAATTACCCTCAACTGGATTGGGGGCTAACGAGAGCATAGTCATAAAAAAGACAGGCCAGCAGCACACCACCTCCTGTGGCTCACACAGGAGGAGCAGTGTCTGGAACCCAACAGGTCCCTGGTTCAAAACCAGGGAGTTCCTTACACCTCATGTCAGCTGGATAGATATATATATATATATATACAATTTTCTGTCCAATCACCATGTTTTTTACCCATAATGCTATGCCAAAACTCCAGCATTCTTGTACCATGGAAGCTGCAATTAAAGCAGTTGTCGTTAATCTGTTTTTAACACAAATTGTTGTTGTCATTTCCAGCATTTGGTGTGCAATGTGGATTATTTAATTATAATGGAGTCTATGGGAGACGGCCTTTCCATAATTCAGAGTCTTCTGTATAACGGGTTTCCGGATAACAAATCTCATACCTGTACCTGATAATGGAGGCAGCAACTTGCAGGGCCAGATTTGTGGGCAGGCCACAAATGCCAGGGTCTAGACGGCAGGCGTGGGGTAGAGAAAAATTGAAGGGGCAGAAGTGATGAGGGGTGTTCCACTGCCAAATCTGGACATGGTGGCATCCAACCTCACACCCTGACTCTCTGTGCTCCTGCAAGAAAGAGAAGGTAGGCCTGGGGGTGCCAGAGGGGGTTGAGGCTAGGGAAGGGGGGGCCCGGCTTTGTGGCTGGGGTGGAGTGATCTGAGGCAGCAGCCCCAGTGGGCCCTTGGTGCCTCCAGTCAGACTCTGCTAACCCCACAGTCTACAGCCTTATGCAGCAGCAATATTATCAAATACAATTTTGGCATGAAAAGCGTGAGGCTGTAGACTGTAGGGTTAGTATATTTTATTATGTTACAATAGATATTTTTTTAAATTTTTTACTATATTTTTGTATTGAGGAACATTTTTGGGATTTTCACGATATGCATAGCATGGGGGTGCAATTATACACTATTTAATGATATCTGACATAAGATAGAACACCTATAAAACAAAAGGGAACCCTGGTCAAGTCAGGTGTTCTGTATAGTGTCCCCATGAGCAAGATACATGCAGTACCTTGGACCTCATGCTTGAAAGTTTGCAAATGGCAAACTAGAGCACAATGCTAGTATAGCTAAACCTTATATTAGTACCTTATATTAGTCATTCTTTATAGTGTTATATAAAAAGTATACTAGTGCCCTTTCTTTGCCAAACAATTCTTTGCTGCTGCAAACAACTCATTCATGCTGTCTGGCAGTCAGCCATTCTAAATCCCTGCAGCAGAAAAGAAAATCAAGAAATATCTAAAAAAAAAAAAAGCACAGTTGATTGAATTTTATGTAGGAGAAAAAAAGATCCTGTTTCATAGATTCTAAAATTATAAACAAAATGGACATTCTATTGTAGCTATCATTTTTCTGGGACTTTTCACAAGGTAAATAATAGAAAAATTGCACGGATGGATTGTAATTTTAACCATGAAGCCTTCATTTATCATTCATGCACCATACACTAATTATCAATCTTGCTTTCTTTACGTGACAGAAGAAAACTGCTCCATTTTTACTGTTTCTTGGCTTCTCCTTAAGTAATTAATCCTGGGATTCATTTACATATTGAATAAAGAAATGAAGGACGCCTTGATACATTTACATGCACAATCATAGCACGAGAAGAGACAAGAACAAGTTTCGCTGATTAACTGATTAAGCTCTGAATATTTAGCTTTTTTTTCTAGTGGGAAATTGCCAAGACTGGTACAATGAAATGCTTTATGAAAAGACCTTCTGTAGTCATGCCATTGACCCATACCCAATCCCTGCTGGTGCTTCACTAGGCCACTGATTGCCCTAATTTACTCAAGCTCAGGGGAGCGGGTATGGCAGGTGGCGGGGGCCCCTGTAGGGGGGTGTGGGGGCCCTTGGGGCGGCAGCCCTGATGTGCCCTGTACCAATCAGTTTGACCCTGCCTTTGATGCACCTATAGGCTCCTCTGGGCAATTCTGCCAATGGGGACAATGTTTTCTTGGTTGGACAGATGCTTTTCTCTTTTAGGGTTGCCCTTTCATTCATTTATTTTTTGCCATTTGACATCTTCCAGGAGGTAGAACTAGCTGAAACTGCACTGTACATTCTACTTAGCCAGCCAGAGCAGCTAAAGTGGTCAGTAGGGACCCATAGGATTAATACCCCTACTGGATTAGGAAATCTCCTATTAGGTTTTCCTTCTACTTACTATAAGGAAGCCCTGGTACCTATAGCCTATATACTTGGGTGTTCCTTATCAGCCTGGGTAGGTGGTGATTAATTCCTGTGAAGTTTGATACTGTAAGTGGAAGTAAGTTGCACTTCTTTGGATTTCCACTTCAGTAGGGAGTGGATGCTGCTTGAGAGCCTGGGACCAAAGGCCCAGTAAGGGAAGGCTCTATGGGAGTTAAGACCATAGTGGGTGTAGAAGGCAGACTACAGTTGAACTATAAAGAGCACCTCCAATGTAGGAGGATAGATTGGAGGTATCCCAGTTGACACTGTTTAGTGTAAAAGGTTAGAAAATTTCCCTGAAGGTCCCACTGGAGGTGACCAGGCCAATTAAAAGGTATAACAAAGATGATTTGGGATTATGGGATGAGTTTTGTTTTCCAGGAAAAAAAATGGGGTTAAATAAGACTTCCCATTGACTCCATTGTATTTGGTAAAATGTTAATGTTTTGTTACTTTTTCAACAATTCTACAAATTTTCAGCTTAGTAAAATGAACCTGCCAGCATGTGGAAAATTGTACACCTGCCCTTTAAGTTTAAAACCATATTCTGCATTAGCGAGTGGCAGAATGAACCTAACGATGAATTCATCCATTCAGGAACTTCTCCTTGATCCTGAAACAGACACTTTCCATTTCCTTTTTTACCAGTACATCACTTTTACATTTTCATTTTTACAAAATGAAAGCTCTAGCAGAAAAACACACATGAAAACTGAACACATTATTTAAATAAGGATAATGTAAAATAACATTTAGGGAGCAATTTTATGTATGAATAAATGCATTGCTCAAAAACCTGACAGGTCTAACTGCATAACAATATACATGGTTAATACAGTAGGTTTTTATTTTCTTTTTTTGTTGCCTTTTTCTAAACTCGTTTTACATCAATCTCTATATTCCTTTCTGGGGAAATTTGAATAATAAGTCAAATGGTACAAATGGTTTAAATTAAAACAGTAAAAGAGAAAGCTAGGGGGCATGTTAAGATACAGTAAGTGACTGACAGGAGTAGAAATACTGGTGGATAATACAAACTGTTCCTGTGCAGTTTTATCACTTATATGATGCAAATTAAATTGTGCCCCCTCCCAATTAAAAATATTTGTTCTATGGTACACTGACATTTGTGAGAGTTTATTAACAAGGTTCCCTAGGTTCCTGTCTTGGGCCACAACATTTCTAGGTGGACCCATCAGGGTAGAGAGATAGTGGAATAATTATAGAGGAAGCAGACCCTGTAGTCTCTGGGGGGCCTAGACCATAGGGTCTTCTTCTATAGCTGAAAGCAATATCTCCTCCCCAGTGGCTCCTATACCTGCAGGCCGGGAAGGGGGATTCATTTGGCCTAGAGACTCTGATGTCAGGGGTTTGGGTATGATTGCCTTGCACCAGGCATTCTCCAAAAATTTTTTTGCAGGCAGGCCCAGTGCACAGCAGTAATGCCACTGCCGAGAAATCCAGCAACAAACAGGGCCATTTATAGTGGTGGAATGGGCTTGGGTACAAAATATTCTATATATGACCCTTCAGCTGATATTGAAGTACTTTTACTTAAACATCAAAGGACTGTAATTTGGGCAAAAGTGATATAAACAATTTAGGTTATTTTCCTCACTGCCACCATATTTCTTTGCTATACCCAGTTCTTCTTGCTTAAAACTGCTGCTGTCTGGGTCCCCCCTGTAGGGCAAAGGGTCCACTCTAAGGGGTCGTTCACATTTGACTTAACTATTAGTATGAGGTAGAGAGTGATATTCTGGGACAATTTGCAATTGGTTTTCATTGTGTATTATTTGTGGTTGCAGAGTCATTTCACTTGTTATTAGGCAGCTCTCCAGTTTGCAATTTTGGTATCTGGTTACTGAGGTCCAATTGATTTGAATAGTAGAATGAAACATGAATACGAGAAGGCTGGAATATAGAGATGAGTAGCCTTATAGCACATTTGTTTTTTACATGGGTTTAGTGACCCCCAATTGAAAGCTGGAAAGAAGCAGAAGACCAAGGCAAATATCCAGGTCATTAATAAACAAGTTGAAAAGCAAGGGATCCAGTATAGAGCCCTGCGGTACCCCACTAACAACACTGGTCCAATTAGAAAATGTTCCATTTACCACCACTCTTTGTAGTCTATCTTTTAGCCAGTTCTCTATCCAGGTACAAATACTATGTTCCAGGCCCACATTCCTTAATTTAACCAGTAACCTTCTGTGTGGCACTGTATCGAATGCTTTAGCAAAGTCTAAGTAAATCACATCCACTGCCATCCCAGAATCGAGGTCCCTGCTTACCTTCTCATAAAAAGAAATTAAGTTAGTCTGGCAAGATCTATTACGCATAAAACCATCCTGGCACAAACTCAAACATGTTCCTTGTCCTGCATGGAGGTAATGGCCCATTTTCTGACCACTATCTAGTCAAACATACCTGACCCATTATCCCATGAAGTGCAGTTGAAGGAAACTTTACTCAGATGACATTTAAGCCATGCATAGAATTCTCTTTGTCACACATTGGCATGTATTCATGCCCCCAGTCTGGCCTAAATCATTCCACTCCTTATAAGAAACCCACCTCTTCAAATTTATAAATTTCCCTCATCAATTAGTAACACTTGCAAGGTATGTGTACTAGAGCAGCATGCTAGTCTTTGTTTTACTACATACTGCCTTTTTATGCCCAGATGGCATTTTCCATAAGGTGACTGGAATTCTGAGGATGTGACTGTGGATATTGTCACCAAACCAAAGAGAAATTTGCAGTAAATAATTTCAGTACAAATATAGATGTAAGGTGTTTTCTGTTGTTCAGTACATGATTATATTTCATGAAGAATGACTTGTGATCTTCATTAGCCTCATTAGTGGGTGAGAGGGCTGGAGTGCGCACAAGGCTACCCTTTAGGAGCTCGTTCTGCCAAAGATAAGCTTACGTAGCTTATTCCACAATCCTAATTAATCAAGTCTTTGCTGTGCTATGACACAATTCCAGTTAATTTTTCATCTTCAGGCGAGGCAAGCATTGCTTTGCTATGAATGTTTCATGATCATCAATCTACCATATATACCAAACATATGTAAAAACAAGGACAAATTCCTGCGTAATTACATAAGCTCATTTTTTCATATACATACGTTTTTTTCCTCCGATAAAAAAAAATGTTCACAAACTTGTCTTGGCCCAACGGTCATGGTTGTTGGATGATCATTGGATTTACACATACAGTAAATAATTTTTTTTCTCACAAAAAAACTGAAAATGTTTGTATTTAAAAGCTATTTGGATTTTAAAAATAAAATATTTTGTCTACTATATTTTGAATGGGATGATAAATAAAAAGGGAAATCTTTTCTGTTTTGATTTGATTTAGATTGATATCCAAGTGGATAAGATGCTATGGAGGTACAGTAGATAATTGCGGCAACTATAGAAACATGGTTTGCTTAAAAAGAACTGTAACCTCCTTCTATCAAAAGCCTAAGCAAAATGATAGACCTGTATCAGTTCTAGCCACTTTGGTCTTGTAAAGATTACTTGGTTGAAGTTGTTTTGGTTTGCCATCTCTTGTTTCTGAAAGCTCTTATGTTCAACACTGATGAACTGCAATTTCATGTGGTGAGCAAGGGAAGCAAGAAGAATTTAGTTTGCTGATAGCCTGCACAGAGAGTTAAACTATATAACAACATTTGCATATGTCCTTCAACATTCCCTTGGCTTGTGTTTCACCATACCATACTTTACTGTACCTTTCTTTACCATTCCATCCTCCTGGATAAGATGACCTCTAGGAGACACACAACCACCTATAAAGGTATAGTCCAACATGTTGTATTAAAACCTATTATTTCTTGCCTGAAGACAAACGTGTCATTTGTGGAAAGGTCATGCAACTACTAAGGAATGCTAAACCAAAAGAAAAATTGATATAAGGAAGGACCTCTGTCCTTTTATCCCAACCACTGTGCTGTAGTTGTAATATCCCCAAAATATGGGGAAAACTGGATGAACTATGGATATGTAAAGTTTTCATACATATCATGTAGAAAGGTTGTAGTCGATCAACACTTTAAATAAGAAATAATACTGTATAATATTGCCACAAGCTACAATGCCAGTGTATATGATCTTTACTGAAATTAGAAGTTTTTATAAATTAAGAATGAAAGTGCCATTTTAGCAAATGTACATACTGTAACTACAGGAAGCCGAAACCTTTTGGACATTAATGTAAATCAGATAAAGTGGCAATTACGGAATTATTGCTATGACATTAGAAGCAGAAAACGATTGTTGTGAAAGCCAACTGCCAGTTTCTGAGCACATCTCATATTAAAGCAAAGCAAAAATAGAAATTATTTAGAGCTGGTGCAACGAGACCCATCAAGCACATCATTTCAGAGATAAAATGTTACATTTTTAGATTAGTGGGATTTATTTTATTTAAACAACAGATTCTTCAGCACACAAAAGTAGAAAATATATTCTGAAGTCTTTGTTTGATGTTTGAAGTGTTTACAGTACAGAACAAATAAAAGGGGATGTTAAAATGGATAAGATGACAATTGGTGGAAAGTGGCTTTTCAAAATGTTTATGCAAGCTTACTCTTCCTTTCTTGGCAGTTGTGGACATTTTATTGCTGTCTGTCAGTTTGAGAGTTCATTATGCAGTAGGTAGATGATTTCTGCGACGCTTCTAGTTAATGGTAGGACATTTTTATGGCATTGGATGCTAAGATTTTCACTCCTTTTGGCTGATCTCTGTATCTTTGACGTTTGATGGCCAGACTCTGCAATATATTAATACAATACAATTTCAGATGCTAGGCAGGACAGTGTATACAAAACAACCCTAAAGCAATGAACATGTCTTTAAGTCAGTGTCTGCTAAGCATAATATCTTGTTTTTCTATTCTATTGTTTAAGGCAGGCCAAGCCAGGCTGGGCAGGGTAGATGATAAAGCGCAATGAACAGGAAAGATGAGGGCAAGGCAGAATGACATGATGCACTGGAGCAAATCTTGAGCAAGCCAGGCATTGGAACAGAAATTAAAATCTGAACTACTGGAATGGATTTCACAGGGGTAAAGGCAGAAGCTAGTGATGTGCAGGTTGACCCGAAATTTGTGGCAACCTGCAAAATTTGTGCTGGTTTATTGGATTTGGGTTGAAGTTTTGACAACTATTGTGGTTTACGGTTGGGTGCTGATCAAACTGATTCACAATGTTCATATTTTTTTGCAGATGGTTGTATTGCCCATGTTTTTTTGTGAGCGCTACTGTATCCGTCTTTCCTTTTTCTTGAGAATTCGCATTGATAAAAAATATTTGCAAATGTCTCACAAATGAGATTGGTGTTTGCATGAGTGCAGGAAGTCTGCAAGGTCATTGAGTGCTAAAATAGTGTTGACATTAATTAAATTCACAATTTGGGAAAACTATTTTGCTAAATTTTTTTCTGCCACCAAAATAACTCAAATGCTGAGTGTTCGCATATATATTTGCAATTTTGAGTTTTGAAGCTTGAACATATTGTGAGTGTAATTGGTGGTCTAGTGTAGGGTTGGCAGGGACGCCTGCCACATTCTTCCTCTTCAGCGTCGGTTTATTAAAGGGGCGCCGAGTTTGACTTGAGCACTGCAGCGTGTGTGACATCTGGGACCATAGCCAATAAAGCATTTCCCAATGTAGGTCTTTTGCAATAGTTCCTGTGTGTGATTTCTAGTGTTTCTGACTTGTTCTTGACCCTGCCTGACCCTGACCAACTCTTGTTTGCTGCCTGTCCTGACATTTGCATGTGCTGTGACCATTAACCCAGATTCTGTCTGCAATATTGGTATATTGACCTGGCCTGTGACCTTGACTATTCTACCACCTTCTGATATTGTACTGTGCTGCCTGTTTGGAACTAACTCGGCCTGTCCTTGACCACATTCCTTTTCTCCATTCCTGTTTGCACGGATGGTTCCCATGCTCACCCAGAATTTTCTCCTTGGTCCACATGGCGGCATCCAAATAGTGGAGGGCTCCTCCAAAAGTGAAAGGGAATTTTTATAGGCAGAACAGTGAGCTGTGACTGGGACCCTGGGGTTTTATTCTGGGTTTGGGATACCTAACATCACATGTATACCTTTGCTGAAATATAAAAAAAAAATTCCTTACCCGAATAAAGAACTTTCAGGTTACCATAAATAAGAGAATAAAAATGCTACACAGAGATATTGTGTTTAGCTTAAGGACATGTCCATTCTTGCTTGAATAGTCTTCACAGGAATCAAGGCAATTTTTTACATTGCTGTGATATATGGATCAAACATTATAGTATGAAAGCATTGTCTCAGTATCTTCTTGCCAGAGCAGCAAATGTGATCACACACTGTTCAAGTTGTGCAGTGCTTTGTTTTCACTTTTAGAAAATTGTGCCCAATATGCCAGACTCTTTGGGGAATTCTTACATGCCATGACTTGTTTCTCTGATAAAAAAATGTATATAAGAGAAAGGTACACTAACTGGTTTAAGGCGGTTATGTGTACAAACAAATAATGCACACAAATAACAATGTCTAAATACTCCAAAGTTCAAAAACAAATGTTTGATGTGCAAATCTGTTTATTGGGCAAAAGTCTACAGATAAAGGGACACGCTCCCATCATGTAAATTGTATCAGCACATATAATCAAAGAAATGTATTGAATTTTGCTATTTTTTTACTGTTTTACAATTTTTTTCTCAGTTTCGCACATTTTTCGCCAGAACAAAATGGGACAGATTCACTCACCATTAATGTTACCAGTAACTAGCGCTGCATCTGTCTTCCTGTGTGCCTATGCATGCACTGTAGATCTGGCCATGAGACTCTCTGGGCATTGGCAAGCATGATGTCATCGCGCCTTGGTGCATAATTCAATATTTAAAGGTCCAGGCACCTTTTGTGCATTGCCCAATGTAAAGGTATTTTCATAGTTCCTGGGTGCATTTTCCAAGTCTGTTTCACTGATCCTAGACTCTGCCTGTCCCTGACCATGTCCAGTTAAGCCACCTGTCCTGACCTTTGCTTGTTGTACAGCTATTCTCCTGGAACCTGTTTCTGTTCCGTGGTTGGTTTGTATAACCCAGCCAGTGACCCAACTACTCTCTTGACTTCTGTATTTGTACCACATTGTCTGACTGTTACTGAGCTGACCTGGATTTGGACTATGCTTCTTGTTTCCCATTCTACCACTTTGCGCTTGGTTCCCTGGCTCGCTCAGAAGTCTCTGCTTGTGACTCTAGTTAAGCCCTGGCAGCATCTTAATGGCTTTTTAGGTGGAAGGGTGAGCTGTGAGTGGGTCCTTGGAGTTTGTTCTGAATTTTGGGATACCCTGCTTTTCAAACTCAGCCTTTAAGTTTAAGTTAAATATCTGCAGAACAAGGACCTTTTCTTTAGAATGTACTTTGTGAGGCTAAACTGATTGCACATTGAATCACATATTATATAAGTATCTCAGATATACCAAACATTTCAGCTTACTACAGCCTGCAAAATATGTTGGCACCTTATAAGTACATGTTAATAATAATAATAATAATAATAATAATAATAATACTTTCAATGTTATCTTCCCTTGTAGATCAATGACAAAACATGAAACATGAGGACCTTTAATAGAGTCCACTGTAACCCATGTTCTACCAGAGCAAAACAAAAATGGCCACTGACAATTGTATTACATCTTTTTAGTTGCTAGAAACTGACAAACACAAATATAAAATGAACAACGAGGGAACAGTGGTGCTTCAGTTTGATAAAGGTAGATGCTACAGAAGATAGATGAAGTTCATTTGCACAAAAATTCAAGAAGATCAATCCCTTCTATTTTAAATTTGTTTTCAGGGTCCCAGTTCTCAAAACAATGACAGTAATTCTTGGGGCAAATATATCTATTGAGCAGATGTTATTTATTGTACATTCACATTTCCCTTTGAAGTTATCAAATATTCATCTAAATTAATCTGATTTACAACCTTCCAAATATTTAGATAGCAGATTATCGAGAGCACTTTAATTTACGCAGTTTATTGGAGGATTCGTGCTCCTTATGTGCCTTGAAGGAAGATGTCCTCTGAGACTGTCAGATGAAATTACTTTATTTATAAATGTGACAAGGGAAAGATATATTTTGTAATTAACATCTCTTTTTTGTCTCCCTAGATCTTCTTTGGAACTGCATCTTGACAAACTCAAGCAAATGTAGCAGAACAAACAAAGCAACTGAGACTGATTACCTGCTCCAAATAATAACAATTGAGCAGAAGGTAGGCAAGGCAATGTTTATAAAAAGTTCAAACAATAAAGACTTGAAAACAACAACAAAAAGTTTAAGTCTTCTTAATTTAGTCTTTAATGAGCAGCTAAAAAGAAAGTGGCTAACAAGGCTTATGCATGATCCTGATATTGCACAGAGAACCCTTATTTTGCTTGTTTCAACATTCAATATATAGTTGCCAGGGGACAATAGTTTCCATAATAATAGTTGAAAGGTTGATGGTGGAATTCCAACTTACATCTTCATGGAGATTCTCTAAAAAATGTCCTTGGAGAACTCATCCAAAATTAAATATTAGTTGCTATCTGTAAGGTTTTATGTTTACTATATTGTCAAAGGTATGTTGACACCCCTTCTAATTATTATAATTGGCAATTTACCAATTTACAGCTATTATGGACAAAATAGATGTTGTTACATCATACAATGATATTTTCGATAATCCATTGCTTCCTACTTTGTGCCAACAGTTCAGTGAAAGCCCTTTTCCATTTTAGCCGGATAAAATCCTCAATTATAGTGTAAGTGCTAAACTGTTTTGTAAGGATAAGAAAGGTCTCCTGGAATGAAGTAAAATTAATTGTTCAAAGGACAGAATCACAATGTACAAAACACTGACGATGAAAAGCAAAATTATTAGAATTGATGCCAATTTGAAAAAAATCTAATTTATTTTGCTAAAACTTAAACTAGAATACACTATTTTTAAAAATGTGACAGCTGAAAATTGGCAAGTTCATGTTTCAAAATTCGACTTTTTACTATTCAAGTTTTTTTTGGTTGGTTGCACTTATGAACAGAATGTGGTTGCACTTATGAACAGAATGTGATTGCATTGAATTTGAGTTTTTTTCATGTTTTAAGAACAAAAAAAAAATAATTTTTGAGATTCAAGTTTTTTCATAAATAAGTGCACATTAAAGTTTGGTGAGTTTTTATTATTTTTCAAATTTGAAAAACTCAAAAAGTGATCTTGAGATCTACAGTTTGTATCATTGTCGGTACAGTACATATAGTTAATAGATAAGTCTGCATAAGTACAGACTTAACTCATCTATCCTATTTATCCCACTTAGCACAGAATATTGTGTCACAGCATCTCATTAAAGAGTTCACCATTGAAAACAATGGTGCTTTGGTATGCCAATGAAAAGGTTAAATGCATTAAATGAGTTAAGATAACTTTGGATAACACAGTTTCTTCAATTAGCCCTGAGTCACGACTTGTGATGGGCGAATTTATTCGCCAGGGGCGAATTCCCGCGATTCGCCGCTGACGAATAAATTCGCGAAACGCCAGCGAAAATTCGCGAGTCGTGCATTGAAAATGACACAACGCATCAAAAAAGTGCGGCGAAGCGAAACTGGGTAGATTCGCCCATCACTAGTCACAAAGCATTTAACTTACAAATCCAAGTGACTGCATCTGTATGTGCATATATTGCACTGGATTTATTTGGAGGGACTGAAGTTGATGGTCTTTTTTCAACCCAGCTTAACTAAGTAACACATTTGAATTCCATTGAATTCAAATTTGAAATTAAAGTAAATGGGCCTTTATGTGTAATAACTGATTATAATCATGGGAGAAAGTAGCTGGTCCCAAGCTGTATAAAATCAAATGAGGATAAAGAAAACGTGCAATAATGAACCACAAACTAACCAGAAATTACTGAAATGCTTCAACTGAAGGTTTTAAAACTGTCAGGGACCTCTATGGGCTGCAGAAATGCTGCTTCCGCCTCCCCCACTTATCTCCTGTGTATTGACCAGGGTAAGCAAATAATTGCAATTGTGTTCTTTACATGAAAAGTTAATAGTTTGGAATTGTACTTTCAGCACACCCAACTCACTCAGGTTTCCCAGTCCAATATAAAATGCTGCAATTTAAAAAACAATAAATTACTCCTTTTTAGACAACTCCAGCATAGTAATTGAAGAGCATAAGTGCATCTCTTAAAAATATCATGTGGTAACCTTTACTGAAATGCTCCCACACCAAAGCAGTGTATTAGTGGTGATTTTAATTGAGTAAGGGGGAATCTCGAAAAAGGGCGAAGCCCGAAACGTTGTGATGTGTAGTCAATAAATTTTTCTAGCAGCAATTGTTATTTGAGTGCTCTCCTCTAAACTGTTGTTTCTTCCAGGCACAAGGATTAAAGTCAAATCAGAATCCTGCTGAGAAAGGCCAAATACCGAACCCAATCCCGGATTAAGTGCAACCCTAATATTTGAATATATTTATGACATTTTTTTCATTACTCTACTAAAAAACGTCCTGCTCTTTAAACAGCTAGTCATATATTCATGTTTCATGTATTCATGATTCATGTTTTGATAGACCCTTACCATATGTTTCCCTATTTTACTTTTAAAGTTTTACTTTACTGGTCTTCTTACTTGTTTTCAGCCTTGTAATTTATACTCACCACAGTTTCATGGATGATTGTGTCCAGTTCTAAAGACCTCTCTTTTTCTTTTTCTAAAATCACATTCTTGGCTTCCCTTTCAGTTCCAAATTGATTTCAGAATCTTACACTTTACCTTCCAAGTTAAAACCTTTGCTTCTCTATTATTAACTTCCTCCCTTGGCATTCATCTAATTGCCTCCTACACTACACAATTCCTGACTCAAACCATTTGCTCTTCTTGATCCATGCCTACAACACACTCTCTAGTAGCATATGCTCGGCTTTCCCTATGCCAGAATGCAAGCACAGTTTTCAATTTTGTCTCTGCCCTGAGGCTCAGTAAGAACCTTGATTCTGGGCAACACTTTTCAATCATAACCATGCACTGACTTATGTTTAAAGATTACTGTACAGCTTTTCTAGCTGTATTTTCTAAAGTGCTGTCTTGTAATAGTTGTATGGAAATTAATCTTTAGGTAACTGCACAGGTGCAATTTAGCACCTATGTCAGTGAATGAGCCCTAGTGGCTCTGGCAATTTCTATTTGCATGAAGCACAGAGATCCACATAATACTGTTTAGTTTAATTCAATACTAAGAGCTGCAGAGATCAGCACCATGATATTTACCTACAAGCCTAAATCTAACACAAAACATTATATATATATATATATATATATATATATATATATATTGGCATTGGGAAGTAGGTCGCACTCGCAGGTCTTACGAACAAAACAGATTTTATTTCGGCAAGAGACTAACGTTTCGGCTGGAACTCCAGCCTTTTTCAATATATATATATATATATATATATATAAATGGTACAGCTATTAAATATATATATATATATAAATGGTACAGCTATTAAAATACTACAAGTAAGTGTTCTATAATCTAACATTTTTGCTCTTGGGGCAGTGCTTTTCTTGCATCTATCAAAGACGTTTAAGTATTGAAGGAACACATTTTTTCGCCAAGTTTCGCTGCAATAGATTCTAATGGGTGAAAACATGTATCCCCATAGACTTCAATGCATTTTTGGAAAATTTTGGCAGTTTCACAAAATTTTGATGAAATGTGTCAGATTTGCTAATCACTACATGTAATTATTTCTTAAAAGAAGAAGCTGTATTCCCTATTAAAGGAAAACTATACCCCCCGGACAATGTAGGTCTCTATAAAAAGATATTACATAAAACAACTCATATGTAAAACCCTGCTTTGTGTAAATAAACCATTTTCCTAATAATATACTTTTTTAGTAGCATGTGCCATTGGCTCATCCTAAATAGAAAATAAGGACATCCTCCTGGGATCGTATGATTCACGGTGCACACAAACAAACCATACATGTTGAGTCACATGAGTCAATTAACAGACAGAGTTGTGTCTTTTGCTTCCACACTTCTTCCTGTTACAGTTAGAGTTGAAATATTTCTGGTCAGGTGATCTCTGAGGCAGCACACAGACCATCATGAAATGGTGGTTCAAGGCAAGAGATGTAAAAGAGCAATATTTACTTAAATATATGTATTCCAGTTTGATAAGATTATTTAATATGCCACTTAATTTGATATAAACTATTGCTCAAGTATTCATTTTGGGGGTATTGTTTTCCTTTAATAGTATCATATTTTGAGTCTGCATGATCTTCCATAAAAGTGTGTCCTGTTTAAGTGGACAAGTAATTACACTGTCATGCTCATCACAATCTTTTATATATATATATATATATATATATATATATAAACTTTATGATGTCTAGGTGACCTAGTATGTCACTCTGTAAATATAGTACAGTGTGTCAAGATCTTAACCCTAACTAGGAGGTCCTCAAATGACTGGAATATTCAGGTTTATTTACCAGGAGCGGACTAGGTGCAAAGCAACAAGGTTTTTATATCCACAGTACACCTGAGCCTGGCACTGTCAGTTTTGACTTATTGTTTCTCCATTATGAGGCACAACACTGAACTGAAAGAACAAGAAGAAATTGATTACTACTTTCTCAGTTATCAGGTATTGATCCTTCTAGCAAAAAAAGGAGGTGAAGTGCTACCAACAGCTAGGGGACCTATTTATTAAAATTCAATTACCTTTTTTGCCGTAAAACTCATGAATTAGGGTTTTCCAAAACCTGAAAGCTCAAAAAACTATATAAAAAAAAAAGTTTTTTATTTGTAAAGGCTGGCTTAATTACTCACCACATGGAACACAATTGGAAAATGTAACCAGTAGATTTTATTCACAGCACACATTAGAGGCTTTTCAGTCAGGCCAACATTACAAACTCTAGCATTTACTTCTCCAAACACACTGAACACCCATTTTCTTATAAACCAGTTTCTCATGAAGTAGGCACACCTTCCGTAGGACTTTGGATCCAACCTAACTGCCTAGTGGTCCGGTGTATGCTCCACCTGTCTCCCCCCATTCTCCAATAGTGGCCCGATGCCTTAAGGGTGATACCCCCCATTCTTCCAGGTTAGGCCTGGCCTGAAGCCTTGGTGTCCTTCCTACTTAGTCCTACACTTTGACTGGTTCCCTCACTTACGGAGTGCCCGTAGGAAGCTAATTCCATTTCTTCCTTGATGGGGCCACAACTGCCCTTACTAAATAGCCTCACTGCACCTAGTGCTCTAACTTTTTGCTAAACAAAGCCGTTGGGTCTCACTAACCCTGGCAGGCAAAGTTATTCATGCCCTCCTATCAAGTGGCTTCACTTGGACACTACATCTCTTTTTATACCTCTAATATAAGTAATTCTAAAACAACTGGACTTGCTGAGTAACATTGAAGACATTTCCCTACTCATCCGAGCAGCTTCTTCAGTTCAACTGACTGGTGTGGGAAGTTTTTGCAATATAAACTCTTCCACTTATCCAATCAAAATGGCACACTGACTAACTCTTCAAAGTTAGTCAGAGGTGTTGATTCTGTGTAGTTACTGTGATAGAATTACCAATGTGTCATGCAACTCCTAGACTTTTATACCCTTCTCTGTCCAACAGTGGCCTCTGGTGGCTGGTATAAAAACTGCACCTAAAATGAAATTAAAGAACTCTGCTGCCATCTAATGCAATTCCCAGAAATTAAATCCACCACATGTAAATATATATTCATTTTAAATACATGCACATTTTGTCACATAAAAAGATTACAACATTCCCGCACATAACACTCTTCATCACTTCACAACCCCTCACAAACGCACATTTTATTTTGGTGAATTTTTTCAAATTAAAGAAACTCGAAAATTTACAATTTCAAATGATTAGAAGTATGCCTCCCTATCTCATAACATGCATTTTCGTTAGTGGCCTCTGTACCTTCTCTACTGTAGCTTCCGCATCAGTCCATTTGAATCTCTTTTTAGAAGGGGCACCTTGTGTTTCCAGTCTCAGTCTCAAAAGCCTCATCCATTTCTTTCAAAATATTTATTGCATAAGACAGTCATGTACAAACCTCACTGTTTATTCTACATCTGCTTTTTGGTTCCGTACCTGTTATGCACATACCTATGGTTTATCTACCAAAGAGCCCTTGAGGGCAAGAGTCCTACAGAATAAAAAAATATGGATATATTGGCTAACGTTTTGTAATACACAAGCTACAGTATTAACTAACCATCACTTATTATTTCCACACAACATAAAACTATTTTATTATAATGAGAGAGTTGCCTAATGTTATTAAACAACCTGCAGAACACTTTTGAAACTATCATGCTTTCCTAAGCCTTATAAATTATTCAGGCAGTCCCCACACTACATATATTGCTGTTTGTTTTACAAGCGATCCTTTTAATCCTGCCTAATGTGTTTCCTCCTTCTTGACTTATGGTTATGGCTCCTTAGAGCTGAGTCAGTCAATACCACAGAGACTGCCAAGTCAACTCATTTACAATAGTGTCGATTGAGCAAAGCAAAAGAAATTAGTGCAAGTGTTTGGCACAAAATAGCAGGTCACAAATGAACTCCCTGAATTTTGAAAGCATTCACTGGGTTCAAAGTAACTTTATATGGCTTTTGGCAAGGTAGTTTACAGGTGAGTTACCTGTTATACTTTGCAGTATCTTCCTTTTAATTTTTCAAGAGATCCAGACAATAAGACAAAAGTTGCTGCCTTCAAGGCCCATAGACACATGCACCCTACACATATTAATGTGTATGGTGCCTCATGCTGCCTCAGATTTTTTTGAGATGATTAGATCCAGATGTTATAATGAAGACATTCTGTTACCAATGACTTTATTTGGTAACAAAGAACCTGTTTCTGTGTGAAGCACCATTAATTTTGCCTTACTTCTTGCTTCTGGGCAACACTGGTTGTACATTAAAAGGCAACAGAAACATAGAATCTCTATATCTATGACAATCTTTATTTTCAGTAGATAATCTTGATAATATACTGCACTTAGTCCTCAATTTTCCAGTAACTACTAATGCATTTCATAGTGGCATAGCCCAAGTTGTGGGAATTAAGTATACCTTATGCAATGTGAAAACAAAACACGGTTTGCACTCTCAAAAACTCCAAAGCACAGACGAAGGGGCAAATTCATGATAGCGTGAAGCGTCTAATGCTAGCGCTAATTCGCCAGCGTGACGTCAATTCGTAACTTCGGAAATTCACTAACACCGGCTCTGGCGAATTTACTCTAGCGTAGTAGATAGACTTGCGCAACTTGGCACCCTTACGCCAGGCTAAGTTGCGCACTGACGAAGGATCGCAAATTCACTAAGATGAACATTTTCCTCAACTTTAGCACTTACGCTAGACGTTACTTTGCCTGGTCAGATCAGGCGAAGTTCAATACAATAGATAGGAGGTTGAAAAAAAGTCCCAAAAAAACGCCGGTGTATTTTAGAATAGGAGGGTGATAGTCTGAAAAAGATCAATATTTTTTGGGGGGGGTTTACCCTCCTTCCCCCTTGTGGCAACACAACTATACAGGGGGCATATGTAGGGCAATAAGACAACTTTATTTTATTTATTAAAGGTTTCCTGGGCTTGTGTAGTGGAATGTAGTGGCTGTAACATATAATTCTATTATAACTTAAAGTTCCCACTGTATGCAAATTAGGCTTCGCTAGCGTAACATCGATCTGCCTAGCGAAGTAACACTAGCGCAACTACGTTACCGTTCGCCGACCTGAGCATAAATTCACACTTTAGTGAATTTGCGTAGCGCTGGTGAAAATTCACCTGGCGAAGTGCGGCAAATGCTAGCGAAGCTAACGCTAGCGACTTTTCAGATCTTAGTGAATTTGCCCCCAAGTGAGAAATTTGCTAAAGGGTGAATTTTTACCTCAGAAGGTTCTTCCACACTTTCAATTTCGTCAAACGTTAATTTGCAGTGCATACGCTTATTCATCAAAATGCAAAGTTATGTCACGCCAGACGGACCATGTTTCTGGCAAAGTTTCACAAGCAAAAATTCATAAGTGCAAGCATTTTGAAGCGAACTTCGTTAACACACTTACACTGAAGTCAGTTTAAATAGGGCGTGTACATATATACGGTAGGTCATATATATATATATGTATTTATTAGCGATGTTGGTGAAATTGCCTGAAGTGACAATTTATTATTAAAAATGTCCAAGGAAGCAAAATACAAAACAAAAGAGATTCTCCATTGTCCTAGACATGAGCCTACCCTAAAACAAATGTGGCAAAAATTCAAAAATATTTAACAGTACCTGTACCCGACCCGTACCCGCAACCCGGACCCACGACCCGCATTCTTACCCGCTTGGATCCGCGACCCGACCCATACCCGCAACCCGAGAACCCGCTGACCATCAAGAATCAGGAAGTGCTGTCATTGTAAACCAGAAGTGACATCATCAGAAGTAGCCGCGATCAGAAAAAAAGGAGTAAAACAGGAAGTGCTGTCATTATAAACTGAATGTGACATCATCATTAGTAGAAATGCTCAGAAAAAGGAGTAAAAATCGATATAGCGAGGATCCGCGACCCGACCCTCAACCCGCCAACCTGCAGAACCACCGGCCCGTTTCTAAACCCGCAACCAGAAATTCTACGAGCAACCCGCAGGGTACCGCGGGATTTTGCGGGTAACCCGCTGCAGGACTCTAGTGCCAGGTGCCTTCCCACAAACAATGATTGTTTCACCAGAGTTTGCTACAATGTATTACTGAAAAACATTCCATTTTGATCCATGTCCAGATAAAGAATGCATAGATATAGACTGTGATTACCACTGTGATATCTTGATTGTATTTTATCTGAATGGTGGCAGCTCAGTGACTCAAGGACTAATGGATCTCATAGACTGAAACTCTTTAATATGAGCCTCTCCTAACAGTTTGCAAGGCCTATGACCTCGTTTAACCATTTCAGATTGTTTAAAATCAACATTTTAAAGTCAATTTAGGTTGAAAGCTATTCCTGTAGCTCTGTACAGATATATCCTGGTAAACTTGTGAATGCAATTTAGAATTTCAGCTTCAGTCAGTAGAGCCG
This sequence comes from Xenopus borealis, assembly GCA_024363595.1. Lineage (NCBI taxonomy): Eukaryota > Metazoa > Chordata > Amphibia > Anura > Pipidae > Xenopus > Xenopus borealis. The sequence continues at coordinate 3,734,397 of CM044444.1, read as the reverse complement.
AAGAGCTGCACTGAAATCAGTTCTTGTAAATAATGGTAGGAGCTTGGCAACTTGTCTTACAGTTTTAAATGATTCTGCCAGTAATGTCCTTAGTTTGGAAAACAAAGTTAGCCTACGAGTGATAATAGAATGACTGATTAAATCTAATAGATTTATATTGGGAAAGAGCGTATTGGCTGGAAAGACATTAGATTTAAAGATGTACGTTTGTCTTCTCCTTGACATTTCTCATAGCCATACAGTAATCACCCTATAACAAAATCTATCACTGCTAGATGTACCGTTCCATTGATTTGTTCCTACACAATGAGAGCTGTATATTATTTTAATATGATTGGGGTTTTTTTCTGCCGGTTCTGAAGTATTCAGGCATCTTTACCACCCAAACATTTCACACACACTGGGTTTAAATTTCCTAGTTTAGTTAAATATTTGATCCATTAGGATAGTATTAAATGACACGATGGAGCATTCTTGTTGTTAAATGGGAAATTAAAGCATTAAGGGATGTGACTTCTCAAAGCAAATCAAGTAGTAGACACAAGTGAGTACATTTTGTTGCACTTCATAAGAAATATTAGTACTATCCCACAGCTAAATTGCTTGTATGATGGAGTAGTTGTTTAAAGTTTGGAAACCTAGAGGCATACATATCTTCTGATTATCAATGTTTGCAAATTACCTGGGTGTATAATGAACAAGGCAATATCATGCATTCATTAAAATCAAATAAATAAAGTGTCTCTGTATAAACTGAATCAACTTGAAGAGGAGTTTTGGCTCTTATTTATGTTTTGATATCAATTAACCAGGATCCATTCCATTACTTTTATATACATTCAGAAAAAAGTAAATAGAGGTGTATTTGTACATACATACAAAAACAAATAATTACAAATGAAAACAGTTTTCTATTTTACAACTAAAAGTAATAAAAATAGAAATAATAAAATGCTAAAGCTATACAAAACTGCTTAGAGCAGGGATCCCCAACCTTTTAAACCTTTTAAATTGTGAGCAACATTCAGAAGTAAAAGCAGTTGGGGAGCAACACAAGCATGAAAAATGTTCTTGGGGTGCCAAATAATAATAAAAAAAACAAAAAACTTGTGTAGTGTTCAAAAAATCAAATACAGGTATGGGACCTGTTATCCATAATACTTGGAACCTGGGGCTTTCCGGATAATGGATCTTTCGTAATTTGAATCATAATACCTTTTCTACTTAAAGGGGCAGATTTACTAAGGGTCGAATTTGAGGGTTAATTAACCCTCAAATTCGACCATTGAATTTGTATCGAATTGAAACCCCATGAATTCGATTTTTAACGCAATGCCATTTATCGAAAATATGAAAATCCGATCGGTCGATAAAATCATTATAACGATTTTAACCATTCAATCAAATTTTTTATATTCGATCAAAAAAACTTGGGAAAATCCTATGGGAGCTTTCCATAGGGTTATATAGCAATTCGGTAAGTTTAATCTGCCGAATTGTTATATCGAATTTTGTTTAAGGGTCACTACTTCAACAATCGATTTAAATCTTTTGAATTTGGCCAATTCAAATCGAATTTTGGGCTATTTGATAGTCAAAATTTTGCAAATTCGGTGGTCAATTCGAATCCTTCACATGAATTTAGTAAATCTGCCCCAAAATAATGTAAACATTAAATAAACCCAATAGATTGGTTTTGCTTCCAATAAGGATTAACTATATCTTAGTTGGGATCAAGTACAAGCTACTGTTTTATTATTACAGAAAAAAAGAAATAGTTTTAGAAAATTCGGATTATTTGGATTAAATGGGAGACAGCCTTTCTGTAATTCAGAGGTTTCTGGATGACAGGTTTCCGGATAGCCTGTAGTATTTTAATGTATTATTATTATTATTATTATTATTAATAATAATAATAATAATAATAATAATAATCATAAAAATAGCATGCATTTAGATTAAAGTATACATCCTTGTTCGACATGAGTTCAGTGAATAGGACTTGTGCCAACTAGAATACTACAATGAAAGGCAACAGAGGGGTGGTCATTAACAAAAAAAAAAAAGTTTTGTTCTGCGTTAATTAAAAGTATATGAAGGACAGTGTGGCCTGTGATCAGGCAATCAATTATAGTAGTGAGCCAAATTTAGATACAAAATTATACAATTTAACTATAACAGGGAACTGGGTTAATATAGTGAGATCACACCTTACAAAAGTTGGAGCATGATCTTTTACATCCCATTTGAACCAATTTAGAGCACGGAAGAGCTGGATATGTTCAAGTGTCTTTAAAAGTTTATTAATACATAATATATGGGAAAAGTATATTTATGTATATCCCCTAGATGATATGCATTCTCAAAGCCTTTTGGTGGAAAGTTACAAGGTACAGCTAACCTTGAAAAGTCCATTATCCAAGCATGAATGCACTCTATTGCAATGTTCTCACTAAGCAGTGAGCAAACAAATTGTGATCTCAGTACCCACAGCATTGTATGGTCTAAACATAAATAACTTTACAGTACTGTCTTTTAAATAACACTGTTAAAAGGCACTCATACAATTTTGAATACAAACACCCCAATGAAAGATAAGTGGAATGCTACGGCTTAAAGGAATCTACAGATAAATAGCAAAACAAGAGGCAAAATGTCATGGTTAAAAGTATGATCTGCATTTCATTTAGAATAGTTCTGAAGCACTAATAATAATAATAATGGAAATTCATTATTCCATTACTATAGAGACCAGGAGGCATATCTACTCCAGAACTGAAAGATCAGCTATTATATAACAGTTTTCGTAAACTTTTTTTTGTCAAAAGTATTACAGGTATATAACAAAAAGATCTTTGCTTTAATTTTCAGTACAGAGGTGTTAAGTTAGCCCACCTGAACCAACTTACCATTGGCCATCTTGGCTGCACAAGCAATAAGCTCATTAGCATAATGGGAAAACAAAATGATACTAGGGTCCACAGTAAAATATTTTTAGGGCTAAATTATTTGGGCTTCCTGGGTCCCCTAGTAGTCACTAAAACTCTTACCTCACATTGCATTTTCCTCATTTATAGTTTGGATAGTGCCAGAATGCTGTACCTTGTGCAGATCTAAACATGACCCCCACCTTGAGATATAATATCCTTTATGTTTTTCCTACACAAGTACAGCACAGTTTTAAAATTATGATAATCCTCACAGAATTAAATCTAAAATCCCCAGTATAAATAATGCAATCAGTTTGCTTCTTAGAGGATAAAGTTTTTATCCCATTCCATTTTTTTCTTGTTGATTTTCTGTAGCAGTGAAATATAGTTTTGCAAGTATGAGTTGCTTGCTAATTTATAAAGGCGATTTAAGAAAACAAGTAAGGAATGGCAATTTGTATTGCCATGTTTCAGAAAATCAAGTCCCACGGGGTTATTCCAAGAATATGGACACTGATTAGAGATTTACAAATATATGATCATGGTTAAACAGGTTTTCATTCTAAAAAAGAAAAGCGTTGACTTTGGTAGCAACATAAAGGAAGTAAAAACATAATTTTTTGTTTTCCTTACCTAGGAAAAGAACACCTTATCGATTTTCAGACTCTTCAGAAGGACACTTTTAAGTTAAAGGGACAGTAAACTCAGTGTTCAACACGTGTTCAATTCACAGGGCTTGTTCTACACATTCTGCCTATTGTTTTACTCACACACACACAAAATCTATAGTTTATGTTATTTCTTGAGTTAAACAAGGAAAACTGAGAAACTGAAGTTGTAAGTGAAAGAAAGAAGAAAAAGAAACCCCTGCAATTGTATAATTAAACATATAGAGAAACTGAAGCAGTTACATGGGTAGGTGGTTGGTAACAAGATCTCTGCAATACTATGTTTAGACCAATTAACATCTTGTAAGTCTTATGTTCTAACTGGTTATAAACTCTGTTGGTGTCCTTAAATTCAGATTATTTTTTAGTGGAAAAAATCATAAAGTTGAAAAAATTGACTAATTGAAATGTATTACATTTTTTTAAAAAATTCAGGTGAATAGAATCGACCTGAAAACTGGAGCTGAATTCTATTAAATTCTATTCGAGTTTCTTCACAAAAATTTGTGAATCTGCAGGTTTTAGATGCAGTGAATAGGCAAATTCGAATTCTTAAATGTACATGAAAATTAAAAAAAAATTCTAATCAAATTTGGACCATTAATTAATTTTAGACCCTTGATAATTCTGCCCCCTATTTTCTCATAAAACATTAAAGGTATTTAAGTCAAAATGCACTCTTGATCCTCTGTATAGTGGCGCTTGGCCTTTCCTTCCTTGTGTTCTTAATCAAGCACTGCTGTGTCTATTGATAAATGGGACTCTTGAAGCATAAAATTTACCCTTAAGATATACTGGTTCTGTCATGCATACACTCAGTGACAGTATTTATGAAAATGTAAGATTTATGTTATTTCTGCAAAATTAATATTTCATCAAACAAATGCATTTTAGAAAGTTTTTTTTCAACTCAAATTTTCAAGATGAATTAGTAAAAAAGAAAGTTAAATTCAAATTATTTTGACAACATTTAGAGGCCCATTTATCAATGTCCAAATTTATCTCATTATTTTTAAAAAAATACTCCAACCAAAACCACACAAGTTTTTTTCACCTCATTTATCAATACGTTTTCCCGAAGAAAAAAAAAGAAGTAAAAAAATATATATATAATTCAAACATGTTTTAGTTAAATGATCCTTTTAGAAACTTATTTATGAACTGTTGAAATGAGAACATTCATTGAAAAAGTTTGAATCTTAAGTTTTTTCACTTGTGATTAATTATAAAAATTCAGCTTCAAAAAATTGTTCTTTCTACTTTTGGCACTTGTGTGCTTTGTGTCCTGCATCAAATTCCAAAACCCAGAACAAAACTAAGGTCCCAGTGGCTCATGCTTCTATCTATAACAGCCACCTTTCACATTCAGGAGGAGGCCTCTGCTACTTGGATGGTGTCAGGTCTTAAAGTGAGAGGACCAAGGTGAGAGTTCTGGGCAGGCAAGGGAACCATAACGTGTGACAGTAGGGATGGGGAACAGGAAGCATAGTTGAGGGACTGGCCAAGGTCAATACCAGTCAAACAGTGCAGTACAGAATCAGGGGCCAGGGACATAGTCGAGGACATAAGCCTGGGTCAAAACCAAAATCAGTCCAAGAGAATGATCAATAACATGAAAAGGATGGTACAGGAAGTGAACTAGTATAAGTCATAGACATGCAAGAATCAAAGAACAGTTAATCAGATTAAAGCACACCCAGGAACAATCAGGAAAGAGCCTGAACATTGTTGTTTGAGCAGTGAAATCTGTACCTGGTTCTTGCCTTTCCTGTTTCTTACCTCATCTTTTATGTAAGTCTTGCCTTCCTTTATAGCGATGAACAAACTTTTTTGCCATGTAAAGTATCGCTGTGAGTTTTGTCACCAATGAAACTGACACTTTGTCAGGTTTGCATGTGACAAAAAAATCAGACAATAGTCAAAAAAGTTGTGCTTCCTCCCCTCTCCTTCCAAATTAAGCAATTGGGATTTGAGCACCAAAATATGATCTTTTTGTTGACTGATTTTTTAGGTGTGTCTGTGTTTGAAAGCTAATAATATATACACCTATAAATGGTACTTTTTGGTTAAACAGCAACAGTGTTACTAAGTGTACTAGTAAATACGGTTACCAGTCGATCAGAGGTAATGTAAAAATAACACACGTTTCTTAAAAATTGGCAACATGGGAGATTTTTTTTGAAAAACCAGTTGTAACCTAGTGGATAGGAGCACCTCTAAGAATGTAGGGCATGTGTGTAGTGGTATAAAATGCATGCCATTTTGTCTTCCCATTGACTCCAATGTAATTCTGCAATTTTTTACACCGATTTGCCAATTTTGAAACAAAGCAAAACATGTCAGATTTGAAGGTAAAGAAAAAATGTTTTATTGGTAGCTAGTGATGGGCGAATCTCCCGAGATTCGCTTCGCCGAAAAACTTGCGAATTTCCAGAGAATTGGCGTCGTTTTCTGCAAAATTATTCGCCGGCGGCGAATCACGGGAATGCGCCGCGAATTCGGCCCTGGCAAATAAATTCGCCCATCACTATTGGTAGCCCCATTGCAGAAAAAAGGTGCCATGAAGAAACACCCATAGACTGTAATATATTTTGCTACAAAAATGTCGCCACACATAAAATGTTGGCTAATATTTCACTGTTTTGCAATTTTTTCAGGAAAGAAAAATGGGTCTTGCTTGGTCATGTTTAGGGATGAGCAAGCAATTTATCTTGCCTATAACATTTTTATGGCAAAAATCAGTGGAGTATTCATAGAATTTACAAAAACATTTGAATAAATGGCAATGGCAATGTTAGCTGTTTGCCTTGCACAGTTTTTTTTGTGGATTTTTGTTTATGTACCAAGAAAAATCACTGAGAAAAAATGTCCACTACAAATTTCTGCAAAATATCACCACTTCCCTAATTTATCTGTGGACTTGTAAGACAGTTTTGCCCATAACTAATCCTGTTCCTGTCTGCACTTGCCCCATTGTGTCCTGCCTAGTCCTGTTGCTGTCTGTAAAGTCCTCACCAACTCCATCCTATTCCAGCCTCCAGATATTTAGATCTTTACCCGCTCCACCTTGTCTAGTGCCTTTCTATTATCCCTTGAGGGTCCCAGCTGTCTCTTGCTGAAGAACTCACCACAACCTACTGTGTATTGTGGAATTTCCCCTTAACAAATCCCTTACAACTTTATTACCAGAAATTTTAGATCATGGTATACCCATGAACCTTTTAACCCACGAGCCACATTTAAAAAAAAAAAAAGAATTGGGGAGCAACACAAGCAGTCCATGGTTTGCCAAATAGGGGCTGTGATTGTCCATTTGGTAGCCCCTATATGGACTGACAGTCTTCAGGAGGTTCTGTTTGGCAATACACCTGGTTTTTATGCAACCAAACTTGCCTCCAGGCCAGTAATTAAAAAAGAAACACCTGCTTTAAGGCCACTGGGAGCAACATCCAAGGAGTTGATGAGCAACATGTTGCTAGTGAGCCACTGGTTGGGGATCATTGCCCAAAAATATGAAAGGTTGAAATCTCTGTTTGACTTGATAGGAGGAACATATTCTTCTCTACACTTCACATTTCACTAAATCCCTTGATACACATTACACCTTTCCCCCCTCTCTATGAGTCCTAAATGGATTATATATTGAGTAAACAAATGAAGAGAAATTGAACAATGATTGTTCATAAAAGTAATATTTTATGGTTAGCTATTTAAAGCTCAGGATCAATATTTGGGAAACCAGCAAATGCCATTATTCTTTTTTTTCTTAGCTTCCTTAGCATAGATCCGAATAAACAGTCAGTTAAATGACTTATAATGTTATTTCAATGCTTTCCATTACAGACTTTAAATGGAATAGATAGATCTTCTATCAGAAAAACTGATCACTGTTTCTTTCTTAATGTTATTAGACAAGGAAATAAAATGTGAGACCAACATCTTTTAATGAGAGTTGCCAGTTATTTTCATGTGTTGATAACTTGGTCACTCACGAGGGGTTCAAGTATAATAAATATTAATGGATTGTATAACTTGCAGCCCAAAAAAGCTTATTGTCCTATATCTGAGTACTGTTCAAGCCTACAGGATTGTAATCAGGGGCATGTTGATAAAATGCCTAATGTTAACTAGATATATGTCTTGATCTACAAGTCAACTTGAATATTAAATACATACAGATGATGAACGATGCACTTAAACTAATATTTCCAGACTAATCATACAAGGCAACTGTTGTCCACATCTGGTTCATATTTGTTTTTTTTGCAAGACATGGTTTTGGGGCAAAAGTCTGCACTTCGACATCTGCAAATTGTTTTGCGAAACTGTGGCAAAAATCCACCATGTCAAAAAAGTTGACAAGACAAAATTGTCTCAGAGACAAAAAGTCACCTTAAGAACAAAAATGGGCAATTGACTTTAATGCATTTGGAGTGAGAAAGATTTGCATGTAAAAAATTATAGCAGGTTCCCAAACTCTTCTGCAAAGCAAAACAGGACAGGTTCGCTATTAGAAACCAATTTCTGAATTTCTACTGGTGCAGTCTTGATCTGTAGAGCAGGTACAAAAATGTGTTTGTAAAAATGTAATAGGGAAATTATGCACAAGGGCAGTGACTGATGACTTGATCTGGGGGACATAATTTTGAATATACTCCAGTCTTGCCAATAGGCAGTGTAGGACTTACTTTAAATGACATAGCACACGTGAGTTTGCATATATTGGCGAAAGTGTGGTACAGGTATTTGACCTATTATCCAGAATGCTCGGGACCTGGGGTTTGCCATATAATGGATATTCCATAATATGGATCTTCATACCTTAGGTCTACTAGAAACTCATGTAAACATTAAATAAACCCATTAGGTTAGATCTGCTTCTAAGAAGGATTCATTATATCTTAGTTTCGATCAAATACAAGGTACTATTTTATTATTACAGTGAAAAAGGAAGAAATTTGGATTATTTCATTATAATGGAGTCTATGGGAGGCAGCCTTTCATAATTCGGAAGCCTTCTGGATAATGGGTTACCTGTACTACTAACACCTAATTCAGATGAGCTGGAATTCTTTTGATATAACAAGTGTCAATGCCATGTAAATAAATAATAATAACATGCCTAGAGTCAGGTTAGTCCCATTACAATAACTTAGGTTAATACTCAAAGTGGGAAGAATAGACTTATTTGTCCATATGCATTAAAGTCAATGGACATTTTATTCATATGGCTACTTTTTTTGTCTCAGTGACAATTTTGTCTTGGTAACTTTTATGTCATGGACAATTTTTTTGCTGCAGATTTTTGTCACCATTTCGCAAATAGATGGCGAAGTGCAGAATTCCACTGGGAATTCATGCCTGCCAAAAAAGTTCACTCATCACTACTAATAATTTGATTGAAATCTGATTGAAAATACTGTCATTTAATTCTGCCCCTTGAGATACACTTTTTGAGAAATGAGATGGTGGAAGCTTGATGGGAATTTTTGGGACCAAGTCACTCCCCTAAACATTGACAAAGCCCTTGAATATTTAATCACAAAACACAGAAAGAAATTGGCAATGATCAGTCCAGCGTACGCTGTTGCGTTGACCAGTTGCTAGAAGCACCCTTGTCATAAAATGTAGAATGATAAAGGTTTTGCCGATGTTTACTTCCAAAAGTCTTGTAAAGGGTTAATCCAACATTTGGCTTGGTCTTCGTGGGATGTTTAAGTTTCCCTGGCAGATCTTCATTGGCCAAGGGTGTAAGGTGTCCCAAGCCTTTAAGGAAGTCAAATTCTTAGAAGCCCCTTATAGAAAAGTTAAAAATAGTAAAAAACATAAATGAGAATACAGAAATGAGAATTATGGCACAGACAGCAAAAGAAGCAAAGTATAAATTATGTTTACATCTTGTATGCAAAGAATTCAAAAGCTCATGAAGTAGAAAAGTAAAAAAAAAAAACATTTTTGAAATTTCTCATTTTCCAAATTTTATTTGTTCCAATAATAATAATAATAATAATAATAATAATAATAATAATAATTAATAATAATAATAATAATAACCCTAACTCTAAAGGATATTTGCTGATTTCCAAATTATACACCAGGCATTAAACCTTATGCAAGTGGGGTTTAATGCGGCACTAGAATTGCAGATGAGAATGTACGATTTTCTGTGAAGTTGAAAGCTTTGCATTTCAGATGTCAGCAGACTTTTGTTTGTAGCCTTCAAAACTAGGCTCATTTAAATGTACCTGGAAAAAAGGCAATGTTAGAATAATGAATAGGGAAGTCTAAACGTTTTATTCGGGCAATCAAAACAGGTGCTGGTAGTTGTGTTATTGATTTTTTTTTAATTTGCTCTCTGTGAGCACTTACATAGTAGGATTCTGGCTTTTCATAATATAACGTGTACACCAGAGTAAAAATCAGTAAATAATAATCAGGCTGAAAAGTAAACGGGTACGTTTCAATATAAGTTTTAGAATTAACCATTCATGAATAATAAAGTAAAAGAAAGAATCTATTACTAATTATGGTACTAAACTATTTTGTTGACTCAAAGACACCTCTAGTAATGAATATAGGAAGAAAGGCCATCTGTATTTCATCCTATATTGACATCCTATGGTTCTTGTCCAAATAAGAGGGAGGCATTCAAACATGGAGAAAGCAGCAGGCATTCCCAGATCCCACGGCATGCAAGTAAAGATTTTAGTTCAGGCAAGTGAGCAAAGGCACAACCTTATGTGTTTAGTGCATGCAGGATCTTAAAGGGCACCAATCACAGCCAAAATCAAACATATATTAACAACCTGACCAGTACAACCTAAACATGTTTAATCAAACTACATATACAGTTTTTTGGGGAAAAAAACAGCAGTTTTTTAAAAAAAATCCCATACTTTGTCAAATGTTCTCTCACTGAGGGAGTCCATACTGTGACTACAACATGCAAATGAGTTCACGAGCATGCTCAGATTGTAGCATTGCCCTGATTATTCTACCCAGAATGCCTAGCTTTAGTAAACTCAAGGGGTTAGATTCATCAAAGAGTGAAGTTCCACCACTAGAGGGAAATTCCACAGCTCTCAATTCATATCTATGGGATTTTACAAGGCGTATTCATCAATGGGTGAAGTGAAAGTTCACCCTTTGATGAATACGCCTTTAAAAATCCCATAGAAATGAATTGAGAGCTGTGGAATTTCCCTCTAGTGGCGGAACTTCACTCTTAACTTCACTCTTTGATGAATCTACCCCCATAAGTATCAAGAGAAGTGCACACACCAACTTCGACAAGGTGGCAGCACTAACACAGAAGTTTGGCATATTTCAAAATAGCTTAGAAGGTTTATTAGGCAAGCAAGAAATTTCAACTGAGCATGTGCGAGATTTCAGAGCTACAGTTGGCTGTGAAGATATAGGTAGGAGGAGTCAGTGAAATCCAAGATGCCTGCCTCAGCTAGAACTGCAGTGCAGGATGTGCATTTGTTCACTTCTTGCCTGAGCAGAACATGCTACACAATTAGAATCCATCTTTTTTTTTTTTGAGGGACAAAGAAGGCTTTATTTTGTAAATTACTCATGGTAAAGGAAGTCACAGTGCAGCTGTAGAGAATACCAGATGCCAGATTCATAGATATTTTTGTTTATTTATCTTCAACTGCTGTAGAAGAATTCTGGTGCTTGTAATTAGTCCTCAACTCAGATTTTTGGTATCACTAAATGCCATGTTTGCAAATGGTGCTTGTTTCTATGAATTCAGATATCCAATGGGTATAAGTCCAATGAAGCACCTATTTTTGAAGCATTCCTTTCTCATGCAATTATTATTGTAAAAACTAAAAGACAAACACATTTCTGGATAATAATAAGAAAGCTCCATATTATAGGTTATTTGACTATAACTTTATAACTATCCAACAGCTGTATGTTAGTGATAAGGAAACATTATCAGCAGCGTCTAAAATGCCTCTTTCACTGTTTTTCCACAAATCAAACCATCACAATGACAATAATTTGCATTTATCCATTTAATTGGTTGAAATATTTATTTAGACCTTCAGCTCTCCCTTAGGCCCTTAATTGCACCAAGTTTCTCCTCCCTAGGGTCTAATAGCCAATCAACCAGAGAGGGGATAGATGGTCCACTGAAACCTCAGGACCCCTTCCAACACTGTTTCCATATTCCACATAACTACTTAAATTACTTTTTTCTCCTTCACCATTGTAAGTCACTCGATGCCTTTTAAGCCAGTTGTTGGATATTTTAGTTCAAGTCTACCTTGGAGTTTTGGCATTTGTTTAGACCCCAACCTCATCTACTGAGAATTTTATAGCTAGACATATTTCACTGTAAATGTTACCTTTATTGATATTCAAGTTGGGCTAATAGGTGTACCGAGCATTCTCTCCAAATGGCTGAATTGTCACTGCTCCAAGCCCCCTCAGAGGTCCTAAAGTTTAGGAACAGCTGCCTTTAAAGAAAGTGCTGATGGAGTCATGCTTTACAATGTATGTCCTTCAAGTACATTATTTTAAAATTTTATTTTCAATCTAATGTAATGTTTTTGGGAGCTTTAATGTATGTGGAAGTCATCTCTGTTCATTATACATGGTCCTATCCTTGCAGAAACAGCCAACACAGCATCATTCAAATCCATTTAGTCCTTGTTGTACTTTATATAAAACGATCCCTCCTATTCTCCCACTGAATGCAATTCTCAAATCTGCCATATGGAGGGATGCATTTTTAGCAGCGCATATAATTTCTGAACTGGGTTGACCAGACTCTTACGTTTTTCTATATACAAAATATTTTGAGCTAAAGATCCCACTTACAGACCCTGGTGTATATTTTGCACCAGGGCCTGTAAGGGTCTTGCCATGTTAATGATTAGCATGGACATGAAGACTTCACTCAAAGTTACTTTAGAGTTAGTCTACACATCCAATACATACTATTCAATACTTGGAGAGGAATGGTGCAAAGGTACAGAAATATGAGGGATTAAGAAAGTGAACAAAGTTGAAGAGGAGGATTTTTTATTTTTATTTGGCATAACTTCATATTTTAAAGAAACAGTAAAAATGAAAGTGTTTTAGAGTAATGAAAATATAATGGACTGTTGTCTGTACTAGTAAAAGTTCTGTGTTTGCTTTAGAAACTATACTATATAGCCATTCAAAGCTGAAAAAGGAGAAAAGGCACAGGATACACAGCAGATAACAGATAGGGTAGAAAACAATGGAATTCTTCATTTTTTTATCTGCTATTGACTATGTGTTATGTGCTTGAATGGCTGCCCACATGGCTACATAGCAGCTTGTTTACATAAACTATAGTAGTACTTATCTGTTATCTACTGTGTATCCTGTGCTTGAATGGCTGCCCCCATGGCTACACAGCAGCTTGTTTAAATAAACTATAGCTGTGTTTCTGAAGCAAACATGGTTTTAGTAGTGCATGGCAGCAATACATTATATATTAATTAATTAAAAACATATTTTTTGTGTTACTGTTCCTTTAAGAACATTAGAAAAAAGGGAAACCAGTTCTGCAAGATGTATTACAAGCAGGTTAACAAGGTTAACAAGCTATTTTATAATATAAAATGTTAATGTAATGCTTACAATGAATAATTAGACTTTGCGATCAGCTTGGAGATTTTTTATATCAACTGCTTTTAGAGGTCAGAATTATCTATGCTCTCTATTGTTTTCTCATTTTCTCCTGGAACAAATTTATTGTGTGTAGCAAAGAAAATATTAAAGCATCAAAATCCAACTGGCTTATTTGCACAGCAAAAATGTAGAGTGCCATTTCTTTTACAAGGGTGATAAATCTTACAATGGTATTTATGTGAGCTTCAATTTTGCTTAAGCATATGATTATAATTTAGCAACAAAGGTATATGTGCATATTGAAGTTCATTTGTATTTGTTGCAGTATAGATTTGTAATATAGTTTTTTCTCCATCAATAAGCCAAAATCAAACATAAGTAGATGTGTTTATAATAAGGAACAATTCTCTGCAAACATGTTCCTCTTCTGCTGGTTCTTGAATGTGGGCATCATTTTGAAGTGTGGTCAACACACTCCATTACAGAGACTCTTATAGGTGTTGGCATTACAGTATTGCCTTATCTGTGAAAAAGCAGGATTCAAGTGCTTGGAGTATTACAATAACTTTGAGTATATTTTATTACCACAGCATAGCGCAGTTTATTGCAAACAAACTCAAAACTGAATGAGGTCCAGCAAAGAGTAATCCAAATGGTAATGAGTGCTATGTTGTTGCCTTTTTATTAGTTTCCTGGGGAAATGTATTTTAACATATTTTCTATATGACGTTTTCATATCACTAAACTAATGTCTTTGCTTGAGGCTTCAACTCTGAAGTGCCTTTGTGCTTTAATTGAACTAGATAAGTAATAAAAGATAATAGTAACAATAACATTGTAGCATCAAAGGGCAATACTTTTTTGGCTTAAGTTGTCAGTGAAAAGAGGCAGAAGAGGAATGCAAATAAGTAAAAAAAAACTATAAAAAAATGAACACCAAAACGCAAAGTTTTTTGGAATTGGTCTCTCTTTACTGGGGATCCCCAACCAGTGGCTCATGAGCAACATGTTGCTTACTGACCGATTTGATGTTGCTCCCAGTGGACTTAAATCAGGTGCGGATTTTTGAATTCCTGGCCTGTACAGTAGGTAAGTTTTTACAGGAACCAAAACAATGTAAGCTACCCTATGAGCTTGTGTTGCTCCCAAACTCTTTTTACAGTTGAATGTGGCTTATGGGTAAAACCGGTTGGGGATCCCAGCTCTATACCATACTAAAAGAAACCTTAAAGTTGAACCATTCCTTTAAATAAAGGAAGTGTCTGATATTGCAGGTACAGATGCAGTCACTTTGGATTGTGTGTTAAATGCGTCGTGACAACTCATCTATCTCATTTATCCCACTTATCACAGAATATTGTGTCACAGCATCCCATCCAATTAAAGAGTTCACCATTGAAAACAATGGTGCTTTGGTATGCTAATGAAAAGGTTAAATGCATTAAATGAGTTAAGATAACTTTGGATAACACAGTTTCTTCAATTAGCCCTGAGTCACGATGCATTTAACTAACAAATCCAAGTGACTGCATCTGTATGACTCTACCCAAGGCATCTGGTGGACAGTGTTTGTAGTACGTACTAAGTGACAAGGGTTGAGGAGACTGCCTCATACAGACTTAGATAAACAAAGGGAATTCTGGGAATGAATTCCAAATGTGCTCCAAGAAAATCCCATTTGCATGGGTTTATCCTATTGGCTAAAACTCACCCACTGGGTTTTCAAGCAAAAGCCAAGATAATAGCTGATCAGATTTCCCAACTGCAGACCGGTTTCGCCTTTCTTGAGGCTCATCAGTGCAGTGCAGGTTGTCTGATCAGCTTAAGTAGAGCCACCATGTGGTTTTCCAAACAAGTGACAAGGGTTGAGGAGACTGCCTCATACAGACTTAGATAAACAAAGGGAATTCTGGGAATGAATTCCAAATGTGCTTTGTTTATCTAAGTCTGTATGAGGCAGTCTCCTCAACCCTTGTCACTTGTTTGGAAAACCACATGGTGGCTCTACTTAAGCTGATGAGACAACCTGCACTGCACTGATGAGCCTCAAGAAAGGCGAAACCGGTCTGCAGTTGGGAAATCTGATCAGCTTTTATCCTGGCTTTTGCTTGAAAACCCAGTGGGTGAGTTTTAGCCAATAGGATAAACCCATGCAAATGGGATTTTCTTGGAGCACATTTGGAATTCATTCCCAGAATTCCCTTTGTTTATCTTAGTATGTACTACAAAGCCCAGAATTCCTTCTTCAGTAGATCAGTTAGCATTTCCAGATTCTTACCATGTTAGTTTTAATTTAAGTGAATTGATCATTTTACTTCCACATATAATATTTTTTTATTTGATCATTTTAGTTGCAGTGGTGTTACTTATTCTGCAAATCCATCATAAAATTAAAGTAGGTTTCAGCGTCAAAAGCACAATAATGCAAGTTCTGAAATAAGAAATACTATAAGTTTGTGCTTCATTTAGAGCTCCCCTTCAGCATTTCAAAAAGCCTATTTCTGTGTTAAAATCAGAAATGCCTATTTTACTGTTTGTTCCTAAAATTCACTCACAGTAACTAAAACACATTTCCAGAGAACAGATAAATAAATATTTACACATATGGCACAAATGTTACCAGATGCTTTTTAATATATAAATAACTACTGTGAATACAATAAATGGTCAACTATTTAAACATTGCTTTATAGTAACAATGTATAAATGCCTTACTTTGTAGAAAGAGGTAATTTTTTTATCCTATGACTTTGGCTTCTTTGTTGGTGCGACAAGAATGACTACCAAAAATGTTGCCATAAGAAACAACACCCATTGACTTCAATGCTTTTGAAGAAAAACTTTGCAGAGACAAAAAAAGTCACCACGAGAAAAAACACCCAAGGCCCTTTGCAAGGTGATTATTAGTTTCTTGAATTTTCATTAAAATCTAAATGATTCTTTGCCCTATTCTCCATTGAGGGGACACACATTTGTCCACAGTAGGGCCTTCACTATGTAGGTGCCCAGGGTAGAGCAGACTGTGTTTTTAGGTATGTGCTAAGAACTGTATTATATTTCTTATTTTTCACATCAGCATCTATCAAAGTACCTCTTTATAGACAAATACAAGAGGTCCTCTGCACTCAACCCATTATCAAGATATTTAAGACATTGAGACTATGTCAAAAACTTTGACATAGTTGGACAGCTTAAATATATTGCAATATACTGGCCAGCTTAAATATATTGAAATATACGGACAAACAATCCCTGTTTTGTTTAAAAGGTAAGGCATTTTTTAGTAGCTGCACAAAATGTCTCAATGTCTTAAATATATTGATAATGGGTTGAGTGCAGAGGACCTCTTGTATTTGTTTATGTGCATTTTGTGCTCACAGCCTCATTACATCCCCGCCTAATGGTTTTAAAAATTAGTGGTGAGCACAACTTTCCTTGTTTGTTAAAGTACTTTTTTATACCACACTGGAAAGTGCTGTGTAGGGATACAGATGGTTAATTCCCCTCTGTTCATAAAAATGTGAGTTACAGGGTCTACTTAGAGTTTAGGCAGGGGCTGAAGCCTTGTCCCTGTGCAGCATGGCTGGCAGATACCGGAGGGTGTCACAAAGTGTCACTGCTGCACCACTTTTGTATATATATATATATTGAATGCCATGTGCGCTCAGAAGGATTCCTACTTACACTTTCATGTACGTAGAAAAGGTGGACAGAAACTCATGCAAATATGTAAACAGCTAAAAAGGAGTTTGATAGCCCTGCGGGCTTAAGCAGGGTACTCCAAAAGCCTGGTAAGCTCAAACATTTGGGTTTGGAGCTTGGATGGACATCTTGTGTGCTTATTCTATGGAGAGTACTGGGAGCCGTAGTTCTGCAGATGAGGATATCCAGGAGTCCAGCGCATCTCCTGTTGTGATACAGGCTTTTGTGTGCCTGCCACATGGGAGCAAATACCTTGTGCAATGGGAAAGGTGTTTCGGCAGGTAGTACTACCTGGGAACAATGGAGCTCTTGGGGGAAACAATTTACTCTTTTGGCCACCAGGAATGGGGACTTTACCTGGCAAGCAGGAGCCAGGAAGAAACTGCAGCTATTCCCAGGTCAGTGGGTAATTTCAGTGGCTGTAAATACATGTTTTACTTATGTTTTGCCTTTAATTTGGCTTTTATATTTGTTACACAATAAAATCAAGTGTGTTTCCTAATGGGGCAAAACACAGGTGTATTCCCGGATCCCATTAGGTGGAGGCACTGTTTGAGGAGAAGAAATTCCCAGTACACTTTCATCTTGCAAAGGGGACACAGGATCTGCTAGAAGATATTTACTCTCCACCTGCATCCTAAGCACAGGCTTAGCAAGATGTCAATTGTGGGTAGTTTATGGGAGAAAGAAATGTGCCTCAAGTGGCCTAAACAATGGCCCCATCTTGAAAGTGTGTCATAATTCTTTCAGTAGAATACAACTTGATAATTCACTTTTAAATTACCAGGAAAACACAAAGCTGCAGTTTAGTTTCTGAAGATATTTTCTTAATAAGATATCATTAAAAAGTATACATCTAATATTCCCTTCTGTTGGCATTAAAATCTTCATTATCATCCTTTATATATTGCCAACATATTCCTTAATGCTTTACAGAAATGAAACATCACACACATCATTCCCTGCCACAGTGGTACTTTCAGTGTAAGGTCCCTTTCACATTCACAATATAATTATTGATATAGGGAATAATGTTGTATGAGCAGAAGGTTTATCTATTTGATGGAAGCTAGCAATGTCAACATCAGTGTGAATATTTAGTTTATAAGAAGTTTAGAATGTGTTATGTTACAACTTACAAATATAATTCTTGGTAAGTATTCCCCTTGATTTTATCCATAATTATGCTGTTATCTGCTGCCAACTGAGAACTTTATTGTAAAAATTAAATTGCAGCAAAGCAAACATATGTGGCATTCATTATCTTTGCTCAGGATTAGTGATATTTAGTAATCACTTTTATCTCATAATCCTTGGTCTACATTGAAATTACCATGCCAGATTACATCTCATTCCAAGTCTAGAATTTTATTGGTTGCCTGTTTAATACAAGCACAGAAAAAAATCAAATGTTCTTTGTCAAGCCTGACTTTATAGACTATGAATGAATAAAAAACTCTGTTTTTGGCCACTTCTATTACATAAACAGAGATTTCCTTTGATTGACATAGTAGTTTAATATAAACATTCTAGAAATTACAGAAACAATAGTGGGAGATTACAAACCCAATAATTAAGCAGTGATTTAAAGGACTTGTCAAACCAAAAAACTACTTTTTTCCTATTAAAAGAAAACACAATTATATTTTTGAGGTTGACATGTCCTTTAAAGATTATGATTCAACGGTGCACACAAACATACCAAACAAACTATAAAGCTAGGTCACATGAGCCAATTAACAGACAGAGTTGTGTCTTTTGCTTACACAATATTTCTGGTCAGGTGATATCTGAGGCAGCACACAGACCATCATGAAATGGTGGTTCAAGGCAAGAGATGTAAAAGGGCAATATTTACTTAAATACATATTCCCGTTTAGTAACATTATTTAATATGCCACTTAATATGATAAACTACCTGTTTCTCTAGTATTCATTTTGGGGGTATAGTTTTCCTTTAAATATGTTGCAATACATGGACAAACAATCCCTGTTTTGTTTAAAGGGTAAGGCATTTTTTTAGTAGCTGTATGCACAAAATGTCTCAGTGTCTTAAATATATTGATTATGGGTTGAGTGCAGAGGACCTCTTGTATTTGCCCACACGGCAGGTCAATAGTTGGCACCAGAAGATTAATATCAAAATAATAGTGAGCCTATAACCAAGCACAGGCACTAGTTTCCATTGTCTTTTTAAGACATTAAGAATGTACTGATATAACCAGTGAATGAGCACAGTGAATTTTCATATTGCTATGAATTCCTGGAGAAAAGCCCATTGGGTATTTACGGACATCTCTGGGGAAGAGGAATCTCAGGTATCTTTTTGTATACCGTGTTTTCATACCTTTTCTGAAAACAATGTGTTTTATTTACATTACAACTAAACTGCATGTCAGCATAGCAAAGAGAGTGCCCATAATTAAACAGATGATCACACAGGACAAGGTGACCTTCATGCAGTATTTAAATTCCCACTTAATTCCTACACGATCTTCATGGGTAGAAGATAAAATTTTATTTAGTATACAGCCTAAATAATTTTCTTCCCTATAAAACATTTTATGAGACACATCACCGAAAGCATTAAATGCCTGACTCTTAAAGCCATTAAATGCAAACCCATGACCAGCTTGAGCCAAGGTCCAATGTAATATGTTATTACCAATGATTATTTGTTAGCATTAATGTTCTTGAAAAAGGATTATCTTTAATTATCACTGTATTATTCTGTGAAGCTTAAAGGGATTCTGTCATGATTTTATGGTGTAGTTTGTATTTCTAAATTAAACTGTTTACACTGCAAATAATTCCCTATACCATGCAGAATTTAATTCCTGACCCAAGTGTATTTTTTGTTGTTGTAATATTGGTGTATAGGTCCCATCTCAGGTTATTTTGCCTGTTCATGTGCTGCTCTAGCAAACTTCTGCACTGAAATCTGGTTTTCAAAAGAGCACATTTTTTATATTTCATTTTGAAATCTGACATGGTGCCAGACATATTGGCTTAAGAATAAACTCTGGAGAACCACAACGAATTATAAATATCCTTCATCAGGTGCCTGATGAAGGATATTTATGTGCAAACATGTTGTGAAAAACAAAAATATACTGAATTTGTTGTGGTTCTTGACCTGGGACTTATCTAAGCTTCAAAGCTTTTCTTGCTTTGTTAGTTCATCCCTGCATCACTTTCACTGTAGTATACTGTCTGAATTTGTGATGTACACCCTATTTATTTATCATATTATTATATTTATTTTAGGCAGTCAGGGGTTGGCACACATTTTTCATACAACCATAGCCTGTATGCTATGGGAACCTTAAAAAAAAGTTGAAGAACGAAAAACAAGGAAGAAAGGACTCTTACAGTGTTATTTTCTGGAGGAATATAATTCTCAGTGGACTCATTTGCAAAACAAATGTGATTAGCAAAATTAAATTTTTAGGTGCAAAGCACCATGTTTTCCTAATACAGCATTTTTTAGAGTTCCAGTGTGAGTGTCACAAGCTGTGCACAATGTTCCTTCACAGATATAAAAAAACTGCTGTTGAGTTCAAATTCTATTTCTTGTATATTTCTGTTGGAATGGAGTCAGCTTTGGGACTCTATGTTTATAAATGCATTAGTATCTAGTGATGGGCGAATCTCCCGAGATTCGCTTCGACGAATTTTTCGCGAATTTCTAGAGAAATTCGCGAAACGGCGAAAAATTCGCGAAACGAGTCGCGGGACGATTTTGTCGCACGTCGCGTCAATTTTGTCGCGCGTCTGTCGCGCGTCGCGTCAACTTTGACGCGTCGCGTTGTTTTCGTCGCGCGTCTCGTCGTTTTCGTCGCGCGTCGCGTCGTTTTCGGGGCGCGTCGTTTTCGGCGCGTCGCGTCAAAAACGACGCGCGACTGACGCGCGACTCGTTTTCAGCAAATTTTCGCCAAGCGAAATTTCGCTGGTGATTCGCGAATTTATTCGCCAGCGGCGAATCACGGGAATTCGCCGCGAATTCGACCTAGGCGAATAAATTCGCCCATCACTATTAGTATCCAATTTAGTTGCTGAAAACCATTTGTGGCTAATGATATTACCCACGAAGGCAAACTCTACAGTACATGGCTAAAACCCTATTTGAGGTATATATAGATTGATCTACAAACTCATCTGTGGCTGTCTTTGGGCTCCTCTCAGAAACAAGCTACTGCTGTTTATTCTGTACAAGAACAGTGAGCAGGCCAGCAGTGAATTATGATGGGATATTAATGGTATACAACATACTACAAGAAAATAAATCAGTATTACTGCTAAGCAATGTAGTCTACACCCTTCAGGCACCTTTTCCTCCAATGGGCTCATTTGTAAAGCTCAATGCAATCTCAGCAGCTAAATAAATATTTGGCTCTTGATTGTGGCTATTTTTCTTTCTCATACGAATTTTAATTGGATCTTCACAATTGGTGGGGACATCCACTCTACACGGCAGCCCCATTATAATTGAAAAATAGGCAAGGACTGTGGTAACCTGTCGATATAATTTAGCAAAAATCCACCAGGAGATCAATGACTTGTTAGCGAACGTAGCCAATTATTTCTGGCTATAGTCAATTGCTGCATCCCGCCTCTCAATGTTTTAATGATAAATCATTGCTAACGTATAGTATGATTTCTTCCTACTATAATATGATTTTCAGGTTGGAAGAAAGAAGAGGACACATTTCTTTAAATTGTGATAGTTCATTGCACTATTTTAGGGTTCAGGGATGGACATAAAAGTCAGTAGGTGATTGTAATGTGGCATAATAAAAGGGAAGTTTTCCCCAGGACTGAACTACTATGCCTAGATAGGTCTTCAGACTTTGGTTGTTATATGGCTTGTAGAATATGGTCTACGGTGAATATCCTCTTTAAATTAATTAATACTATGTCCCATTACATTTTAAATTCAGCAAAGAGAAAAGCAGAGGGGGTGACAGATCATAAGAATGGATGTATAAAGAAGAGCGGTGGGTAAGGCACTTAGATACCATGACCCTGAATGGTTTGAATAGACAGTATCATCTAAGCCCTACTTTAGATAGTATGGCCTTAATTGATTTTATATCCTTATCTTGTTGCAGAGTATTCTAATGACCAATTTCAGAATCAAACACACAACAAAAGGATTGCCAAATTATTGTTCATTGCAGAACTCGGCCAAGCCGGCTGGGCACCCTAGGCAACTCAGCCTACCCCTTCTTCCGCTCCCCGTGATAAGTGACCACATGTGTGATGATATTACAGGGGATGGTTGTAGTGTACAGAAACTACCTGCTACACATCACAAAATTCCTCAGTAAATTCTAATATCTTTATAATACACATCACATAAGTGATAATCAGAGTTCCCAGTATAACTCAGCCTGCCTTATGTCTTTATATGGTTACAGAACAACCCCTCAGTGACTTCAATATCCTTATCATTTACAGTAGGGGGTACATTATCCATTAAAATACAAGTGTGGTAATTGGAGTACTCTGTATAACCCAGACTGCATCCTAAATGGGTTCTTTGGTTTGAAAATACACTGTTTTGTTAGTGCTCTCTCTTAGGACATGCTATTATATCCAGTATTTTGTTTTCCACTGTAACAATACAAGTCATTCCTTGGTTAGTCCACTAGACTTGGTAATGGATGATTTTGACCTATTTCACCAAAAATTTATGAAACATTTTTTTGTCACGCATCCATTTTTTCACCCAGTCTATGGGCATTGTTTTTGTGTCGAAATGTGGAAAAATCTTTCGCTCATTACTAGCACTACGAAATAAGTTGGCACTATAGATATACATGTTAATAATAATAATAATAATAATAATAGTCCTTGTGTGGATTTATGCCCTATATGTTTTTAATGTGTTGTAATAAAAGTGAATTTAACTATGCAGCTTGAACGTGGGTGCTCTGTTAATGGATTGTTTGCTAAATCAATTGTCAAGCTGTGAGGTGGTGTTCTAACAAGCGGCGAGGAGTGTTTTGCCAGTTGAGGTGCCTCCAGTTTTTTATGCAGAGCGATAAACAGAAAAAAGTTCAGGGCATTCAGCAATCAAGCAGATTCTGATAAAAAGAGCAGGCAAGCAGAGCATTCTAGACAGACCAAGGACAGGCAGTAGGCAAGTAGAGTTTGATTAACAGGCCAAGGTCAAGGCAGGCAGCAGATTCTGATAAACAGAGCAGCTAGCAGAGCTTGATAAACAGACCAGGGTCAGGACAGTCAGCAGGGAAGCAAACTCCAGGAAACAGGCCAGAGGTTAAAACCAGAAATCACAGCAGACAGGAGATTGGTAGGGCTCAGGACCAGGTAAGAAATTCAGAAACCAGTCAAGGACAAAGAGGGAGGCAGACGATGAAGGCCCAAGCAAGAAATCAGTCTGTTACATACTGACACAAAATATTGTGGATATCCTGATATTGCTGGAATGTTCAGGGTAGTGGTAGCTCTAAGGTTTAACACTGGGGAGTCACTTGAAAATAATAACGCAACTATTCAGAAGTACAATGATTGCATTTGGACTCATGACAAATCAATTGTGTCAACACGAGCAACCATACCCGCAGCTGCTTTCGTAAATGACCATCGTTGTGATGATACCAATAAATGACATGGCTTGATACTGATTTGCTCATTGTTGCCAAGGTTCTCAATCAGTTTAAATGCTTTACAATATTTAGCAGACCAACTGAATATTAGAGAGATTAGTATCAGAATGGTATGTTTGTTGAACATTAATTATAAACATTCGTAATGGTCAATGACCATTTTCTTTCCTTCTTTGAGAAAGACAGGGGTTTCTACTTGATCTGCTTGACCATTTTTCAGAAATGAACTCCATGCTGCAGGAATAAATGGAAAATTTGCTACAGAGGGATTTCATTTTATGTTATTATTGTTAATGTTCTTATAACATGTAGTATATAGTTTCCATTTTCAAGGGTCACTTTCAGTCCTTTTTTTTAAGGGAAAGAAGAGAAAAAAAGGTGGCGCAATGACAGAAAATATAAAATGCATGAACTCATTCAGCCATTCTGAGGTGGGAACAATTTCCAAGGAAAATAAATGAACAATGAGAGGGGAAGGGTGAAACAACCCAGAGGAGCATTAAGGAAATTACTCTACAGATTGGATAGTGGAGGAATTGTAACATCTCCATGACACAAAGATAACAGCAGCCCATGTTACTTTAGTCACAGTGAAAGAGATACTATCAAGACAGGATCACTTTATTTTCAGTTTCATGCATTTTTAAACAATAATGCTGGGCAGTTTGAATAAATTACAATACAGACAATTTGCATAAAATTATATGTATATATATGTATACTGTATATATATATATATATATATATATATATATATATATATATATCTTTGAATATGATGTAGAGTATGTATATTTCTGAGACAATTTGCAATTGGGTTTCAATTTTTATTTGTGGCTTTTGAGTCATTTTGTTTTTTTTTCAGCAATCTGGTTGCTAATTACCCTAAAAATAAAAAGTACCAAGAACAATACATTTATAGCCTTACAGAGCTTTTGATTTTTAGATGGGGTCAGTGATCCCCATTTGATGGCTGGAAAGAGTCAGAAGAAAAAGGCACAGAATTCAAAAACTATAAATAAGAAAAAACGAATGTCAATGAAAAAGTTACTTAGAAATAGCCATTCAGTCTAACAGTTAACTTAAAGGTGAACCACCCCTTTAGGGGTAGAATCTAAGGTCAGTTTGGTCTAAAAATCTGCTATAAATGCCAGACATAAAGCAGAACAGGGATATCTCATAGATATATTTTTAATAGCACAAATATCTATGATCTCTCTCTAAGTTGCATCTTGGTGCAGTTTGTCCAGTGGACATCAGACAAGTTCTGATCCAATAGACTGACCATGTGCAAATCTGCTGAAATATATGGGACATCTAATAACTCCACACACATTCTAAAAGAGTGTAAAAAGAGTGTATTTTTGTACTGAACTTCAGTGCAATTGATTGACCATGGAGATATTTGTGTGAGGGACTTAAGCACAGATAATTAAAATACACAAATAAACAAATTTTAAAAAACTCTTTGTATTGGAATGCCCTTTCCTTTAAAATACAGGTATTCTTCTATTTCAAGAAATAGAAGATGCCTGGAGAACAGAACTGTATACTACAGATTGCTTTTATTCAATTTGCTATACATGTATGGTACCGGTTATCCAGAATTCACAGAACCTGGATAAATCTTTCTGGAACTTCATACCTTAAGGCTACTGGGAAATCACGTAAACATAAAGGGGGTTATTTATCAAAATCCAAAAAGTTCTCACTATTTTCTGAAAAATACTCTGACCAAATCTGCATGGACATTTTCCCCTTATCAATACATTTTTCCAAAAATTTCTGTAAGGAAAAAAAAAAATCACACTAAAAAATCCAAATAGTATGAATTTTTAGGACTTGTAACAGAAAACTGACTTTTTCAGATTTGACACCTGAAAACCATGAAATCTTTGGATTATTGACTTTGATAAATATCATCCAAAATAAAAAAACCACAAACAGGTTTTGCTTCCAATAAGGATTAATTATAAGTTTGGATCAAGTACAAGCTACGGTTTTATTTTACAGAGAAAGTTTATTTTTTTAACATTTTGGATCATTTCGATAAAATAAAA
The DNA here is from genome assembly GCA_024363595.1 of Xenopus borealis. NCBI lineage: Eukaryota > Metazoa > Chordata > Amphibia > Anura > Pipidae > Xenopus > Xenopus borealis. The sequence continues at coordinate 3,708,787 of CM044444.1, read as the reverse complement.
CGGTATCTACGGGAGATGGCCTTTTTGTACTTTTGAGTTTACTGGATAATGGGATATGGGTTTCTGGATAATGAATTCTATACCTGAACATAGTTACATAGTTAAATTCGGTTGAAAAAAGTCCATCAAGTTCAACCCCTCCAAATTAAAAACCCAGCATACATACACACACACACATCTCCACTCTTTCACACAAACCATATATGCCCATAGCTATACTAACTGTAGAGTTTAGTATCAAAATAGCCTTTGTATTATGTCTGTACAAAAAAATCATCCAAGCCCCTCTTAAAAGCATCAACAGAATCAGCATCACAACATCACCCGGCAGTGCATTCCACAACCTCACCGTCCTGAGGTTGAACATGTTTTAGGATCTCAGCCCATTGGGCTGTGGCTCTGAAACATCTTTTAGGGCACACTCTGTTCCTTAAAATACAAATAGTACTACTGGTATGGTATTCATTATCCACAAACCTGTTATCTGAATTACAGAAAGGCTGTCTCCCATAGACTTCTTTTTATCCAAATAATCCAAATTTAATTTTTTCTGTAATAATAAAACAGTACCTTGTACATGTTTCCAACCAAGATATAATTAATCCTTAATATAAGCAAAACCAGCCTATTGGGTTTATTTAATGTATTAATGAATTTCTAGTAGACTTAAGGTATGAAGATACTAATTACAGAAAGATTTGTTACCTGGAAAGCCCCACATCCCGAGCATTCTGGATAACAGGTCCCATACCTGTCCTTCTCTTTAGAGCATTCTAGAGACTTACTAAAGATCACAAATAAACAAAAGCAGGTGCACGCTCCAATCATGTAAGATTGCATTACTATTGTATCAGTGCTGTATACAGTACTCCACCATATTTGATGCATTTTTCTGATGAACGATTATTCTCTGTATGGAATACAATACATACAATATATAGCACTATAGCTTTAAGGTGCAGATGCAGTTTTACACATTGGGATTGTGCCCCCTTCTTTTATGTTTATTTGTCGACCTTGCCTGCTTGGGACCAGCAGATTAAGAAGGTAGCACCTCAAATGAAACACTTGTTGAAGCTAGTAGACCATTTGTATTTTACAGTTGGAGTATCAAACCATTTGTATTAAACCTTTGGAATACCTGACTTTTTTTCCCCTTTCGCTTTCTCCCCCGTCCCCAGGACTTTGTTATTTATGTGTTTTATTTGTTTTGACACACAACTGCTCTAAACCACTCAGTTATCCTTTTTTCTTATACATGTTTACTACAGACCACACCTTGTTTGCAGCCATATATCATCTTTATGAAATAAGACTGTTGATGTGCAATAACATGGCATTTATATGACATTATATAAAGTGAAGCCTGCCCCAGTGTTATTTTATTAGTTCCCTGTACGGTTTTAGTTTCTAAAACTTGCTGTTTCCCAGGAAACAGCTTTCACATTGCATTCTGTCTATGCCCCCTGTGTGAGTGAAAGCACTGGCTTTTGGCATGTTTTCTGCTTGTCCTGTTATTTAATAGGTATTTGAGCCTATGGAAAAAAGATACAGATTTAGTCCCCGAGGAGATGTGCAGCAATATTCCTTGTTAGTAAGACTCTCGATAATTACAGCATGTTGTGTAACTCTGCAGTGGTAGAAAGTCTGCGCATTGGCACAACTTCTGCTTTTGTACAACTGTGGAGCTGAAATGCCTTATAGTCCTTTATTAAATCAAATCTTCACTTTGTCTGCTTGGCAAGAGAAGGAAAGAAGAAAAAGAAAGGGATAAACTAAAAGAATACATACAGTACTATAGTTTTCTTGGCACAAACTCACAGTAGTAGACCAAGGTATCATAGAGAGGCAGCAGAATGTGATGTGGATAAGTAATTCAATACGTTAAATAGCACCTGTCATCATAAAGTTTTTCACAGTGCCCAGCTTGCTCATTATGTCACCCAATATTGTTGTTTGCATTGGGAGTTTCATCCTGGTGTCGCTTAATACTGCAGGGGTCATTAAAAAAAAAACTGTTTCCCCCAATCAGAATACTGGCTCTATAATCCTGTGCCCCCAGTGGGGAAAACAACATTTTGATGATAGCGCCCCATTTATTCTTTTTAGTAAAGTAAAAAAACTTGGGAATAATGGCCAGGTGTGGATTGGCGGCAAAATTCCACACTTCGCCATCTGCTAATTTTTATGTGAAACTCCGTCGTGAAAATTTTTGTAACAGCCCAAAAATTGTCAAGACAACATTGTCACAGAAACACAAAAGATAACACCATAAGATAAAACAGCCATTGACTTACTTCATTTGAACAAAAAAGTCGCTGAGACAAAAAGTCGCCACAAGAAAAACACCCAATTGACTTGAATGTATTTGTAGGGCCGGATTTACATAGTGGGACCCCCTAGGCCCGCTGTTGTTTATCACCCATGTCACCTACCTTTTATTTGCTCAAATTTTCATCATCAGGATGGAGCAATTGGAATTGGCACACAGGAAATTTACATTTCTGAAACAATGTGGGTGTGGTTGGGCAGCATGCCACCCCCCTAAAATCCTGCCGCGGCAGGTCTGAGATGGCAGATTTTCAGATTTGGACTTTTCCCATCCTTGGAGTTTAATAAATTAATTAGACTCAATATCTGATAAAGTATCATACTTCAAAGTTTTTGCATTAAAATTCATACAGTGGCCACTTCTGTTACTCCTGACATGATGCTTTTCTATAAAAGCAGGGAATGATTGTCGGAAATGAATCAGGAAATATTGTTTATAGGTAAATTGTATTTCTGGATCCATCTCCCATGTTCAATAAAACCGAAGGCAGTTTATCATCGAAGAAGTGTTGAATTTGGCTTTCAAGAAAAACTATCACACAAGTAGATGGAGAAGCTATAAATCTCCATCATTTGATCCCATAAAATTGTGTTTCTTGTGTTTAGGTGCAAAAAGAGTTTAATACATTTTAGAAAGTATAGGAGTAAAACCAGTTTGTTAACTAGATTGTTAACCATTTGGGTGTATTACCATTTAGGTGCATGGACAGACATGGAAATCAACTTGGGTAGAATTCATACCACATTATATTTCCTAACAAGAGACATGCTCTCAACATATAAAGTAATTGATTTAACATTAAGAAGAATCAATATAGTAGAGTTGGATGTGGGGTTAATTTTATAGGCTGATATTTACAGTTAATTTTTCATGAAAGTCATCAAGTGACTTGACATTTCTTTCTAGAAGGAATAAATATGTAAGGAAGTGATTAATAACAGTGTCACAAATGTTTTGCCTGCAGGCTTCATTTATGTTTTCTTTTCCTAAAGTGCCTTGTGTTGCTGGTTTGCAAAGGAATGGTACAGATGCACAGATGGTGCTACAGAAAATGACATAATGCATTTTGACCAGCATTCCATTAACAATGTGCTGCTGTTGTTATTATACCAGTAAAAAAGAGTCCTAGTTTGCTCATTGAATGATGTCCAACCTTAATAATGATGCTCTGGAAACAAAGAAAAGCAAAGAAACAAAAAAGCTTGAAAAGTCATAGTTGCCAGCTTCTTATCTAAATGATGTGAATAATTTTCGGCTTGTTCCAATAGACATGGGGTCCTCTACCTTTTTTTACCCATGACTCAAATTCAGATGTACCATAGAGCTGGGAAGCAACACAAGCATTAGTTGAAATGAAGTCGACCTGTGTGCACTCTAAGTGTCACATGATTTGTCAGTATAAACAAATCTTTTCTGACATGGTACCACAAAAAACCTGCCAGATGCAAGGAGGGCATTAACCAGAGAGGCAGCACAGCACAGACCAAAGGTAACACAGAAGGAGTTGCAGAGTTCCACAGCAGAGACTGGTGTATCTGTCCATAGGACCAAAATAAGCCATACACTCCAAAGAGCTGGGCTTTTTGGAAGAAGAGTGGCCAGAAAAAAAGCCATTACTTAAAGTAAAACATAAGAAGGCAAGAAGGCACGTTTTGAGTTGACCAAAAGGCCTGTGTGCTACTCTCCAGATGTATGGAGGAAGATGCTCTGGTCAGATGAGATTAAAATTGAACTTTTCAGCCACCAAGGAAAATGCTATGCTACCAAACAGATCCCACCAACCCAAGAACACCATCCCCAATGTGAAACAAGGTGGTGGCAGCATCATGCGGTGGGGATGTTTTTCAGCTGCAGGGACTGGGAAACTGGTCCGAGTCAAGGGAAAGATGGTGCTAAACAGGCCCGGACTGGCCATTTGTGGGTTAGGGCAAATGCCAGAGGGGCCGCTATAAGGTCCCATAGAAAGTCAGAGCTTAGTGGGCTGGTGGGGACTGTTTGGGCCTCTATGTGGGCTGATGGGCCACTTGTGTACCTGAAATGCCAGGGCCTATTTTAATTCTCAGTCCAGTCCTGGTGCTAAACTGTGAACAGTTATGCACACTGATGATTTCTGTTATTTTTTTCCTATTTGTTGTTTGCTTCACAAAACAAAAACATCTTCAATGATTAACATGTAAGCATGTTCTGTAAATAAAATGGTGCACGCTCTCAAACAATCCATTTTAATTTCAAGTTGTGAGGCAACAAAACAGGAAAAATGCCAAGGGGTGTGAAGACACTGCAAGGCACGGTATGTGCTGTTATGGGCCATTTGGTAACCCTAATGTGAACTGGAAGCCTACAGGAGGATATATTTGGCAGTCCACATGGTTTTTATGTAACAAACGTTGATTCCAAGCCTCAAATTTAAAAAAATAAACATCTGCTTTTAGGCCGCTGGGAGCAGAATCCAAGGTGTTGGGGAGCATCATGTTGCTCATGAGCCACTAGTTGGGGACCACTGCAATAAACCAAACTCCAAACACAGTGTAGGGCGTGATGTCGGTCAGATGTGCTCTCCTATCTCGTATCATGCTGACCAATGGTTGCTCTTCAGGTCCCACAGACTTCTGTACACACATCCACGTCAACATTGTCATGTCATGCTTCCTGATGTACTCAGTGATTTCATGACCTGTGCATTAGCAAATTTTGATGCTATAAGGGTCATTTTGCCAATTGTTTTGCCCTTGTTCCTCTAAATCAATTTCTTCTGTAGTTTTAGCACCCAAACTCCCTATATAAAACCTTTCTGTCAATACTTCTTTGTCCAAGCTGGCTTTTGTCTTGATCCCGCTCAATCCCTTTGTGCAATTTGATCCTGGTTTTTTACTTTGGCCTATCCCTTGACTACAAAACTCACAGTATGTTCTGAATTCTCCCTGTTTTGACTCCTCTTTGCTAAGTAGCCTGGTTAGGGTAAGATGGGCAATGACACATTGAAATGAGATCATTACATTGGCATGTTTATTCATTTTGGAGGAGGGCCCTGGCATCAGAGGTGGCTATTGGCTAGATTACTTGTTGGGCTTCACAAGACTGAAACAGAAAATTGAGACTTGAACAGCCCTGAACTATATGGGTCACTGAACAGCTTTCAACCCTTTCCTAAGTCCCTGCCTTGGTTCTTGAGACCCTGTCTGGTTTCTTTGCCTCCACTGAGTTTTGAGGTTCTGGGCTCTGGCTTGTGTACTGAACTCTACCTGTACTTGCTGCCATCCTTTATTTCTGACCTGTTTACTGAACTCAGGGACTAAATTGAAAATTCAAATTTTTTAATTTAAATTTTGAGTTTATTTTAGTGTTATTTGACTAGGGCATAGTCCAAATTCCATTCAAGACTTTTAAAGAACACAATTTTTTCATTAAAATAAGTAGAATTTTTTGAGATTTGTTAAACTCTGATGGTGTTAAACATTCAAATAAAAAAGTACCCCAACTCAGACCGGCAGAGTTCATTCAGAAGTCAATGTCAGATGTCCTGATCTGCGATGTGGTTTGTTCAATAATCCAAAGATTTAGTTTTGGTTTCCGAGCGTCAAATCCAAAAAATGTGTACAATTCAGATTTTTTCACAGTTTTATCAAGTTTTTTCCTGCATGAGAAATTTATGGAAATTTATATTTATAAATAGGGGTAAAGTCTGTGTGGATTTGGTGATAGTAGTTTTCAGATAAAATTGAGAACATTTTGGATTTTGATAACCCCCCAAATAAACACATATCCAGGTGAGTTTGAGTAAATTAGGAATAAAGATTAAGCAAATATATTAAACATACCATAAAATGTTACCATTATACTTTCCAGTCATTAATTTGCTTGCATAACTGAAATTTAGCTGAGCTGGGAATCTATTTCTGATGCATAAGGAAAAGCTTTATTCTTATCAGTAACCTTTAAGTAGATATATCAAAATATAATAATTTGTTAATGTATGACCATTTTGCTCAAAAATTGCACGTAATTACCTATAATGTGCATTTTTAGAATGTTTTCAATCATCTGTATGAGCAGATAAAACATGCTTTACCCTTTTAAAGGTCAGCAGCTCAGCACATTTTATTGTTTGTACATGAACTTTTATTAAAGCTAATCCAGGGAAGGGATCATTTCTCTTAGCTAAAGTAGAGCAAGACTCGGTATGCCATTTACTACTAATTTTTCTACAAATATGTTTTTCATTTAAGAACAGACTTTGGTACTTACCACCTGCCTCAAGTATTGTTGGAAGAGGATATGCCTAGACTAGTTTACTGAAGATACATATATCCAATAAAACAACATTAATGCACAGGCACTGGTGCTGACTCCAGAAATTATTGTCAAAACAACAGCAACCAAACCCAACAGGAACACCAATAGAAATAACTCCTCAGAGACAAAATTCAGGAGGATTTTCAACAAACATCTCATCCCTGTGTTTTTCAAACCTAGCAACACACTGAGCCATAAACCGGTACACCCAAAGGATCCAACTCCTAAAGAAAAACAAAGCAATGTGGTATATGCAGTCCAGTGTAGTGAGGAGTGCATAGATCTATAAATTTGGGAGACCAAACAACTGCTCACCAAGCGAATGGCTCAGCATAGGAGGATGAACTCTACAGGGCAAGACTCCGCTGTCTTTCTACACCTAAAAGTGAAGGGACACGCCTTTGAATATAGCAAGGTCCAAATCTTGGACCTTGAGGAGACCCCTGGTTTGATCATTTCATGTCAAGGTTGAGAAACCATCCATGAACATAGCACTACGAAACAAGTTGGCGCTATAGAAATACATGTTAATAACATGTTAATAATGAACAGAGGCAGGGGCCTTCAACACCACCTGTCTACTGCATACAATGCGGTTCTCACATCTGTACCAAGGCAGTTTCAGAACACATCACACATCCATTCATGCAATTCTCACAAGTTATACCTGTTTCTAGGAGTTGCATGACACATTGGTAATCATATCACAATAACTACACAGAATCAACACCTCTGTAAATTTCAGTTGCCACCTCTCTGAAGATTTACAATGTGCCATTGTAACTGAATTAGTGGAAGAGATTATATAGCGGGAACTGCCCACATCAGTCAGTTGAACTGAAGATGAGTCATGAGACCTCTTCAATAGTGATGGGCGAATTTATTCGCCAGGGGTGAATTCGCGGCAAATTCCCGCGATTCGCCGCTGACGAATAAATTCGCGAAACAGCAGTGAAAATTCGCCTGGTGAATATTTGCTAAAAAACCGAGTTGCGCGTTATTCTTGACGTGACGCGCCGAAACCGACGCGATGCATCGAAAATGACGCGACGCATCGAAAACGGCGCAACGCGCATTAAAAACGTGCTGCGACTCGTTTCGCAAATTTTTTTCCAATTCGCAAATTTTTTTTCCAATTCGCGAATTTCGCTGGAAATTCGCAAATTTTTCGGACGAAGTGAAACTGGCTAGATTCGCCTTCACTACTCTTCAATGATTACTCAGCAAGTCCAGTTGTTTTAGAATTAGTTATATTAGATACATCATATTGATTAGTGTTGGTGTCGTTGGGGATCACCAACATATCAGGCAGACAAAAAGGACTGCATCAGGTCATTAATGGACTACTTCGGCACTATCTAATCCCCCCATGTCCCTCTATCAGAAGACTATCAGCGAAAATCAGCATGATGTATAACTTTAAGAGGTGTGTAACTTTAAGGGGTTTATTTATTAAAGTGCGAATGCCAAAACTTGAAAGATTCTAGTTTTGTTACTATAAAATCTGAATTTGTAGTGTATAAAAACTAGGGTTTTTCTAGATTTATTAAACCCAGAGGCTGCAAAAAGTCAGAATCCAAAAAATCTGCCAACTCAGACCTGCCAAGGTTTTATATAAGTCAGTGGGAGAGGTCCCTATCCTATTTGGAAGTTTCTGTGGTCTGCATTGGATTTAGCCTGAAAATCTGAACATTTCTAAAAAACTAGTGATTTGGATTACGCTCCATTTTGTGATATTTTTTCCGATTTGTCTCTGATTCGATGAAATAATTTTTTAGCGAAGCTCCAATTGTGGATTCTAATTTGGATGGACTTTTTTTTTTAATAAAAATAGTCAGACATTTCTGGATTTTGATAAATAAAGCCCTAAATGTACATTAATATTTTTTATGAGCTTTAAAAAGTTTGCAATTTTGTTTGCATATTAAATACACTGATCTTGCCCTAATATAAACATGCTCAGGGCAAATATGTAGGATGTGTGAATAATGCTAATATGAGTTACTTTGACTCTATCTAACTGAAACTTTACTCTCCCACTTTGAATGACTGTTTGATGTTGCTTTTGCTTCCAATGAGGATTAATAATACCTTAGTTTGGATTAAGTACAAGATACTGTTTTATTATTACAGAGGAAAAAGGAAATCATTTTCGGATTATATCATCATAATGAAGTCTATGGGAGAAGGATTTCCATTTGGAGTTTTCTGGATAACAGGTTTCCAAATAATACCTGTAGCTTATCTGAAAGTAGGTCCACAGTGCTGGCTCTTTTTGAAAGCCCAGCATCCGGCATTATGTAATGGCTACCTACACCCCAATACAAAAAACAAAAAACTTTTATTCCTTTGAAAATAACATTTTAAATTGCATAGTGAATTACTTACAATGTACACAGTATTATTTAGTAATAAAAACTACACCATAAAAATTATGAGAAAATCCCTTTAAAGGGCAAGGAAAGTGTAAAATAGGCTAGAAATGCAGTATTTTGTATACTAAACACAAACATGAACTTACTGCACCACAAGCCTAATCAAACAAATGATTTATGCTTTCAAAGTTGGCCACAGGGGGCTGTCATCTTGTAACTTTGTTATACATCTTTGTCTGACACTGGCACTGCACATGCTCAGTATGGTCTGCTTGAGTTCTGCATGGCTGGTAAGTGAGGCAGGGGCTCCCCCTACTGTTCATAAGTGATTGTTTCCCTGCCAGAAGCACTAAATGAAGGGATCATTTCACTGCATACAGTCAGGTTTCTTATAAAAACGGTACACATTTTAAAATTAAAGTATATTGGAGATAGATTTCTTTTTCATTAAAGAAAGTAAAAATGGGATTTTATTTCTTTGCCTTTCCTTGCCCTTTAAGATACTTCTAAAGAATTATTCTCCACCTTGCCCCATGTACTTTTTGCAACACAAGCTTCTTGGGATCTGGACCCAAACTGTGGGGTTATGGATTATTGCTTTGTCTGGTGGATTTTTTTTGGGAAATTGGAAAATGTAATTTTCCGAAATATGATAGCAATCATAAACACAACCTTATCATTAATAAGTAGAAAGGCCATTCTATATTTCATGCAAAATAATAAAGATAAGTCTCTTTACAATTCAAAATGAATATGACTATCACTGTATGAAGCAACTTGCACACTGAACATGTCTCTACAACATTTCCATTCACCTGAAAAATTTTTTTACTCTTATTGAAAGTTAATTAAAGGAGAAGGAAAGGCTAAAATTAAGTAAGCTTTATCTGAAAGGTCTTTATAAATACATCAGTAAACCCTCAAAGTAATGCTGCTCTGAGTCCTCTGTCAAAAGAAACACAGCATTTATTTCCTTCTATTGTGTACACATGGGCTTCTGTATCAGACTTCCTGTTTTCAGCTTAAACCTCTAGGGCTTGGGCTTGAGCATGCTCAGTTTGCTTCTCTCTCCCTCCTCCCCTCCCTGCTGTAATCTGAGCCCAGAGCTATGAGTGAGCAGAGAGAGACTCAGACAGGATGTGATCTCACACCAAGCTAATATGGCAGCTGCTATCCTAAACAAACAGAGATACCGTCTACAGCTGTTTGCTCAGACATAGTAAAGCATTCTGCAGAATGAAGTGTTATAGCTTGCACTATTGTGGCTAATCTGTTGGCAATAAACTCCTTTGGTAGCTTTCCTTCTCCTTTAACATTTGTATATATTATATATCGAAATCAAGCCACTATAAATAGTGCTTAACATTTAATCATTCAGCAGCTTTTTGGTCGTGCATATAACAGCCCTGCCATTAATCTGCCTGTTACCCGCCTGCTGGGTGCCTGATAATGTTATCAGCTCTGCTAAACACATGTTAAACGCTTGACAAATATTAGGTTTAATTTATTTTCTTTTACAGATCATCTGACTTTGTGGAAAGGAATGCTTTTATAAATTACATTCTTAGATCTCAGCTCTTTTGTGTGCAGACACTTAACTTTCAACCTTGTTATTTTTTTTGTATCAAACAGATAACATGTTCCTCAATGAAACGCTGAAACAGGTATATTTTCAGGTTTTTTTTCAATGTACAGAAAAGAAAACATTATTTTTTTTTACTAATAGATTTTCTTTAAATAATATATTAATAATCGAAGGAAAAAAAGAAGAAGAGAAAAATAAGATTTTTAGAAATATTTTTACATTTGGTACAAATGGAGATGAACACAAACAATAGGCGTCATATCCAGTTACATATCTTTCTTACATACACTAATCTAATGTGCTGTCTCCAGTTTTGGTTTTCTCCTGGCTGATATAGATTTGCAGAAAATTTCAGACATTTGCAAGTGGCAAATATTTTCCCAAAGTGCCTTTATTGGCCCTGCTGTATCAGGCCCGCTCATCTGCCTGGACCTCAAGCTTGCTCCCTGTCCAGACCACGCACTTGATACCCCACCTGAAGTTCCAGGCACCCACTCACTCCACACCTAGAGCCTCAGACCCCAAGCTTGTTCCTCCCTTGGCTAGAGGTTTGGACCCCAACCTCATACCCTGACGAGACGATCAGATGTAAAGTTAAGAAGGATGGAGGCAAAGGGTATGGGGGGCACCAGGAGGAGGGCCCTTAAGTTCAGCCTGGTAAACCCAAGACACATCAGTCTGACCCTGTTCACAAATCTTTGCTAGAATTATACAATGTAATTAGTTTCACTGGGGAAAGTAATTGTGCTTTTTGCACCAGAAAAAAAATCATGAAAAAAAAACGCCCATTGACTGAAGATTTGCAACGAGTAAATAATGTCCATTGACACAAATTTAAAAAATTACCAAAATTTCACCATTGTCTGTCATTCTGTGTATTTTTCACTCATAACTAGTACACACCACGCCATAATAGGGAAGTTTTATATCACCCCAAAACATTTACACATTTATAGGGTAAGCTCTCCTAGCAAGTTATTGTATGTGTAGTTCCTTACTTCTTTTCTATCAACTCTACATATTTTGACACTTTCATGAATGAAAAGCAGTCTGAGGTTTATTAATTGCAGTTTGAGGTCAACTTAAATATTTCACTTACTAGCATGACAGCGAAATCTTATAATAACAGTGAAAGTGTGCAATTTAATATCCTTTGCACTACTAATTATGGACTCAAGATGATTGAGTAATTAAAAAATGAGTTTCAAATAGAAGATATCATTACACAGCAATAATGAGATCATTGCCAATGATAATAGATAAGGGTAATCTTTAAATAATACAGTACCTAGCAAACAATATTCCATGCTGTGGAGTATAAATGATGCTATCTTAATCATTTAATAGGATACTATTAATTCACGGGCTTGTTGCTCTATAATAAAAAGAGATATTTTATCTTTAGGGTTTCTTGACTGCTTTCAAATATTTTTTGGTTTCACAAGCTTGCTTCAGAAAGAAGAAAAGGCACAGGGTACATAGCAGACAACAGATAAAACACTATTTTAATGAACACGTATCTATTATTTGCTATGTAAACGGTGCCTTTTCTTTTTTCCAGCTTGAATGGCTGCCCCCGTGGCTACACTGCAACTTGTTTATATAAACTATAGTAGTACTTATCTGTTATCTACTGTGTATCCTGTGCTTGAATGGCTGCCCCCATGGCTACACAGCAGCTTGTTTATATAAACTATAGTAGTACTTATCTGTTATCTACTGTGTATCCTGTGCTTGAATGGCTGCCCCCATGGCTACACAGCAGCTTGTTTATATAAAATATAGTAGTACTTATCTGTTATCTACTGTGTATCCTGTGCTTGAATGGCTGCCCCCATGGCTACACAGCAGCTTGTTTATATAAACTATAGTGGTACTTATCTGTTATCTACTGTGTATACTGTGCTTGAATGGCTGCCCCCATGACTACACAGCAGCTTGTTTATATAAACAATAGTGGTACTTATCTGTTATCTACTGTGTATACTGTGCTTGACTGGCTGCCCCCATGACTACACAGCAACTTGTTTCTATAAACTATAGTAGTAATTATCTATTTACTGTGTATCCTGTGATTGAATGGCTGCCCCGTGGCTATGCAGCAACTTGTTTATATAAACTATGGTAGTCTTTCTGAAGCAAAAACACAGCTTTTACCAGTGCATTACCAGTATATTAAATGTCAATTATTTTAAAATGCTTTAATTTCTTGGTGTTGCTGTTCCTTTAATCAAGAAGGATTCAGGGTTTTTGTGGATAACAGACTGAAACTGTAGGCAGTGCTAGTCAGTGTCTATTAAAGTGAATAAAACACTATATTGTATAAAAAGGGGCATTAACTCAACATAACCTTGCATTTGAGTTTTAGGCTTCAATCCAAAAGAAGGATATTGGGACACTGAAAAGACTACTAAAATGATATGGTATGAATGGAACAATTCAATTACAGTATATGGAAAGACTGAGAAAGTTAGGGTTACTTTTTGGGACACAGGAGAAAAGTCTCTTGTGAGGGGACAAATACAGTACAGACGGGGCCATTTTTAACATAAAAGTGAATAAAATAATAGATGCAACCCCATTAGAATTGAGGAACTGAATATTCTCCTGAAGGAAATGGTTCCTCATTTTATGATTTGTGGTATCCAGACTAAGCTGTAACTACTTTGCTCATAGCATGCCCTAAGGTACACTGTAAGGGGGTTATTTATTAAAGTCTGAATGTTAAAAACTCAAACAAGTTTTTTAACTATACAATCCAAATTATTTGTGGGAAAAAAAACCTCAAATGTTTCCTGATTTATTATACCCCAAGTAAATTCGGCATTTCACACCTATCAAGGTTGTATATACAGTATGTCAATGGGAGAGGTCCCTATCCTATTTCAAAGTTTTTGTGGTCTGTGCTGGAATTAGCCCAAAAACCTGACCATTTCTGACTTTTTGGGCAAAAATCTAAACATCTGTTTTTTTCCCAAAAAGCTTGAATGTTTCGAACTTTTACTGAAAAGTCAGAGATAGTTGGGAAAAAATCAATTGATCTGGGAAAAAACTAAAAAATAATGCAATTCGTATTTTTGCTCGATTTTTTTCATGTTTGTCCCCGATCCATTTTAATAATAAATAAAGCCCAGTCATGGATTCTACTTTGGTCAAACTTTTTTTCTTAAAATACTTGGACTAAATTCAGACTTTCGTAAAAACGCCTTAAATGTTGCCCCAAAAATATCCCCAAACCAAGCACATTTCAGCCCAAATATGTAAGCCTTTAAAGTCATAAATCTAATAAACTAGTAATAAAGAACGAAATTTCAGTGTAATAGAAAGTTACTTTCATTACCAGAAATAGTATGTAATCCATAAAATGGAATATGAAAAATTCTGTATTGAAGTGCTGAACTTTAAAGAGCTACTCAACTGCGTGAAACAAATCCTATCCTTTAAACACGTCTCATACTGATAATGCTTCAACATTCATGTATTTTTTTTTTAACAAATCTTTACACACATTTCGGATTTTGGAATAATCCTTCTAAATTGTTCCACTATTTACTTCCGCCTTAGACTACCTGACTTTCAGTGGCAATAAAAAGCCTTGAAGTGATTTGGAATTGGAATATAATAATGACCTCTCTTCTTGCTATGGGTCCTTACCTTAAATACCATAATCATGAACTGTATCTTTTAGTAAAGCAATTTGTATTATTCCGAATCATGCTTTTGCTGATCCAGTGGAATCAAATGCATTTCTGTCTATGTAGTTTGACAAGTTCCTAACCTAAAAGGTCACTTTAATGAACAACATCGAATAGAAGTTAGATAAGCTTGTGATGCATGCTGTTCTATTCCATTTGTTATTTGGAAAGTAATTTGTGCTGAATCTGTAAAATATGTATTGTACCTTCCTGCTTTCAGCAGATTTGCAATACCACAAGGTATAGGAACAAAAGACAAATGAACAGACAAAGAAAGGAAGTCAATTCAATTGTGTCCAAATTGAAATATGTACGACTGGAAGGTAAGTGGTGCTCTGTGTCAGCAGGGTCAAGGCCTTCTTCGCATAGGGAGACTGCACAAGTTTTCTTTTGTTAAACTTAAAATACATCTTCCATAGCAAATATAAACACCTAACATAAACTCGAAACATAAAAAACAAGTGGAGGCTGCCTTTAGAAGTATAATGAGAAGTTTTTGTTATAAGGCACAAAGCAGCAGTCTGAGTTATACAGGGAACTCTGAGTATCACTCATGTATTATATGGGATAATGTACCCCCTACTGTAAATGATAAGGATATTAGAAGTCACTGAGGGGTGTGACCATATAAAGGCACAAGGCTGCAGGCTGAGTTATACAGGGAACTCTGAGTATCACTCATGTATTATAAGGGATAATGTACCCCCTACTGTAAATGATAAGGATATTAGAAGTCACTGAGGGGTGTGACCATATAAAGGCACAAGACTGCAGGCTGAGTTATACAGGGGGGAACTCTGAGTAACACTCTAAATATAAGGATGTAATTATGCCATAAAGACACAATACCTATAGATGAGACTTCTAATATCTATCTATCTATCTCTCTCTCTCTCTATCTATCTATCTATCTATCTATCTATCTATATCTACAGTATATATATATATATATATATATATATAAAATATATTTACATATCTATATACTGTATATATATATATATATATATATATTATATACAGTATATACTGTAGATATGTAAATATACTGTAAATATATATATATATATTATATACAGTACAACACACAAGCTTCAGTGAATTCTTAAACAAAGTACTGTTTATGTAACTATATTTTACAGGTTTTCAGGAATTTGGTGTTACATACTATTACATTATCTTTGTATTAAATATTAATGTTTTTTTTGAAAAAGTGTCTAGATTTGGAACAAAACCAAAATCCCGGAACAAGTAGCTATAAAGGACTTTCAATTAAGCCTGCTGCTATCTACTGCCAAAATAATCCCATGTGGTGTGAATGCTAAGATTTATAATAGATTTTGTATGGAAATGTTACTGTGGTAACATCATTTTAAAACAGTGTCCCTTGTTATGCAGCAAAAGAAATCATTTTAATCGACTTTCCTGTTTAAAAAGTGCACAGTATTACAGATGGAAAGATAAAACTCTGATGACTTGACTGCTGAAAGTGAAGCCTTGGGGAGTCTTAATAATTATGAGGGAAATAAATGAAAGACAGCAGATGATGTATAGTATTATGAAATATTTGAACTTGTGCTACTGTACAGCTGGTTTTGAATGACTGATGGCTGAAAGTTTGGTGAGAAATGATTAAGAAATAACACAATATAGTATAACTATAAATGCCAGTGTATTATAAATCACATGTGGGGGTATAAATGCTAAGTATGGTTACCACCTAGTCCATATTTTAGTGACCTAGTTAATAAAAATAAGATAAGGAGCAGAAGAACAGTATAAAGGTGACAATAAGAATCTTAGGACAAAAACAAATTAGATTAGTAAAACATTTTCATTTCAAAATTTATATGTAACAAGGTGGAAATCAACTGGAAATCTTGTATTTTTTGAAAATGTTCATCTCTTCTTTAAATGGATACTGTCAAGAGAAAAATTATCAGTCAATAGTGCTACCCCATTTCTCAAAAGAGAATTTTAATTTTGAAATCTGACATGGGAATAGACATATTGTCAGTTTCCCAGCTTCCCCCAGTCATGTGGCTTGTGCTCTGATAAACATCAGTCATTCTTTACTGCTGTACTGTGAGTTGGAGTGATATCATCCCCCTCCCTTCCCCCCCAGCAGCCTAACAACAGAACAATTGGAAGACAACCAGATAACAGCTCCCTAACACAAGATAACAGCTGCCTGGTAGATCTAAGAACAACAATCAATAGTAAAATCCAGGTCGCACTGAGACACATTCAGTTACATTGAGTAGGAGAAACAACAGCCTGCCAGAAATCAGTTCCATCCTAAAGTGCTGGCTCTTTCTGAAGGCACATGACCAGGCAAAATGACCTGAGATGCACCTACACACCAATATTACAACTAAAAAATACACTTGCTGGTTCAGGAATGAAATTTTATATTGTAGAGTGAAATATTTGCAGTGTAAAACAGTGTAATTTAGAAATAGAAAATACATCTTAAAAATCATGACAGAATCCCATAAAGTTTTAACTGGCTTTGCCTTCAGGCCTTTGAACCAGAAGTTAATATTTTATTAAAGAGCCAAATGAGCTTGAAGTAGATGGTGCAAATATACTTAACTTTTTCTGTTCTACAAAACTTTTTTTTGATCAGTAGAACAGAACATGCACATGTGTGTGTTACAGTTTCCATATTGTGTTGCGGAGTTGCCACCATGGAGTTTCCAAGATGTTTGAGTAATGAAACTAGTGCAGCCATCACTATTTTGGCATTGATTGTTAGCATTACCAGTCACTAATTTGTATTGCAACCTGCTTGTAAACTATTGTGGTTGTTTTGGAGATATTTCACAATTCAGTTCTGTATTCTCTCACCATTCTTCTCAGGGTCCTTGAAAATTGCTACTTTTGATTTCCAATAGGGCCAGCGTATGATAAATCTTGAAAATCGAATTATAATTTTTTAAAAACCTCAAATTATAATAACTCCCTTTTTTGAATTTGACAGTTTTGATTAGGGATGCACCGAATCCACTATTTTCGATTCGACCGAACCCCCGAATACCCGAATTTCCTCCCGAAAGATTCGTCAGAATACCGAACCAAATCTGAACCCTAATTTGAATATGCAAATTATGGGTGGGAAGGGGAAAATATTTTTTACTTCCATGTTTTGTGCCAAAAAGTCACATGATTTCTCTCCCTGGACCTAATTTGCATATGCAGACTATAAATTTCAAATTAGAATTTTCAACTCAACCCTTGATAAATTTACCCCTAAATGTCCATTTACCTTTGACTACTAGATGCTGTAGGGTTGAAATTGTTTTCTTGTTAAGTACCTGGGTAATGTATATAGGGTATACTAGAAATATTGCCCCAAAGCCTCAATAGGGTGGAATTGTAACTACTTGGGCATCTACCTCTTGATAATGATAGCACAAAAGCTCATGGCAATATTGAGTAATTTTTCAGGGAATAATTTGCAAAAACCAGTCTGACCGAATGTTTTCTCTGCAAAATCTTTCTGTCCCTTTCTCTCTAGGTGGCCTATTATCACAGTTTCCTTTTCATCTCTTAATACTGAATCACCGAGAGGGAAAGAGAAGGAAATAGATCAAGGATCCCCAACCTTTATTACTCTAGCGTTATCAAAATGTAAACTGAGTAGGGGAGCAACACAAGGGTGAAAAATGTACCTGGGGTAAAAAAGAAGGACGGTGATAGGCTATTTGGTCACCCCTACAAGGACTGATAGCCTACAAGAGGTTCTGTTTGACAGTACATCTGGTTTTATGCAACCAAAACTTGCATCCAAGTCTGGAATTCAAAAATAAGCACATGCTTTGATACCACCGAGAGCAACATCCAAGGGGTCAGTGATTAACCTGTGCTCTGCACACAGCGATGCATCTTCCATTCATGTTCGCAGTGCATATGCACTTGTGCATAGTAGGTGTGGGGGGCCCTGGGACTGTCAGGAGGGCCCTTCATTTAGCAGGTCTGGTGGGCCCCCTATGCTCTTGTCTGACCCTGGACTATTCTTACAGTAATTCATGTGCTAGACTTGATCCAACACCATGATATAAGAATGTTTAGCCACCAATTAGCAGGTAGGATTTACTGGTCAGCTGTTACAGACAACCATCTGATTGGTTAATAAGGGCTTCTAGGTGTGGGTAAATTTAAGACTTTTTATTCAATTTCCCTTTTGTGAATATATGGTTAGGTGAGTCTTAACTAAGTACTGTGTGTGCCAGATAAGGGTAATGGACCACACTGCCACAGAGAAGACATCTACTGTATCTGCTCAGAAACACCTGTCAGGGGTATATCAAAATAATAGGTGCCCTTTACCCTTCTGCCATCTTACAGTGAGAGGGAAGAGGGTGTTCAACAGTTAACAACATTCATTCAAAAGTAGAGCTTTTCTGCTAACAAGATATTCAACCTCAAAAATAAAACATTTGATTAAAGGATTGAAATGTAAAACTTACTGTTTTACATTTTCGTTTTCTAAAGATGGGTTCAAAAAGAGGTCATTTAAATTCTTGCCAAACCCATTTATCTTTTAGATATGAATAAAAAAATAGCAAAGCTGTAGAAATATGATTTTGAGTGTTTATTTTTTCCATACAGTAGAACATGATGTACCAAAATTGAAACGCAATACACAGGACTCTTATTATGCTAAGATGGAGTGGATAATTTTTACATTAACGGAACAAGCTTTGATATAGGGTTTGTACTCTATCATGACTGGACAGACTCCATTTTGTGTTCCTATCAGAGCAATTATCATGTTTTCTAACAACATCTTGCGTTAAATCTCTCTTCTGAAATGGTATTCAGGAAGGAATATATTAATTCTGAGTGATCTATCAAAATATAAAATTTATTCATACATTTTTGTTAAATTTGCATGAGTTTTAAGATAAGACAACATTTTTTGTGGCAATTTTTTTCAATACCATCCCATACATGCAATTTTCAAATATAAAGAAAGCGAAACATAAAATCATTTTTTTTCATGTCATGCATCAATTAAGCAGTAACATGACAAAATATTTACTAACAAAGGGTTAACCCTTTACAAGCTTTAGACAGTAAAGTATATGGCATGGGAACAGAGTTTCTGGGCCATGTATGCTACTTCTCCAGTTTATTCAATTGAAATTGCCTGGAAAGTATCATTTAAGGCAATCTCAGAGGGAGTACCTACTGTAGATTCTAGAAGTGTTGTTTTTTGCTATAAAAGCCAACTTCTGCTTTGGGCATGGCACTCAGCTGCTTGGGATTGCCAGATCTTAGTATGCAAAATTATAGCACGGTGTTTCAGCATTAAAATTCTAAATAAAAGAATTCTGGAGACCCAGGTTCAGTGCCTAAAAATGTGTTTAATTTAGGGTGCTCCTAAATTATTATCTTGCCATGGTTAATTGGTTCTTGACCTCCTTCCTTGACTTTGCTACTTACTGCCTGCCTACTCTCTTAACCCCTTGGATACCACAAAATGGAATTTTCTGTATACAGTTTCCTCTTTGGGCTGTGATTGGTTATCTAGTGGCCACATGTGGCATGACAGACTGCAGGAGGCTCAATTTCCAAGTACACATGGTCTTTATGCTTCCAAAGCTTGGCTCCTGGTCAGAAATGTAAAATTCAGCACCTGCTTTGAGACCACTGGGAGCAACATCAAAGAGGTTGATGAGCAATATGTTGCTCAAGAGCCAATGGTTGGGGATCACTGATATACAGTATCTAGTAGAGGCTAGCAAAAGGCTACAGCAATTGAAAACATTTCACCAGTCATCATCATAAATATGTGCACTATTTTTCTGTTGTTTTGTAGCTGGGATCCTCTGATCACTTTTGTAATTTACATGTATTCTCTACTATTTGTGGTTCAGACATTTTTTATGTATTACTGGTACCCTGTATGGTGGCCCATGGATCCTGACTGTTATCCATGCTATTTGGCTAATGCTTGTTTCAAGAATTGGGCTAGCTTGAAGATTTTAGCTGCTGATGTGCCAAGCTGACCTGTGCATGGTACATTAGCAGCTCTTCTTCACATTCTGTTGTTCCAATTGTTTGTGAATTTTTCACACATGAATGAATGAAATAATAGGAAGGTGGCCAGGTGGCCATGTGGTGTATGGCTTCCAGTATTCTATGTACAGTACATAGAATGTCCCTGGCTGGCTCGTGTATGGCCTCCTTAACTGCCTCTGCACTTTCTATGCATTTTCTGTAGAGCCAGTCAACTATAAACTTGTCGACTTTCAGAAAGAGCTGCTCAGCCTAAAGCCTGGTATTAAAAGTCTAAAACATATGTATTTTAGAAACTAAAAATAGAAAAGCAATGCAAACTACATATACTTTATATCCCTTTGGTCCTTTAATTGAATCCCAGGCATCCTTCTTTTCTCCAGCACCTTCACAATGGCTGGTTTTAAAATACAAGCTGAACTTGTCATCCAGAATTATTTCACATACATGGAACCAATATTTTTTGCTCATTATGATGATAAAATCTTTTCATTGCTCAACAAAACACCACACACGCCTCTATACTTTATGGAGTCTCTCTGGGCTATAAAGTTATCCTATAGTTATATTCTAGACATCTGCCAACATTGCTAATAACAGCTGCTTAAAAAAAAAAAAACACAGTATATATCAATCTTGTGTATGGACAGGATTAGAATAGCTTTCCTAGACTTCACACATTTAATTTAGCAATCTATTTTCCTTTTGTGATCAATATAATGAGCTTGCTTAAAATTCATACCAAAAACGAGGTCACTCATAATTTATATTATATGAGTGCCAATTTTACCTTACCAACAAGTAGATGGGACGCACTACATGGGTAGTCAAATAATATACAGGCTATAGCAATGTCATCCATCTTTCAAGCTGGTCATAAGTTTGGAATGCTAAACACTTATTTACTTCACCTTTAGTATGTCAGAGTGATTAAACACTGACTGTATCTTTTGCATTACAAAGAATATTTGCTGTGGTGATAATAAAGCTGAAATTCTAGCTACAAATTCTGCATTAGATATAGACATGACGGTGCTATATTTTTGCACCTTGCTACCTGGGGGTACCAAAACTGCACAAATCCTTAACTGGGGGTGACAAAATTGCACATATCTCTTCTAACCTGCTCATCATATCGGTTGACAGGATATACAGCAGCTGGCTGACAAATTTCCTGAGAAAAGAGGGCTTATGTCACCTAGAGCACAGTACAGAACACAGCATGCTCAGGGGCAAAAGGGCTCCTAGAATGAGCACTATAGGGCCACCACTCCTCCTCCGTTAAAGGAGAATTAACCCCCCAATTAGAAAAGCCCCATTTACTACTCTAGATAGTCCCCATCCCTGCTTCCTACCGGAATAGTTTATTATTCCTGAAAGTGTTCCTGGTAGCAAGCTCACTTATTTATGCAGCTCACTTATTTATGCAGAGTAGCGCAGCGGAGCTCATGGACACCTTCTTCTGAGTCTTCAATCTTCTTCTGTAAGGGAATGCCATATTTGGTGAAAGCACAATTGGAGCAGTCAGCTTTTCATACCAACTGCGCATGCACCAAAAAGCTCTGTGAATTGACGAAGGGAAGGAAGAAAAAGATTAGAAAAAGACCAAAGAACTTGAAGATGCCACCCATGAGCCTGGCTACGCTACTCAGCATAAATAAATGAGCTTGCTGCCAGGTACACTTTCTAGAACAATGCATTATGCAGGTAGAAAGCAGGAATGGGGGACTATCTAGGGTAGTAGATGGGGCTTTTCTACTTGGGGGGGGGGGGGTTAGTTCTCCTTTAAGGTATTGCGATGTTGCTCTGGTTAAAAAGAAACTTGGTGAGCAAAGACAAGTCATCAGGCATTTCTCTAGTCAGTTCTTAGCAGAGCAACATTACAAGACTTTTCCTTTCTCAGGAAATGAATTTCCGGTCAACTGTAGCCAGTAGGCAAAATTATCAGCAGTTGGTGCTGTATTAAATATAATTTATATTAGCAGCTTAAAACTTCTAATATCTGGAAAACTAGAAAATAAATGAATTTACATTGCAAAAGCCCTTGCTGCAGTCTTACATTTAGTTGTTTGAGGTTTTAAATCTCTGTGGCCACGAACCATGAAAAGCTTACAGTTTTTTCAGTGAATACTTTTTTTGTAATTGAGATTATTAGAATAATTTTTTTTTATTTCAACTGTTATCATAGGTCACCCATAAATACAGGATCAATGTACTACTGTTAACAATTTCTATGCCAGTTCTGTTATGCTTTGTATGCAAGTATCTACTGAACATCATCATTTGCATTAATGTCTCTGAATATCAGTAGAAAGCTAACTTTAGATTTTGTCATATATCTTGTTAAATAAATTCTAAAACTTCTACCTTTTTGGCTGGATTACATTTTATCCTCACACTGACACCAGCTGCACAACCACTGCCATATACTAAAGCAATATTCTGGCTTTGGATCAAAGGTGATTGAGGTTTAATCCCAAACAAGTCTAACTAACGGCAAGAGCTAATATTAGAATATCCCCTTCTTAACCGCTTATCAACATAGCACAGCTGCTATAGCAACCACTGATTCCTGCAATACAGATAGTGAGAATTAGATTATTGAGATTTAGAATTCATGCTGAGAAGGTTTAGCAAACAGCAAATAAGACCTCCAGTGAACTGCATCATTATCACAGATCACCAAGCCCATTGCTTAATGCCTTTCATGTATCATACAGCTTACGGTAGGAAATATCACTACTACATCTTGTACCATTGCCAGAAACAATAAAATATTCTTTCAATACTAAAATATCATCTTTCCCACTGTCCAGTGCACAAAACAGTAGTCATGAACTCCAATAATAATATTCTTTGATTACGGAAGGACCCATTATCCGGCAAGCCCAAGGTCCTGAAGATTCTAGATAATCGGTCCCATACCTGTACAAGGTTAGTAATAGTTTGTGGGGATACCTATGTGGCTGATGCACAAAATATAACGAATCAACCCACCCAACAATGAATAATCTTTTGAATTAGTGTAACAATGAAAGTTTTGTCCACTATACTATATCTAACTATATACATACTGTATGACAATAATAGAGATTACCTGCTTGCAAAGTTGGAATAATCAGGTTTAATTACATGAGGAGTAGCAAAGGGCTATCATGCTCCCCAGGCTGTAGGCATAAAATGCCCCAGGCTGTATCTTTGAAATGTTTAATATAATTTTAACAGTATTTTTGAAATACTTTTTGGCTTATTGGGGGCCCATTTATTAAAGATCACAATTTTAGTGGTATTAGAGCTTTTTGAAACCACAATTAAACAAATTTTTCCTAAAATCACAAATGGCATGAGATTTATTAAAAGATCAGAATAAAAAAAGGAAGAATGGAAAAAAACGTGCTAAAAATCTAAGCCTTTTTTGACAATTACTTGTGAAAAACTTTTACAATCCTGAACTTCTATGGGACCTTGACTGCTTTTACTTTTCAAAATTTTCCATGGTTTCTAAAATGAATAAAGCGTGAATTTTTAGAGAAAAAATACAATTCACAAATATATATATATAAAAAGTAACTCAAAGCAACTGGACTTGCTGAGATATTTTAATGAAGACGTTTCACTGCTCATCCAAGCAGCTTTTTTAATTCAATTCACAAACAAAACAGAAATACAAATGTTAGTAATTTGACCCCATAGCCCCCACCATGAAGATCCTGATTTATTTGCTCTCCAAAGCTCTTGGTCCAGTATAGTGCACTTAAGCACCGGTAAGTTCATGCTATATCATTGTATACATGATAATGTAACACATACTGTTTATATTAATGATGAATTAATTGAGGTTATGGAACTCCATCCATAATCATTTTTTTAGTCATGGCTCCAGCAGCAGTAACAGAAATATAGCATGAAAGCACCTGTCTGCAATTTCCTAGGCAGCCTGTAGCCATTTCATAATAATTTATAGGAGCATTGTCCAAACATGCCTCCAGCAGCAAAGCAGGTGCATTCAACTTGGCTGAATTGGAACAATTATTAAAAGCATTTAAATAACTGCTGGGCACACACATAACTGTTAAATATTTGGAAATCACACTCTGGAAGGCTAAGTGTTCATGAAGACTGTAGAACATTTTTGGCCTGCTTACATGGAAAGCTCTCTAATGGCATGTGCTATTATTGAGATTATTTAGTGTTATTACAGTAATTAGGGCTGGTTTGGTACTTTATTGTTTCTGACACATTAGGACATAGTTTGAGAGCGCTCAGTGCAGACAAAGCAGACAAAAACATATTGGGGCGATAACTTTGTTTAATAACAACAATATGCTGTCAATATTTAGTCTTTTGGGGTACAAATGAAATCAATAATTTGATTATTTTAGTGCAATTATTATTATTATTACAAGCAAAGTATGATTTTATATAAACAGTGGTAATCCAATTGGGAGATACTAATAAAGCCATAGAGATTTAATTTAAGGGATCCTGTCATGGGAAAAATGCATCAGTTAATAGTGCTGTTCCAGAAGAATTCTGCACTGAAATCCATTCTCAAAAGAGCAAACAGATTTTTTTATATTTCATTTTGAAATCCGACAAGGGGGCTAGACATTTTGTCAATTTCCCAGCTACCCCAAGTCATGTGACTTGTGCTCTGATAAACTTCAATCACTCTTTACTGCTGTACTGCAAGTTGGAGTGATATCACCCCCTCCCTTTCCCCCACCCAGCAGCCTAACAACAGAACAATGGGAAGGTAACCAGATAACAGCTCCCTAACACAAGATAACAGCTGCCTGGTAGATCTAAGAACAGGACTCAATAGTAAAACACATATCCCACTGCGTACTATTCAGTTACATTGAGAAGGAAAAACAACAGCCTGCCAGAAAGCGGTTCCTTCCTAGTGCTGACACAAGTCACATGACCAGGGGCAGCTGGGAAATCGACAAAATGGCTAGCCCCATGTCAGATTTCAAAACTGAATATAAAAAAAATATTTTGCTCTTTTTAGAAATGGATTTCAGTGCAGAAGTCTACTGGAGCAGCACTATTAGCTGATGCGTTTTGAAAAAAAACATGTTTTCCCATGTTTCCCTTTAAGGTCATACTGTACATGTCCTATTAGATAGTTTAGGGGCTTTACGCTATAATGAAGGGGAGAGGGTACTCAGAACTGCACTAGGAGGAAGTTGCTCACAGTTGTAACGGAGCAATTTTGTTGTTTTGTGTGATAAAATGAACGTTTGTGCGGCTTTGTCATGAGTTTGTGCTTGATGTGAGTCTTTTTTTTTGACACCAAAAATAAAAAAAAGTAGTGGGGAAAATAGTGCCATTTTAGGGGGGGGGGATTTATTATGCGACAAAACTAAGACGATTCAATACAAAGAAACTCCAGCGAAAAACTGTCTAAATCATGCAGAAGTCAATGGCAAATGCCCCTTTTACAACTGGTAGATCTTTTGATTTGTGGTTTTAGAGGTTTTCGGATGTTATTGACGCTGGCCTTTGTGCCACCATATGGGAAAGTTGTAGTTATTGCATGACAAAAAAAGTTGTGGTTTTTGCCACCTTTCTGTGAGTTCTACCATTTGTGCTTTTTCAGTTTGGATTTTTTCAGTTTTGGATTTTTAAATACATTTCATGACATTTGTGAAAATTACTTTTTTAAGGGGTTTTTGAGACTAAGGGACCTATTGACCATGACATGTAATATTAGTTACACAAGTAGAACGGCAGTTCCCTGTTTGAGAAACCAATCCACCACCTCAATCTAGTCTGGATAATCTGAAGACAGCTGCATTTACAAACTCACTTCTC
Organism: Xenopus borealis; assembly: GCA_024363595.1. Taxonomy (NCBI): domain Eukaryota; kingdom Metazoa; phylum Chordata; class Amphibia; order Anura; family Pipidae; genus Xenopus; species Xenopus borealis. Next base: position 3,682,660 of record CM044444.1, on the reverse strand, counting down.
TCCATCTATTGTGAACCTTAGTGATGGGCGAATATAGGCACATTCGCTGCACAGAAAAATTCGCAAATTTCTCGCGAAATTCGCAAATTGGCGAAAAATTTGCAAAAGGTTGCGCATCTCTTTTTTTTAGGCTCCTTTTTTCGGGTGTTTCACGAATTTATTCACCGGCAGTGAATCGTGGGAATTTGCCGCGAATTCGCTGCTGGCAAATAAATTCACCCATCCCTAGTGAACCTCCATTTTTGCAATGATAACTGAGTTAGTTGGATTTTTATTCCCCACCCCCACACTATCCATTATAATTAAATTCTCATTGCATTCTCATTACAATAAATGTCATTTGCATATGAATGGTTGCTTCCCCAAAAGGCAAGAGAATTGTCCTTTAAATTCTAAAACAACATTGACACTGCATCATTAAAGGGGTTGTTCACCTTCAAACAACTAGTTGTTTTCAGATAGATCACCAGAAATAATGACTTTTTCCAATTACTGTCTATTTTATATTTGTAATTTTTTTCTAATATTGAACTTTTCTAAACTGATACATTTAATGTATACATTTCTTATCATTGTCCCTGCTGAGCAGAATCTCTGGGTTTCATTCCAGGCAGCTGTTAGACTTGATACAATAGTTGCTAATACTCCAGAGATGTTGCTGAGAAATGGATCAACTAAATGTTGCAAAATTATAACAGTAATGCACCTGAATTACTGAGCTGCCAGACTCAAACACCAGAGACACCAACAATTCAACTTTAAACTTAGATTTTGGAAAAACAGTAAAAGATAAATAATGGAAAGTAATTGAAAAAGGTCTTTATTTCTGGGGAACAAATTGAAAACAACTGAACAGAAAAAAGTGTTTGGAAGGTGAACAGCCCCTTTAACCCAGTGTTTTTCTCAGTTTATGCTCAGCAGATCATCATCCCTTTTATTACTTACATTGTCTTTGGATGCAACGTTATCTGAATTATTGTATTATTGTATTGTATATTATTGTATTGATGTTCAGGGTGTGTGTGTGTAATAAAAGTTAATTATGAAAAAGTCTCAGCTCAGTTGTATATTAGCTCTATCCATCCATCTATCTTATTAATATCTCTATATATTTATATTTATCTGTTTCTCTGTCTCTACATCCACTTTCTAATGTATATTAGCTTTTTTTGTAATCTGTCTCTCTATCTATCTATCTATCTATCTATCTATCATCTATCAACCTATCTATCTATCTATCTATCTATCAATCTATCTTTCTATCTATTTATCATTACTGATGGGCAAATATTTTTGACTGGGTCGAATTTGCGGCAAATTCCTACAATTCGGCGCAGGCGAATAACTTTGTAAAATGCCCGTGAAAGTTCGCCTGGCAAAAATTTTCTGGCGTGATAAAAAACCGCCTATCTATCTATCTTACCATTTTCATAGTAACTATCTTCTAGAGAAGTACGATGGAAACTGTGCTAATGTACTTGTGTCTTGGTTCTCCCTCTCACTAGCCATTATCATTAAATTCTTATTGAATTATTTAAGCTGTTTTCATGAATCTTTTTTGTATTATAGCAATCGCATATTTAAATCTTCTTCCCATTAGGTTGGCCTTAATTTGCATATGCATGGAGTTTTTTTTCTTTTTAAAAAGGGCTTAGAAATATTTTTCAAATGACAAAACAACTTTGACATTGCATCATTGGTTTCATTGTTGAATGTAGATTTAGAATGCTTGGAAGTGTTTTCCCAAAGGGCAGTGCCAAACAATACAGCTTGGTAGTGTAACATATTTTATGTGTCTTTGGCCGCTTTCTTTATTTTAATAGTTTCTGGAATTTTCACAGTGCTGACACATTTTACACATTGCATTATAAAGATTAAACATCATCCACATTAGTCTCTGCCCCAGTGGAGCTTACAATTTATCTGTATTATGAGTTCAGCATCTATGAACAATGAGAGTATTGTAAGAAAAGCACTGCAAAGTTTTTAAACCAAAGACAGGATAGTGAGGAAAGAGCTTCTAGTTACAACTCTATAGCTGTTGATAATGGTTAAGGAAATACATCACTCACTGCTAGTATAGGACAATCTCTAAATGGTCCCCTGTCCCACAAACAGTATGGCCAAGTTGCTACGGCATTCTGACTTTCCACTCATGCTGGATATTTCTGCTGGTGAGCCAGTATTTTCATTCCAGATTAAAAAAGTAAAATTCAAATGGATGCTAAGCTCCCCCAAACCAACACCAATACAATTCCTACAACATTCAGGATGAAGGTATTGCCACTGCATTTATTCTGCCATGTGGTCTGAGGTTACTACAGTTGAAAATGACCTGGCATTCTCATGAATAGGGATGGGCGAATTTGCGCCGAATTCCCGCGATGCGCGAAACACCCGAAAAGATTTGCCTGGCGAAAAGTCGCCTGAAAAAAAAACTCGACGCGCGACGAAAACGAAGCGAGGCACTACCAAAACAATGCACCGAAAATGGTGCAACGCGCGTAAAAAACTAGACCAATTGGTGAATTTCGCGGCGAAGCAAATCTGCTTAGATTCGCCCATCACTACTCATGAACCTTTAACAAACCTTAAGTTCTAAGGAGTGCAGTGATCTCAGGGAGAACCATGAATGGCAATAAACAAATCCTCCTCCATCTGTTACTTTTGTGTTAGATACTGTCTGTGTAACATAAATAAGGTACAGTATCTCATTTACCACCTCGATATTCCTGGAGTAACATGACTTCTAAAGTCCAGAAATGTTATATCAAGAGTATTTTAACATTTTTAACATAACATTTACATTTTCAGTACTTTGAGAAAGGCTAGATTGCTTTAGTTAGTCTCCCGTTAATAAACTAAAATATTTATACATTTTTTTTGCAACCAGGCAAGTGAACATTATTTTTTCAGCACACTGGCATTTCTGTGCTCAATATATTCAGTATGTTTTTAACAGAAATGCTGGGAAACTAGTTGCAAGTAATGTATGTATCACCTGGATTTCTGTCCTACTGTTTTTAAACAAACAGGTAAATGTGTATTTTTGCAGTTAATGGATTTTTCATGGATCTGTGGCCAGCTGTAATAGCCGGAAAAGGGCCTGGTAGTGTGTGTGTGTGTCTCTCTCTCTCTCTCTCTCTCAACCCTGGGTAAAGGCAGGCAGTGCAGTGTTTCCTTTATGTGTTGGGTATTCGGTCCTCATCTAGTTATTTAGAAGCTAACTGGATCTGATGGATCTCTTGTGGAGGCAAAATGCATGGGGTCTTACAGGAACAATTACAACATTTGGGAGGCAACATGTATGTCTCTTTATTTTGCACTTTGAAGTCCATAGTTACGTTTGTATGTCTACAACTGCTCTTGTTCTATCCAATTTCTTCCTGCTCCAATAACACACTAGTACTCATCTTAAACACTTCCCCTCCTCCTGATCATTGGGTCAGAGGGGATGTGGCCCTCCATGATTTTCACACTAGTTCCTAATATTTATGTGGGCAGACAACCCTCTAGTCTTGAGGCAAGAAAAGTTGATCTTCTGAGGTACCTACTTAATTTTCTTCCTTTAACAGCTACTTTTATTATTATACCTAGCATAAACTTTCTTTAGCTTCTCTAACGCCGCTCCAGATTTGCCTTTTTGACACAGATAATGTGCAATTTTTTTGGAACACTCTTTGAAGGCATATGGCAGATTCCAAGCATCTGCGATTTTGCCAAGCCACATTTTTAACAGGCACCAAAGAACTCTAAATTGTTTTAGAGTTAAATGTGAACAACCAGAATATTCCCTCATTGCTCAAAAAGTGCTTTTGCTAAAAATTGCTTGAGAAGTGCCAATGCTGGTGTTAACAGCCATTTCACATTTAACTCTAGGGGAGGCAGCATGATACCAAGGCTTTAGTACTATGCTGAGAAGCATACAGAACACATTCCATGTGCCATAGTCCTAAAGCATGACTGAAGAATTGTTCCATCTGGTCTACAAAAGAAAGTGTTGTCCTTAGCACATAAAGGACATCAAGGGATTCATACATTGCAGCATTGCTTTTTCAGATCAAACCAGTAATGATAATTTTCACACATCTCAAAATAATGGTCAGAAATCCTCAACTTTTTCAATAGAATTCTGTTTGAAGTAAGAAAAGTGTTACTTTTTCATCTTATTGAAGTCTCTGCTCTATTCTGGAGACAGTTGTTGTAGACTGAAAGCTCGTTTTTGTTATTGGTGCCTCAGATGTTGATATTCAGTCTTATTGCTCTACAGCTACGTCTAGTAATGGAAAATCATAAAAAACACAAGATCAAAGTCTACAGACAACATTTTACAGCTAAATAAAAATGAAATCAGACATTTTTATGATCAGACGTTGACTAGACAAATGGGAAACATATGTAAATATAATTTTTAAATTAATTCAAATAAAGGAATGTATCATATTGCATCTTAAATTGATTCTGTGTATTTTGAAGCTACTATATGAGTGATTTTTTTTCTTTGTTGTCCTCACCTTTTTTTGACATTTCTTGCCAACTGAAAAAAATTATTCTGATACAGGTATGGGACCTGTTATTCAGAATGCTTGGGACCTGGGGTTTTCCAGGGGTTTTGGATCACACCCTATGGGGCAGATTTACTAAATCCGTGTGAATAATTTGAAATTCGATTGAATTTTCAACAAGATTCGAATTTTATAATACTTTTTTTGGCCACTTCAACCATCGAATTAAAAAATTTTTTTTTATTCGATTGCCTAGTTCGCCAGATTAAACCTACCGAATTGCTATACTTCCCTATGGGAAGCTCCCATAGCATTTTTAAAAGCTTTTTAGATCGAATAAAAAAATTAGATCAAATGCTTAAAATCGTTCAAATCATCGTTCAAGTCATTAGATTTTATCGTTCCATCAAATTTTTTCTGTTCGATTGGTCGAATTGCGGCAAAATCCTTCAAATTCGATATTCTAATTTGAAGGATTTTAATTTGATTAAAATTCGATGGTTAAATTAGAGGGTTTTTTAACCCTCAAATTCGACCCTTAGTAAATCTGCCCCTTTGTCTACTAGAAAATTGTGTAAACATTACAAAAACACAAGTGTGATATTGCTTGTGATATAAAAGTGCATGTTCTATCTTTATAATGGAAGTTCACCAGCCTGATGGCAAAGTAGACCTTGATGAAAAGGGTAGCAAATAGAAACATTTTGATAAATTAGCTGGGCCAAACTACGCACAACCATAATTCACTCTTTAGTAAAACTGCTCCAAGAGAGAAGGCCCTCCCACTTTCTGGATTACAGGTTTCTGGAAAATGGTTCCCATACCTGTATTATTGACAAAATTAGGCCCTGTTTTAAAACTATTCAACTGGTGCAAAAACACTACTCTACAAAATACAAAAGAATTATGGGTGATTGTGCAATTGTTTTCCTGCTGATTTTGAATTTGAAACAAGTATGGCGATAATACATTTATTTATTCACCCATTTCTGACTTTTCAAAGTAAAAAAAATTGCTTTATTAAATAGTTTTATAATTTCATATACAGATTCAGTCCAAGTTCAATTCACATCCATTCAGTGTCACACAGGATAAAATTTTAAAAAAAATCAATTCATAATTTTTTGAAAATGACTTCTCTGCAATAATAAAACAGTACCTTCTATTTGACCCCAACAAAGATATAACTAATGGTTGTTTGAGACAAAACAATCCCATTGGGGTTATTTACTGTTTAAATTATCTAATTAAAACAGCTTCAAACAAACTCCCATCTGCAATTTTACCTTATTTATCAATAAATTAACTCTGGTGCAAGAAATTATTTGGATTAACTTACAGCAGATCATAATGTCTTCTAATTGTAAAAGGGACATGTGCCATTGACTTCTGCATGACCTCGGCAGGTTTTTTATTTGGACTTTTAACAGCCTCAGGGTAGAATAAATCTTTAAAAATTATGTTTTAACTTCAGAAAAGATTTTAGCTTCAGAAAATAACCCCCATAAAGTATGGTGATCCAAGTTACATAAAAAAACTATTATTTGTAACACCCCAAGTTTGGATAATCAATCTCAAAACTGATCTGTTTTGTTTTGCCAAAAATTCTCTCAAATGCATCAAAGTCTATGGGCAACAATTCTTTTTTGATTCACGACAAATTGCTCAACATAACAATAAGAGTGCATAGGCATAATTTTCGTGGATAGAACTTGGAAAAAAAGTCACTTATTTTCAGCAGACAGCTACCATAGACATACATTTTCAGCATTTCCATAGAGGATATGCCCCCTTAAGTAAAGGAGAACTTAAGTAAAGATAAACTGCTTTTTTCCTGCTAAACCAAATTCTCCGTTATTGCTGTTCAGCAGGATTAGAAATGTATTTGTGTTTTAAAAGATTATTATAAAAGATTATTATTATTAAACTGACTGAGGTTTAGAAAATGACTATTGCATTGAACATCGCTTTGGATGTACTGTGTTATAATGATATGTCTCCACCAAAATATAAACAATGATAAACAACCCTCATATGCAGCAGAATAATTGTTTGCATGAAAAAATTCTTAGTGGCATTGTTAAATAAAGCTATTTAGGTAGAGAGTCAAAGTGTTCTCACATCTCAGCAGCAGGTTAAGGAAGATTTATATACTGTTATTTACTGCAATGGCTTGTTAAAAAAAAAACCCTTGAGATCAGCTTTTCATTTTGTAAGAATACATTAAATAAAACACAGACACATAGAAATTATATAAACTACCAGTAATACATTGAGAAAGGAATTTTCATGATCTGTGCCTTGCAGCAACTGAAACAGAGAGACATATCAATATCAAAAGTCCCTCTAATTGGACAGTAAGACTATAGGAAGATATAAGAAAAAAAATCTAAGTGAGCCACACGGAGCAATCCTCTTCTTCTTTTGTTTATTCTTCCTTTAAAAAAGTCCAGGGCAGCATGTGCAGTAGAGTAAAAAGTCAGCTTTTTTGTTAGAGTTTATTTTTCACTCAACTGCACATGTGCACCCACGCAAATAAAGAAGAAGCAAGAAGAGGAATACTCCATGGTACATGCTGGAAGAACCCTGGGCCAGGTAAGTTTCTTCTGAGAGGAGCACCTGCCAAGGGTATCAGATAAGTAAATACAAACTGACCCAATAATCAGTAGACTACAGAAGCCTCTCTTAAATAAGAATGAAAGGCATCATTGGGGTGCCAGTGATTGTTACCTTCCCTCATTCTTTAAGAGAGGACTATGTAGTCCACTGATTATTGTATAATGTCAGTGATCCCCAACCTGTGGCTCGTAAGCAACATGTTTCTCACCAACCCCTTGGATGTTGATCTCAGTGGTCGCAAAGCAGAGGGGAACAACTGGTGTTGTCTTCTAAAGAATGATGCAAGCCCTGGGTTCCTACAATACAGTTTACATAACCAATTCATTGCAGCTGAGTTTTTTTGCCTGTCTTTTCATAACATTGCAGCTTTCCTAACCCTCAGGTTTTTTATGATTTGTTTCTTATCATATAGATGCAGAAGGAGACTGGCAACAAATAGGTGGGCCATAGGTATTCACTACTTCACTATTTTGATACTAAACTCTACAGTTAGTATAGTTATGGGCATATGGTTTGGGTGAAAGAGTTTAGGTGTGTGTGTGTGTATGTATGCTGGATTTTAATTTGGAGGGGTTGAACTTGATGGATTTTGTCTTTTTTCAACCCAATTTAACTATGTAACTATGTAACAATGTACTTACTCTTCAATTTAGTAGGATTCTAATGTCAAAAAACATAATGTCATATAGGGGCATTTTGGAAAAAGTACTCTTATTGGTTAGAAAACACCTTGCAGACTTGCCAGTACATTGACACCTACTGTACATCTAGGAAACTAGTGGGGTTAATTCTTTTTGATAATGCCCATGGCCCTTGATAAGGCCAAGCTTTACTAGAGCAAGGAGTGATGTGAATAATGAACAATATCTGTACACCACTGCAGAATGAAGGTTGATAATAACATGGAAACTCCTTAAGGTGCATTAAAAACACATATCAATCAAGAATCAAAAATTTAGCCCATAAACTCAAACTGCTCCCCTGTTAAATTGTAAATGTATTTGAAACAATGCCTTTTGCTTCACTGAACATAAATGTTTCTCCAAAGTATCCCAGAAGCTTATATCAATGAGGAGGTTAAAATGAGAAAATTAGCATCCAGTTTCTAATCTTTTTAAGAGTCTGAACTACATCTCTGTCTCCTGCATCTCGCTTTCTGTGTCAGTGATTTTGGAAGATTAAGGATCATAAAAATGTTTATTGTCTTTAAATTACCAGTGGAAGAGCATTAAAGACCAAACAAAATTAGTTAACATATTGGCATATTTCAAAACTGTAATAGTGCCAATATTATGCATTCATCTGGGACGTTTAATGTTTCTGGTCAGCATACTCAATATGGCTTTTGGTTAGTTTTTGTATAGCATTGCTTTATGATTTTTAATTTATTTATGATGTATTTAAATGCATAATAAAACACAGCCAGTTTTACATTTGAGACTGTACAATAGCCACATTTAAGTTACTTTTTCCACTACTGTAATTAATTCATTGCAAAATTTTGTCAATTCTCCTGGTCTAAAACTCTGGACTTTGTATTAGATCCTTGTATTCTAAGAATTCTGGGAAAAAATAGTAATGATTTTGTTCAGATGTCGCCTTGAAATGTAGCATCTAACAGCCAATTAGATAGATTTAGCATTTGTTTTGTATTACATGGAAACCATAAGATTCAGCTAGATCTTTCACTCTTTTGTGTATCAAAAAGTTGATGATATTAAAAAGCTTAAAGTGTGGCTGTCTATTCTGGCTTCCTGAAATTTATATTGATCTCTGGTTGCTTAGGGTTACCCATCTCACTAGATAACTGAATCAATCCTCAATCAGAACCCATTATGGTATAAAGCAAAGGCAAACACCCTTTTGCTTGGCTGCAATCTGACAAAATCAAGAGTTATTGGAGTTTTATAGCTATACTATGGGGTAGATGTATTAAGGTTGAAGTGAAAACTTGAATTCTAATTGAAATTTTTTTGTTAAAAACTCAGATTCGAATTGTGAATCATACAAATTCGATTTGAGTTTTAATTTGAATTAACATTTTGAGATTTATCATACTCTAGCCCTTTAAGAACTCAAATTTGACTATTCACTGCCTTAAACCTGCCGCATTGCTGTAAAAGTAAATGGGAGAGGTCCAGGGATCAATTTGGTGATGTTTGATTTTTTTTAATATAATTCAAGTTTTATAAATTTGAATTGAATTTGAGTTTTCAGGTTAATTAAATTAGTCCGAGCTGAGAAAATTAGATTTTATCAATACATGTTGGTTGAATTTTGAGTTTATGGGCATTTTAAACATGAATTTGAAATTCATAAATGTGCCTTGCAATTTCAAATCATAGCATGGGATTGCAGGGGTCCAAAACAATTTCTACCCATGAGCCACATTCAAATATACATTTTTTTTCGAAAACAACATAAGCATAAAAAAGTCCCTGAGTATGCCAAACAATAACAGTGATTGTACTCTCTGTGGACTGGAACAGTACACAACAAAAGTTTCCTCCAAAAATAAGCACTTGCTTTGAGGCAACTAAGAGCAACATCCAAATGGTTGGTGAGCAACAGGTTGCTTGTAGGCCATTAGTTGGGGATCACTGCTTCAAGGGAAACAAGAAGGGGACATTTATTGTTAAAATCTCTTCTGATCCATTGCACTTTTTTGTCTTGTTTGACTATGGGCAGTAGAAATGCAATTAACACCTTTCTGAATATAGAAATTAGAAATAGAATGTTGTTATGAGTAGGCCTATTGTGTTATAGAATTGAACAAGAGTCACATTTACTAAGGTTCAAGTGGTTAATTCGAATTATAATTTTTGGTCAAACTCACAAATTTAAAACCACCAACTCACATTTGAATGTGAGATTTATCACATCTGGTAATGGTTCTAATTTGACTAATATCCTCCTAAAACCTGCTGAGTTTATGTAGAAGTCAATGGCAGAAGTCCCTTTAACTATTTGAAGATGTTAATAGTAGTGATGAGCCAATTTTTTACAAATGTTGAGGGTTTTTTCAGAGAAAAACTTGATTAAAATTTGATTAAACTATTCGATCAAATAGCCTACCATTTGCATTGTGTATAAAATCAAATGTATTTGATAAATAACCCCCTCAGTGTAAGTAAAGTTAGCAAAGATCCCTATATTGCAGAAACAAAATAATATATTTATTATCCCTGTTGGTGGTTTCTCTAACTCTCTTCCTATAATTGTATTATGTTTTTCTAGCAGATACAAATGCTTCAGAGATAAAACTATTACATGATGATTCCTGACTACTGCAAAGCAAGTATTGTAGGTTACAAAAATTATTTTGTACTTCATTTTGATGTTCTTTGGCAATCTTCTTCATTTGGAAAAAGGTAAAACTGTTCTTAACCTCCTCTACTGACCCAGTCCTACATTATACAATGCATAAGTGATATGTATCACACCAAATCCCCTATTAAAATCAAAGGGAATGGTTGGCTTTGTTAGAGATTGCGCACATGCTTCAGCTATGCTCCATGACTTCAAATATATCATATTTTGTGTCAAAGTTAAAGGAAATAGGATTTGGCAAAAATATAGTTTGTAAGTTTCATGAATGTTAAAAACAAGACTGGCAGACACAATGCTTTTCATCTAGTGGCACATTTCAGAAATTGTTTTGTAAAGTTTTATTGTGGTGTAAATATTCAGCAGCAACTCTTGATGGGTTGAGTGTGGCTCAACCAAACCCAAATAAGAATACTTATTTATCTTAGAACATAAGGAAGTCATGGGAGTTATGTAAGCAGAAAAAATGTCTACCTTTTCATGAGTCCCTCTGGTCTTTGTTCATTCTCTTGAATTTTCCTATGGTTAGTCTGGCGCTAACAGCAGTTTATGTCATGCCCTACCACTAGCCACTAGCATCTACCTGACCTCCTCCTTGTTTACTGGGACCTGACCTCCTATTGGTTTCTTCTCTATCTATCTACAGCCATCCCTGACTTCCATTTTAGTTTTTTCTATGAAGCTGAGCATACATGAGCCGACCCCTCTCAACCAGGTAGCTGACCCATTTACGGGCTAAACCAAAGTCCTGTGTGACCAATATATGGTCTGATATAATTTGTGCATATTCAAAAATACTGTAGTACAAGGATGGCATAACCTTAAATAACATTTAAGCCCTTAAATGAGCAGTAACATCAAATAATGAAGGTGTATTAAAGTAATGAAGATATAATATACTGATTGTGCTGCACTCATACAACTGGCATATTGTGCAGAAACTCAACAATCATTTATATAAATAAGCTGTTGTGTAGCATTGGGAGCTGCCATTCAAAGCATAAAAAGAAGCAAAGGCACTGGTTACACAGCAGATAACTGATAAGCTCTGTAGTATACAATGGGATTCCTCAGAAAGGATATGTGATCTATTGTGTATCCTTCGCTTAAATGGCTGAGTTTCTGAAGCAAATACACCAGTTGTACCAGGGAAACTATACATTTTACTGTCATTCTTTTAAAACATTTCATTTTTTTGCATGACTGTTCCTTTAAAAAAATTAACATAAAATTACTTAGAATGCTCTTCTTAGCAATTTTCCCTAAGGAAAGCAACACCAAAATGTCATGCATTGCATCAACTGATGATGCATATTCACATTCACCTTGGTAAATGAATGTAAGTTTCAGGTCAAGACTTTCATCATAAGAATGGCATCAATTACCCAGATGAGTGTGGAGTCAATAAAGTCATTAGAGTGCGATTCACTGGACACATGATTTATATATGTAGACTCACCACTAAGGAAACCTCAAGGCAGGTGTTATATCTAGGGTTCCTTCCCATCTAATTCATCAAAACAGACTGAACTTGTATTTCTTGCTGTAAGATAAATGTAGCCGTGAAGATTTTTGCACCAGGTTTAGCACTTGAGCTTACAATATTATATATGCCTTACAATTAACAATTAATTATCTGGGCAGATGCCTGTGTATCTAGTTGTAATTTACATATCTTCACCAACTTTATTATGGTGCTTGGCTAGGGCTGGATCTTCCTCTTTGGCATCTGGTTGCTGGCCCAGCTGGATGTTCCCACTGAGCCTGGGTACACCAAGGCCCAGTAAAGTATTTCTGCCCTAGAGGGACCAGTACCTCTAGAGAGTAAAGTCAGTTAGCAAGGACCCCATGAATGAGGCCAGCAAGAGATAGGATACTACCTTTGATAGTACTCTCTAGGAGAGTTAAACAGCATGAACAGGGAGCAGGGAGTAGCTTCTGTAGGCTATAAGATAGCCTACAGTGAAGAGACTGCAGTGAATTGGGTGCCATGTTTAGATTGTTCTCCTTGACTACTCCACTGTGTGGGATCTGGACCACTTTTGAGGTATTTCTGCCTACAGGGTTGTACTCTACTACTTCACTATGCCCTCAGGGAGTTCCACTGCGGTGTCTCTCCTGGAGTTCTTAATCCTGTATTGATTTTATACCTTTTGTCTCTTTGGGCTGTAAATAACCCTGTGGATAATTTGTCTCTGACAAATAAACTGTTTAAATTCTGTTTGACTGCAAGAACCTCGTGGTGTCCTTTTGTTCATGTTTTTATGCAAAGTAGCCTATGGGAGTTGTTTTTCCACTACACCATACCTTCATCTCTTCCACTTAGGCCCTGCCTTAAGTGTTAAGAGTCAAATGTAACCCATGCTCTATAGACATAGCTGGACATTTACCCTGTTGGTTTAATATAGTCCAAAATAGTGTTACATTAGCAAGATTAAAGATCACTGATGAAAAAACTTACCAAGGCAAAGGGAATACAGATGTTATGAAATCCCAGCACTAATTATAAGTGCATAAAAATGAAACAGAAACACTTAGTGGGTTATTTAACAAACTCCGATTTTTTCTGATTTTTTTTTTAAATAAAAAACTAAAATCCAAATTTTATATTTTTTTCAGGCTTTTTCCCAAAAAGTCCAAATTTTTTGGATTTTTGCCTGAAAAGTCAGAAATAGTCAGATTTTCAAGCTAATTTCAGCTCAGACCACAAAAATTTCGAAATAGGATTGGGACCCTCTCTCATTGACTTCAATACAATCTTAGCAGGTCCGAGATGCTGGATCCAAATTCTGGGTTTTTTTCCATTAAAAAATCTGTTTTTGTTATTGTAAAAAAAAACAACCTTGAATTTTTCAAGTTTTTGGCATTTGGACTTTAATAAATACCGCTCTCAAAAAAGGATATTATTATTTCACGTTAGTACTGTACGATTCATTGTTTGCTGTGTGGCTATGATGTGTCAGTGGATGTTTCTGTTGGAAAGATTATTTCTGTGCCACATTTTGCTGTTATCCCCCACTCCCTTACAAATTTGTTCTATACTTCTGTTTTGTTATAATTATAATCATCGCTATAATGGACTCACTGAAATGTAATCTTTGTTGCTACAATACATCAAGGAATACTGTATATGGCAGAAATCCTTCTGTGCATTAACATTGTCATGTCAGCAATCAGAGGTGACAGTGTATTCTCCCTGAGGCATATCATCATCCTTGCTTAGTGCCTTAGGGAGATTACATTGTTGGGATGGATACTGTATATGACATGAAATAGTAGACACATAGCAGGAGGGTAGCTATAGCTTTAAATATGTACTGTGGAAATATAGTTTTCCTGTCCTACTAATATTGGGTCCACAAAGTTTACAGGAGGATTCAGTTGTTTAGTGCGAGATGATAGGACAATGATGGGTGATCACACCAGAAAATAACCCTTTTTAATTTCTATCCTTAGTCTTTGAATGATATTTGTAATTTTGCCATAAAAGTATTTGCCTGATCCTTATCTTATCCCCCATGTTCCTCTATGAGGGGGCTGCCATATTTGTGCAGCAGTAGCCCGTTAGCATTAGAAACTCTAACTAACATGTGGAGTAAAGACAGTCAGGTTGGCAAAAGAGTCAGGTTTAGGAACTTCAAGTAACAATTACTTACAAAAGCAGAACTATCGGCATGACCTTAATGTTACTGTTAACATAGATTAATATTTTGAAAAGAACATTTTTAGTGTCAGTATCACTTTAATTAAATTCTTACATACCCACTGCTGCCTCGCAATGCTGAGGTTCTCAGTTCAATACCAGCCAAGGCACACATCTGCAAATTGTAGGTTCTTCTGTAGATTTCCTCCAAAAGCATGCAGGAGATTGATTGATCTGTTTGTGGGAATGTGATTGTAAACTTCATTAGGCTAGGGAATGATAACAATGATTTTTGTAAAGCACTGCAAAATATATAAGCACTAGTTGATATATTTGCAACGGAGATATTATCATTCATATACAGGTATTGAACCTGTTATCCAGAATGCTTGAGACTTGAGGTTTTCCTAAGTCTACTAGATATAAACATTAAATAAGCCCATTAGGCTGGTTTGTCTTCCAATAAGGATTCATTGGGGTAAATTTATCAAAGAGTGAATTTCCGCCACTCTCCATTCATTTCTATAGGATTTTGAAAGGCCTATTTATCAATGGGTGAAGTGAAAGTTCACCCTTTGATAAATACTAGTGATGGGTGAATTTATTCGACAGGGGCGAATTCGCGGCGAATTCCCACGATTCGCCGCTGGCGAATAAATTCGCGAAACTGGCAAAAAAATTAGCCCAAAAAAATTTGCGCCGCGCGTCGTTTTTGACGCGACGCGCCGAAAACGCCGCGACGCGCGCCGAAAACGAAGCGCGACTCGTTTCGCGAATCGGCGAAAAATTCGGCGAAACGCGGCCGTTTCGCCCATCACTAATAAATACACCTTTAAAAATCCCATAGAAATGAATGGAGAGTGGCGGAACTTCACTCTTTGATAAATACACCCCATTATATCTTAGTTGGGATCAAGTACAAGTTACTTATTACAGAGAAAAAGGAAATAATTTTAAAAAAATTTGGATGAAATGGAGTCTATGGGAGATGGCTTTTCCATTATTGGGAGCTTTCTGCATAATAGCTCTCCAGATAATGAGATATTAGCAGTCTTATACTGCTAAATCCAAACTTTCAGCTCAAAAGCTATTTTTGAAGTACAGAATGTAAATCACCTTAACTGTCTATTTGCTTTTTATGTACCTCCTGCATGGTCATACAGTATTTATATCATAATTCACCTAAAGAAGGTCATGCACTAAAACTGTAGGAGTAATTTACTAATGCAAAGTGCAAACACTGGTATGTTTGCTTCAGCAGCACTACTATAGTTTATATAAACAAGCTGCTGTGTAGCCATGGGGGCAGTCATTCAAGCACAGGATACACAGTAGATAACAGATAAGTACTACTATAGTTTATATAAACAAGCTGCTGTGTAGCCATGGGGGCAGCCATTCAAGCACAGGATACACAGTAGATAACAGATAAGTACTACTATAGTTTATATAAACAAGCTGCTGTGTAGCCATGGGGGCAGTCATTCAAGCACAGGATACACAGTAGATAACAGATAAGTACTACTATAATTTATATAAACAAGCTGCTGTGTAGCCATGGGGGCAGCCATTCAAGCACAGGATACACAGTAGAGAACAGATAAGTACTACTATAGTTTATATAAACAAGCTGCTGTGTAGCCATGGGGGCAGCCAATCAAGCACATGATACACAGTAGAGATAACTACCACTATAGTTTATATAAACAAGTTGCTGTGTAGCCATGGGGGCAGCCATTTTGTTGTGCACATACTTTAGATATTTGCTATAATGCCATTTTCAAAAAAGCTTTTAAGGGCAATTGCAGTCCAAATAAAAGTTCACAATTGCTGTTTATTTGTACATTTAATGCCCTAATCATGTTCAACTTTATAAATACAAACATGAGCAGTGTAAATATGTTTGCTATGCAACCAATTTTGTGCTGTTCAAAGTTTATAAATGACTAGTGATTCGCTTCGACAAAATTTCACGAAATGGAAAAAAAAATTGGCAAATGCATTATAGCCAATTTTATACGAAAATTCACTTCGACCCTTAGTAAATGTGCCCCATAATTTTACCTAAAAGCTGTTTTTCTTCATTCCAAAAGCCCATTTGTGTAAAATTATGGATTTTTTTTATTTATTTTTTGCTTATTGGCTGGAAACCCAGTGTGGGTTAAGTGTGCCTCCAAGTTGTGGAAGTGATGTCATGCTTATGGCTGTTTGTGACATCACTTCTGGTAATTTGACTTCCTCAGGCACTGGAGTTCAAAGGAAGACTCTGGAAACAGCTGGGGGGGGGGTTTACTATATAGGCTCTCTTTGGCCTCCCCTCTGCCACCCTAAGCATAAGCTCTTGGATGGCTATATATATTATGCAGTCCTGGATATGTCAATTTGAGGGTGTTAGGATGCCAGATGACCTAGGAAAGGGAACAGGGGCAGATAAGTTACAGCCAGCTAAAAGTTAGGTCTTCCATCCTAAGGGCCAATATGTATTATGTTGTTATGCTCTATAGTAGTTCTCTACTGTAGTTAAGTCTAAGCAACTGGACTTATTCCTACTAGATAACTGTATGTCATAACTTGGATCATGACCTAGCTGTTGATTTATATTTTAGTTCTACAAATGTCCCAAGTTGACTTCAACCATGGTTTGGATCCAATATCTAGGTATATCTGTCTTTACAGATCAAAGAAAATCCTTAATGAGCGGGAATGTGACAAGGGCTGCTATGTATTGAATGGCATAAAACTATAAAATATAAAATATTCCAACACTATTTAGGTGGATCTTTCTTTGGGTCAACCTTCCCTGTCATTTGGCAGTAGCAATCTTCAAGTGTTTTGAAAATAAAGTTAGGTTAATAAAGGAAAGTGGCTTAACCAGACTCTCAGACTGTTACTTAGAAAGGCTATTTTATTCTGACAGCAAGTAAAATGAATACATTTAATTGTTTTGTTTATAACACCCTGGGTTGGAGAAGTGAGGCTGAAATAGAATAGAGAAGCTTCCTCGGAGATATTAGCTATCAATCTGAGGACTGGTCAGTATTGTTTTTAGAGAAATTCTGCAGAAAGTTTTAGGTCAGGTCACACAGTGAGATTTGAACAGGATAACAATGCATTAAAGTAGCAATCTCACTGGATAAGAATAATAAAGTGCTGTTCAGTAGATACTGGGATTTATAGCACACACATTTATTGCACACAAATCACAATTTTAAATAGAGTAATCCTTCATCTAATATGAAATCAAAAGTGAAAATGTATTTAGATTTGGAACCAGAAGCACACACTGTAGGTTTATTGGGAATGCTGTCTCTAGATGTGAATCTTTTTGAAAGTGCATGGTTTCATCAATAGTTGTCCATTCAGTCGATGACTTTGACAGTCTTATAATTAAAAGCATAAAGAATTATTGGTGTATGTGTATGCAAAGGCACAGAAAACATTTTAAAATCAAGTTCTATTAGGGTAACCCCTGGTGATCAGAGATCCTCCCAAAGGATACTTCTTATTCTATCCTGTGACAACTCTCGAAACATTTATTAAGTATTGTATAGAAATGATGGGGTTCTATACACTAACAGGTGCATTTCCCATCCAGTAAAAGGGAAAGTGGCTGCTGGCATGGACCAGTATGTTCTGCAGGTAAGGGAGTCACAGATATTAAAGCATTTTATGTATGATTGCTGAAGTCCACATAAAACAGACTTATATTGCTGCATCTGGTACACACAGTGCACATGGCACACTACTCATTTCAAGGATCTGTTAGGGTTGTTCATCAGTTTAATAAACATACTGAGTGGGCTACAGCAGTGCAGTTGTATTCCCTGGTTATGTGTCCCCTAAAGAAGTCAAGCTGCAAACTCTCAATTAGAAAATCTAATCCAAGAGGGCAAAAAGTGTAGATGGAGCAAACTATTTCCACAAATGCACAGTAATGGGAATGTTTGCAAAAACAAGTTTTTTGCAAACTTTGCAAGGAAGTCATTGAGGTCTTCAATCAGTCAAAAATGGCACAAACATGGTTGCTAACATTCGTAAAGGGGGTTGTGAATTTATTTTGTGCTAACGAGATATGTTTCCCCATTAGCCACTTAAAACCAGGCTCAACAACTCTATCTGAAAGTCAAAGTCAGGGTTACTGTACAACTGCAAAACATTTTGGGTCGCTGACACTCTGACCTGCTCATGCAACTCATACAAGCATGGGGAACATTAAACTTCTTGCTAATAATGCCCTGGCTGAAACAGAACATAGTATCCCAGAGTGCAAGGCAGTAATGCTAGATTTCATGATATTTCCATGATGAGATTTTCATCATGCTTCCTGTGCACATTTTCCATTCTGCCAGTCAGCCATCCAGGATGAACAGTAGGGGGCTGTTTTATCATTTACGCTACATATGCCCATTTAAGCTAAAATACCCACTAAATATGAATTACTATTTGCAAATGAATCTTTGCATATTTTAAAACTATAATGTAGAAACCATTTTGGAAGTACAAGTAGTTAACAGGTTCAGGGAATAGATGATAAAAACTTGTAGGCTGTGACCAGAGAACCAACAAAACTTATTGACAGACACAGCAGTTTAATTGCTTTAACGAAATGTGATTTAATTACATAATAATTGCAGAGATTCACCTCATTAACTGGTATTTGGGGCACTAATAATGTAATTAAAGGAAATGAACAAATTAAAGTGTGGGGTAGATGTTAAGTGCACTGAAACAATTCCTAGCACCAGAGGATTTTTATTACCGGACAGCTATTTTTCTATGCACCATTATTTCAAAATGTGTTATAATAGTTGCTTAATGTGGGGAAATAATTATAATACTTTTAAATACAGTAAGTAAAAATGATACATTATTTGGAACTGGTCCCATTGACATTTAGAGTCAAGAAGTATCTTTTCCCCTCTTGCAGGCAAATTGGAAACAGATCCCTCCCTCATCTTCCTCTTGATCAACTAGAAGTAAGGTAGGATTTACTTGGGCAACAGGTTGACCTTGGTGGACTTGTGCCTTCAACCTCACCTAAGATATTAATGCTCAAACTCACACAGACATTAACACATGGGAGTTACTGATACAAAATGAGCAGACTTTACTGATGCATCTAGCCAGAACCACATGGCACATTCATTTAATTGAGAGGTTGATATGCCTATATAAAAAAAGGGGATTTTGCCACAATGAGTCCGTTTAATTGAGATATGTCCTTATAAAAGATTATCTGTATCAGTTTGTGTTTTACCACAGGAAAATCAAGCCAACAGAGAACCATCAGTGGCAAAACAATGCTACAGAGTGACAATTTATGAGACCCAAATTTGTCTGTTGCAGAGGGGGTGCTCACCAAAGCCACTGTGATAGCAAAGTGTGCACTAGTGATGTGCAGGTTGGCTTGGGATCCACCAGCTTAACAGGCAGTTGAGTAGGTTTAGGTCAAAATTAGGTTTGGGTTGTGGGTGTGTCAGACTGTTGAAGCATACTCCTTTTCTGCCACCATAGAGTCACTGTCTTGGAACCAAAGATAAATGCCAAAGTAGCATATAAAGTGGAAAAATGCATGTATGGATTGAGTGAAGGTCTTACAATGGCAATAATTTGTGGGTTAGAGTTGGGTGCAGGTGAAAGCTTTGTAGGTTAGGGTTGGGTACAAGTTGAGTTTCATCCCTGGTGTGCACAATCATTGACTAGCCAACCCAAACACACAGATTTCAGTGTTGATATGAGACAATTATGCCACAGTGTTACTAATAGGTCCCTTCATTCTCCTCCATAAGCTCCATCACAAATATACACAGTCATCATGCTGGTTGAATATCTTTTAATGCTTTCTTAACACAAACTATTTCCTGGAATCCACTGACATATCGGCTGTCTTCTAGTTGTTATAACCTTTTATCTGTGTGAACAATAGCAACATATCATTCAAAAATGAAGTCTTGACCTTTCATGGTGTTTTACTATGAATATGGCTAAAATCCTATGCTATATCACTAAACAGGAACATCATTAGTATGACATTGGATTTTCTATGCAAACTGTAAGAGATTTCCAGAGTGATTAATAATATTAAATATTATAAAAGTACTATGGGTTCTTGGTTTTATTAACCTTTCTAAGCTCCGCCACTGCTCTGCTAGGGATGTCAGTTCATGTTAATGTATAATGCAGTAAATCAGAATGACTATAGGAGTGAATATCCCATACAATGCACTTAGGGACTTTACCATGCTCCAGAACATTTGATGGTCAGCACCTTAATTGGAAAGCTGACTCTTTTATTATCCTAGTTAATGGGAAGTTTAACTTGTTTACTGGGCTGTGTAGCTATTTTAGAGCAGGGAGAATGAATTTAGGTTTGGATAAGATTCTCCAGTAGATGTATCTGCTTGGAAGAGAGCAGGTGAAGCATCAGATGGGTTCTTGGACTGAGAAACAAATAGGGCCATATTTTTCTGATAAATGTGATATATTTTAGCTCATATTTAATCTTTTTCATTTGCAGTCAAAATCATGCCACTCTAGTCATGAATAAGCTTTGGATGTTTGTTTTATTAATGCATTAATATTAGAACTTGAATTGGTTGACCTTGGAAAGCTTTCACCAAGTTTAACATTTAGAACATATTTTATTTTAACACAGCTAAATAATGTATTCACAATCCTAGAAAAATAGATTTAAAGAAACCAAAAATATTTAATTAAATCATTAAAAGCTGGGTAATTCCAAATGCATCTGAGTGGAGTCTGGAAAGAAAATGAATTCATAATTCATCAGCCGAAACCCATTGTTTTCCGTCCTGTTGTAATTTCATAATAGAAGCACCGGCAGAAAAAATATGTTGCATAGTAGAAAAATTAAATATGCAATAAAAGGTCATTGCAGAAATATGCTGTTATCCTAAATGACTTTTAATAAGAGAAACTATTAGTTATTCACAGTTAATATCCAGGGACAGGTTTAAAAGAAAGGAGGGAACATTCCTGTTGAATGTAAAGTGGATACATAGTTTTTAGGGGAAGATTTACTAAGCTCAATGAAGAATTCTAATGGAAAAAATTCAAATTTTCAAATTTAGGCTAAATTCGATCAAATTGAACGATTCGAATGAATCATTCAAACAAATCAAATGATTCTAATAAAACGAATGAATCGAATACGAAAATCATTTGACCATTCAACCATTCGATGGTCAAAGTACCTTTCCAATTTTTATGATTGCCTAGTTTGCCCAAT
Organism: Xenopus borealis; assembly: GCA_024363595.1. Taxonomy (NCBI): domain Eukaryota; kingdom Metazoa; phylum Chordata; class Amphibia; order Anura; family Pipidae; genus Xenopus; species Xenopus borealis. Next base: position 3,661,317 of record CM044444.1, on the reverse strand, counting down.
TAAACCTACAGAGTTGCTATATTTGCCTATGGGAAGCTACCTGAATTTTTTTGATTGAATAGAAATCATCTGATTTCTCGAAAAAAATCGCACAAATAGATTTTTTTGTGAAATCGGATGTTTAGTACAATGTTTTTGTGAAATCGGAGGATCGCTATTCGATCGTTCAATATCTAGAATAGCGGTAAAATCCTACGAGTTCTATATTTGATTTAGTCGGATTTTACTTTGGGAAAAATTCAAGGGTCGAATTAGAAACCCTCGAAATTCAACCCTTGATAAATCTGACCCTTAATGTCTGCAAAAACGAAGGACATGGATGATGGTTTTTCATTGAGGTGGGTTTATTTTATTATGAAAAAGAATATATTGAAGAATGATCTCTTAAATCTTATCAATATGTCACTCCAGGAGGGCGGCTGAGGGTCTTGCCATGCCTGGCATGCAATTATGGCAGATTAATGACACAAGCATATTGTTTTTCCTGCAGAGAGTGAAGGGGCATATTTGTAAAAAAACAAAAAAAAAACTATTTTCTAATTTTTTGTGACAAATGTGATCATGACTTTTTTTTCAGGTGACGAGATAATTTTCATTTTGCCTAATTGCAAAGTTGCACTTGGGAAAATTGCAACTAAAGGTACACAATAAGGGAGTTATTTACTAAAATCCACATTTTTCTCATTATTTTATTAAAACAACTTTGACCAAACCCTCATCCATAATTACACCCTATTTATCCGTTAAATAATTTGAAAAAATTCAGTGTAGCAAACGGCTAAAAACTCTTCATTTATGTTTTCTTTAGCTTTGACACCCGGAAACTCCAATTTTTCCGATTATCGGCTGAACATCATTAATTTTTCGGATCATAAGAAACTCAGTGCAGATCATGATATCTTCCAGTTGCAAAAGGGCTATCTGCCATTGAGCTCTACATAACGCTGGTAGGTTTCAGACACAGTATTTTCAGATATGGACTTTTAGAAGCTCCGAGGGGGGGTTTCCCCATTAAAACTGACCAGAAAAATTCAGACCATAGTAAATTACCCCATAATTTTGTCTTTTCTCCTGACGACATAATTTTGGCATCAAATGATGTCCGCTAATTATTCTGTAGGCACAAGTGTTCACGTCTTGACAAAGCATGCAATGGGAAACCTCGGTGCTACCACAATCTTCAAGTTACCTCCAACTTGGAACAAGATCCTTTAATACTGTCAATACTTGCAATGACTGGGTACCTTTTTAGGGTTGCAGTTCTAAATTAACCCTCTTTTTTGAATGTTGAAAATATACATCTCATTGACTTGTATGGTATCTTGGCAAATTGTATATGGCTATTTTTTTATTTTTTATCCCAGTGATTTGAAAAACTCAATCTGGTTGTTTTTTTGCTACAATTAGTTCTATGAACTATTAATAACTTTATTGCAGAAGCTGTCTCTTTTTATAAACTTTGCCATCCTGTAAACATATTTTGAACAGTAAATATTTTTCAGTAACATTTCCCTTAAAAGCTTTATGCCTCCAGAGTTCCTGAAAATATTGGCTGATGCGTTTACAAGAAGAAATTAGGAATTATAAAATGGAACACAGAAATTTTTCTGCAGAATTTGACACAGTAAATCATGTCTTATGTAGTTTTCTTAATGGCCCCAGATGATTAACCTTTTGTATTATTCTCTAATGATTGCCCGCAGGCACAATTCTTCACAGTGTATTTTATAGTATCTAAAACTATGAGCCTTCCACCTTTGTAAGACCTAAAGAGGAGGAACGTATAGTATACAGGTTAAGATTTACAGTGACAGGTATGTTAAGATTTATGGTGAATGCAAAGGAACCACCCCTACAATCTCTTCCTCCCACTGGTGAAGTTCATGTGTGAACTTATATTTATAAGAGTTCATTTTTTTCCACAACTGCAATAGTTTAAGAACATAGTTGCGCACACTGACTTCATTCAAGTGTACTTATGCCCATAGTTGCTCCTGCTTCGCTATAGAGGGTCTGTCCTACTCACTGTCTCCATTTTAAAGTTGATACAGCAGACTTCACTCTAGCATTAAATCCAAGGTTCTCTCTACAGGCTGCACCCATACACAAGGCAGACTTGTGCCTAGCAAATAATCTGCGAACATCATATTAATGCAAGAAATTATGCAATCCCCACTCCCAAAACGCTGGATGCAATTGCATTCATTTAACATGCTCCAGCAATTTTATTAATTTTGACTTATCATACACAGTTGTGGTACACTAACTTTCTTTGGCGCAGTTGCTATGGCGATCAGGTGACTGGAGCCTCTTTGCATGAAAGCTACTAGGAGCTGAGATTTACAGCCCAGTGCCTCCACCTAGTGGGCACTGAGGAAATATACCTCAGGGGAATTCCACCAACAATATATAAGGTATACACTGACTGTCTCTCTTTTATTATCACAGTACCAACTGCAGTTCATTTCAAATGAAATGTCCCTTCCCAAGAGTTCTTAGACCCCAGAGACTGCTACCTTTCTCAAAAGTACCTCTCCCTTTTGAACTTAGCAGCAGCTCCCATGTGGCAGGTACACAAACAAGGCCTTTCTTCACACAGGGGCCCCCACACTTGTATCCTTGCTTATCCTCCCTTTGGTGACTCACACACAGGGGGCTCTCAGAGGCAGTTACACTGGAGATTACAGACAGCTCTGCAGCAGGATTAATCTCAGCAGTGGCACCTTTCACCTCCTGAGTCTCTAGCAGCTTTGCAGGGAAGAGGAAGGACTCCCTCTGTACTGCCAGAGAGGCAGAACTCTCAACCAAAACCACACATCATGAAACTGAAGCCTGTCTGCACTCCTTAACAGTCTCACACACACACTGATTCTGGCTAGATGATGCAGCAGGGGTACTTTTATAACCTCTCTCAGGCAACCCCTTGCATTTGGCTCCAAACACAGAACCTTCCTGTATCCTCTTCCTTTTCCCCAGACTTCTTCTGGGACTTCTAGCCAATCAATCAGTTCCCTGCATGTAATAAGGTTAGGTGATGTCACAGGCAGAACAGGGAGAAGGCATATCTGATCCCCTACACTTGAATAAAAAGGCCCTGGAGCAATAAACACAGAAGCTGCATGACAAGGGATCTGGATGAGCAGCAGCCGGGTTACACTGGTTCATCATTAGATACTGGAAGAATCAGATGCAGGTATGATTTGATGAGAAGGGATTCATTTAGGCAGGGGAAAGCTGGTTTGGGTGTGGAGAAATAGAGGGATGTGATGTCAGGGAAGAAACAGTTCACCTCCTTATCTTCTGAGTATGTAGAAACATCCTACCCACCCTCATCCATTGTTTATATATTTTGTGAAATGTCAGTAGTTTATCTTATTTTTGTTCTCATATTATCTTTTAATAAAAAATGTTTCCTGCTTCCACTGTTATATTGTGGTTTCGACACTGTCATATAGTATAAATGTTTAGAATATCACAGACTAGCAATGTACTTTATATTTGAAATTTGAATAAATGCTGTAACCATTTTACCCCATTTCTGGTTCTTGGTGTTTCATTAAGATATGTGTAAAGCTAATTTGGGCTAAGCAGACTACAAAGGCATTTAAAAAGCCTCCGGGAAGCTACTTCCTCCTGCAAATCCTATCTACTTTTCTATCCTAGAGAGACTATTACAAGTCTGCCCTACTATCATTCAAGAGGTTGCCTGGTCCCTGACTTTACTGGACCCATGCCCAGGCTCAACGCACACACCCACCCTGCTTCTCAGGTGGAAGGCAAAGAGGAAGCTGCCACTCCTTTCCCAGCACTATACCAGGTTGAGGCAGGATGTGGTCACAGCGCCACCTGGCCAATAGCAGGGGATATGCAAATTGGAATTAGATACATAGGCTTCTGCCTAGTAACTAGGGAGAAGGAAAAAGGGTAGGGCCTTAAATCCATAGGGGCAGATTAACCCCTGTGGGTCACTACATATGTAACAATGGAGTTCAGTGATATGGCTAAAATTGATGGGCAGTTGAGGAGCCCCCTAAATATTTCATTTTGCAAACTGACATTGCAGTCATAAATTATCCAATAGCGTGTGCCTGTGCATATGTCCAATTTTATGATTTGGTTTGCCCAATTCACTTGTGAACATCTCAGACAGTTTTGTTCTTTTCTCTTGCTTCAAGGGAACCCTAGAGCTACTGCCAATTTTGAAGGTGGTGTGTAGCTTCATTGTTACCAAAGTGGTTTGTGTCAATCCACTGGTACACATAAATTTCACACCAAACACTAGAAGTGACACCTTTTATGTGCAATTTCTTTTGACTCTATTTCCATTAAACCAAACAATAGAATCCTATTTTACTTTACAGCAAGGATTTTAGATATATAGGCATGGGACGTGTTATTCACAATGTTCTGGATAATAAATCTTTATGTAATTTGGATGTTCATACCTTAAGTCTTCTAGAAAATAATATAAACATTAAAGGAAAACTATACCCCTCAAACAATGTAGGTCTCTATAAAAATATATTGCATAAAACATCTCATATGTAAAACCCTGCTTCATGTAAATAAACTGTTTTCAGTGTGCCATTGGATAATCATAAATTGAAAATTGCCATTTTAAAAAACAAGGACAGCCTCCTGGGATCGTATGATTCAACGGTGCACACAAACATACCAAACAAACTATAAAGTTAGGTCACATGAGCCAGTTAAAAGACAGAGTTGTGTCTTTTGCTTCCACACTTCTTCCTGTTACAGTTAGAGTTGAAATATTTCTGGTCAGGTGATATCTGAGGCAGCACACAGACCATCATGAAATGGTGGTTCAAGGCAAGAGACGTAAAAGGGCAATATTTACTTGAATATGTATACCAGTTTGGTAAGATTCTTTAATATGCCACTTAATTTGATATAAACAAACTGTTCCTCAAGTATTCATTTTGGGAGTATAGCTTTCCTTTAAATAAGCCAATCTGGTTTTGCTTCCAATAAAGATAAATAATATCTTGATTTGGTTCAAGTACAATGCACTGTTTTATTATCATTCAAATTACTCCCAGAATTAGAGCCATTGATCAAGTATCCATTAATTGCTTAGAATGCCTGTGGCTTACAGCTTAGCTTTAAAGGACAAGGAAAGTCTAAAATAGAATACGGCTAGAAATGCTGTATTTTGTATACTAAACATAAACATGAACTTACTGCACCACAAGCCTAATACAACAAATGATTTATGCTTTCAAAGTTGGCCACAGGGGGCTGTCATCTTGTAACTTTGTTAAACATCTTTGCAAGACCAAGACGGTGCACATGCTCAGTGTGGTTTGAGCTTCTTAGGAATCGTCATAAATTATTAAAACATGGAAAAAAAACAAAGCTGCTTGAGTTCTGTATGGCTGGGAAGTAAGGCGGGGCTTTTGATTTTTTTGATTAAAGTGTATTGGAGATAGGTTTCTTTTTCATTAAAGAAAGTAAAACTGGGATTTTATTTTTTTGCCTTTACATGCCCTATAACTACATAATACAAGTAGAATTGCAATTCTTTCCCTTTTATCTGCTACCACATTAATGACATTGTGAACAACATTTTTGATATTGATGTTCATCAATAAATACATCATCATTTATTCAGCTGATGCTAGAACTGTCTGTATGCAACTAAGATCATTCTAATATTGTGTATTTACTGCTACTTCCCTGGAATGCCATGTAGTTGTGCCATATGTATATAAAATGTACCCTAAACAGAACTAACAAAGAACTTTAAAGATCATATTTTTTCAGGAATGCAGCATTCCTACCTTCATACTTGTTATTTACAAATGTTTGAGCTGTGACTCTGATAGAAGAGCTTGCTACACAGTGCACCTTTATCATGCAGGTAAGGCGTTCATGCAAGGCTGTAAAAAACCTGTTTTAGCAATTCTTAGTATTTCTTATATATAAAAGTAATTTTTTTAAACAATTATTTACTGTGTTTTGGCCTGGCTCCTTCTCCTACATCATCATCCAGTTAGGCTCTGGCAGAAAGGCAGCAGTCATATTTGAATGTGAGGGAATGTTCTGGGTTCCTACTACATCATTAGAATCATTAAAATAAGTTCTGCAGACTTGCAATCTTTACCATGTTCTTCATGGCTTTTTATTAACCTGTTAGAAATCTAACTATGGAAATAACGAATGCAGTCTTTTTTATATTCTGTGAAAGAGTCTTTTAATGGACAAGAAACATTACTGTTTCTGTCCAGAGAAACATTCCAGATGTGTCTATTTGTTAACAAAACTACTTCACAAGAGGAAATGCTGGAGTGCCAGTCAGAAAGGAGCTTTATATGAATAGCATTGCCTGGAGCTTACAGTCTGTTCTACAAAGCAGTATCCAGCCTCAGAACAATAAAGGGATACATTTAAGGTATTACAGTGCTTGCTCTTCCGTGCTGTTACTGTTTGAGAAGAAAAGAGGGAAATGTCAGTGCAAATTACCAGATGCATGATGGATGGTTGTATTTGCTGCAATTAAGATATGTTGGCATGCAACTCAGAGCTGCTGTCCTTGTTTTTTAGAATTTACTTTGGTCATAACATGTAGAATAAAAAGGGAAAAGAATAATTTTGAAACATTCATTTTATTTTGATGTTAAAGTTCTATTGAGTGTTGTTTTAAAGTCACATGGTTATTGCACCAGTGTTTGATGCTTTCCATGCCTGTTTCCATAAATGGCACTATAGCTTATTATTTATTATAATTCACAGATTTTTTTCCTTTAATAAATGCCCAAAATTTGTGAAACGCTGAAAATCTGTCATAAAGTCTATATGCATCAATTTTTTTGTTGCATAACAATTTTTTTCCCACCCATTGAAGTCTATGGGTGTAATTTTTGCATTGAAACTGTGAAAAACTTCTCTCAACCCAACTCAAGCCCAACTGAAAACTTTCAGCATAATTGTGTAATTAGTCAAAACCCCAATCTATTTTGTTTGATTAAAAGCACCCATTGACTTCAATGTACTTTGCACAAAAAAGAAGATGCCAGGAAAAAAATACTGGTTAATGTATTTTGAAAAAGTCACCATGTATTTTGTACAAAAATGTTTCTGTGAAAAGAACATCCATTGACACATGTTTTATGCAAATGTTTGGGGATATATTCACTCATCGCTACTTGTAACTTGTTTTCAGGTGTAAAAATAATAATTTGAAAAGGTAATACTCACTACCTTTATGTGTACACCAAACATGGAGGCCTATTTATCAACATTCTCATGTTAGAGATTTTTGAAACCACGACTAAACTCACTTTCTCTAAAACCACGAATGTGATGAAATCTATTAAAAGATGTGAATGGTAAAAGTAGCAGAAAATGCAACTATTTTAGCTGTCACAATCAAATCCACTTGTAAAAAGAAGCATCTTCCATTGACTTCTACAAGATTTTGACAGGTTTTAGCTCAAGTATTTTTGTAAGCTGTGGTTTAATAATTGGGTCTCTTAGTCTCTACGATCATTTGCCGCAGTGGTCAATAAACACATCTACACATGATTCCAGTTGGGAGGGATCCCAATTCCCATTATCCTGCCACTATAGAATTTTATGGATGTTAATCAAAGTATTATAGTTGGCAGAACACCCTTTTTTTAGTAAAAACCTCAACATGTTCCAGTTGTCTCCATCTCAGTAAAGAGACTGTACTTGCTCAGAACGTTGCTGTTGCCCTAAAAGTTTACAGCAACATTGTACATTTTGGCAGAGCCCTGTTTACCTTAGCAATCAGCTAGAGGTTAGAACAAGAGACTGGCGGATGTACAGTATAGGAGAGGGCCTAAATAGAAAGAACATAATTTAAAAAAAAATTATCAATAAAATTATAGCTTTACAAAGTAATCAATCATTGACCGAAGGGGCTCTGATTAGCCCATTACTACTATTTTGCTTTGCTGAAAACTCATGAAACTGCTTAAAAATATGAAGAAAGTTTGCTAAATGCATTGGGCATATATGGAAGTCCTGAAGGTTAAAAAAACATTCCCATTGTTAAAAGGACCATTTCTCATTGACTTCTACATGAGTGACAGGTTTTAGCTGGAATATTAAAATTTTTAGCAGCTTGAGACCATAAAAAATCTTGAAAAATTCTAGTTTTTCCCCTCTAAAAATTTAAGATTTTACCCTTTAAAAACTTGACCAGAAAATAATTGAAGTTAAATACAGTGTAAATAGACCAAACTCCCAAATCCCCTTAATTTACCAGTAACAATAAAAAAATTGCGCACCAATTAAAATAATGTGACATTTTTGAGTCAACAGTGTGAAAACAGTACAAAGTAGTAGCTTTAGAGCATAATAAATCTTGAATAATTCTATATTTTTTTCCTTTTTCCCCTTCTCAATCTCAACCAGAAAAAAAGTGAGGTTGAATAAATAGGCCCCATAACCACTAAAATCTTGACAAATTGAATATGCGAAACTTGTTTCAATTCTGTAATGTAGATGGATATTTACAACAAGATGGCAGCTGAATAAAATAGCATGCATAAGGGTGCAATCCATAATGGTGTTGGGCTTGGATTACTTTCCTGCCTGCATCCTGCACCCCTGTATCTTCCCATTACCCCCCTCCCTATGGAACTAGACTAGTGTGCAGCCATGGTTGGACTGGGCTGGACACCCATTACCCCCCTCCCTATGGAACTAGACTAGTGTGCAGCCATGGTTGGACTGGGCTGGACACCAAGAAAAAACCATGTGGGCCCTGGCTCTCATTGGCCCCTGCTGGCCCAGACCTGCTGCCCCAGAAACACCAGCTGCCACGCGTCATTCATAGGGTGAAAATTTGGAGGTCATGACAGGGCCCCCAGGAAGGTCCTTCATTTTGCAGCCCTGGTGGGCCCCCCAAGGCTTCAGTCCGACCCTGTGTACAGCCAAATTTCTAATCGATAATTAAGAGGAGTTAATTTTTTTATTCCACTCTGTAAATTATTCATATTTAAAATGTGCTTCTGCCATCATAATTTGAATAATATATCCAGCTAAAGCCAACTTATTTTATTCCTACAAATTCCATTTTTCCCAGAAAAGGAAATCAGGGTAAATCGGAAGGATTGGCAGGAGAATAAAGTAAATTTTTTTAGACAAAAAAAAAAGTTAATGGAAACTTTTTGTAAACATCTGGCACTGTGTTGGCACAATAGTTATCTGTACAAATAATGAGATCCCAAGGCCATGCAGGCACATTATTGATGTGTATTGGTAAGCAGGAATACACTTTACCAGATGGCAGAGTTTAAGAGAAGCTTCTTATTATAATGTGAATCACTAAAGAGGAGCCACTGGATTGTAGACATGTGCCAGCAGAAGATTTTACACAATACAATTAGTTTAAGATTAGCCTCTGTGGCATTGTATGTTTTTACCAACAAATGTGTTCAGATAAAGGGAACATGATAACTTACCCAGAGATGAGGAGATCCACAGAGACATCATTTCCAAACTGATGAGCATAATTATGATACTGTGCTAAAACACTGTTTGTCAGTATTCCATTAAAAACAAAAAAAGAGACTATGAACTGATGTCAAAATTCTACACTGAATGCAAATGAATATATTTGATACATTTTAATTCAGACAACTTAGAAAATACTCCGCATAGCAAATAAAGGACTAAGTTAAGTGCAAACAATAGTGTTGTCTGTTATTTATTCCCCCAGTAAATCAACTAATTACAAAGTTTTTTTTTGTATGACCATGGGCACATTACATGGGCATTATTGTTGTTTTATGCTATGCCCATTAGTGACACAGATTTATCATAAAACTATTTATCGTGTAATAGGGATGGCGCGAACTGTTCGCGCGTGAACTTGTTCGCGCGAACATCCGATGTTCGCGCTCGCAGAATATTCGCGAACGTCGCGCGACGTTCGCCATTTTGGGTTCGCGCATAGTTGCCGCTTTTTCTCACAGACCAGCAGATACATGGCAGCCAATCAGGAAGCTCTCCCTCCTGGACCACCACTACACCCCCTGGACCACTCCCCTTCCCTATAAAAATTGAAGCCCTGCAGCTTTTTTTCACTCTGCCTGTGTGTGCTTGGAAGAGCTAGTGTAGGAGGGATTTTATATTTTACTATTTTCAGCATTTATATGGCATATTTTTTCTGTGCTTCAGTGGCTGCGACTATTTTCAGCATTTATATGGCATATTTTTTCTGTGCTTCAGTGGCTGCGACTATTTGTGCCCTTTACAGCACAAAACGCAGAGCTGTGTCAACAATGGATTTTTCAGATACATTTTTGCCCTTGATCCCCCTCTGGCATGCCACTGTCCAGGTCGTTGCACCCTTTAAACAACTTTAAAATCATTTTTCTGGCCAGAAATGTCTTTTTTAGCTTTTAAAGTTCGCCCTCCCATTGAAGTCTATGGGGTTCGCGGCGTTCGCGAACCGCTCGCATATTTTGTCGCAAGTTCGCGAATATGTTCGCGAATATTTTTTCCGACGTTCGCGCCATCCCTATCGTGTAATCTCCTGGTAAGTTGTAATCTAAATTGGTAACTTGTACTGCAAGGTTCAATGACTATATATGAATGCATACCATTCAACACCCTGAAGGGGTGGCCTCTGGTACGGTGATCCTCTTTATGGGTAAAAAGGTCCCCATCTACTGTATTTGTCTATAATGTCCTCTAATGTACTTGTAAAGGGTAATCATGTTCCCTCGCAAGCACCTTTTTTCCAAAGAAAACAACTCCAACCTGGATAATCTACCTTCATAATTTGTCTTCCATCCCTCTAACCAGCTTAGTTCCAAGTCTCTGCACTCTCTCCAGCTCATATATATCCCTCCTAAGGACTGGAGTCCAAAACTGCACTGCATACTCCAGATGATGCCTTACTAGGGATCTATAAAGAGGTATAATTATGTTTTCATCCCTTGAGTTAATTTCCTTTTTTATACGACAGAATTTAATTTTCTTTAGTAGCGACATAATGACTGCCCAGAATTAGACAAACACCCCTAGATCCTTCTCATTTAAGGAAACTCCTGACACACTGCCACGTAGGGGTAGATTTACTAATGGTTGTGAAAAAACTTCGAAATTCGACCATTGAATTTTTTTAGAGGGCTTTTTTGATCAAAAATGGGCCTATTTCGATCGAATAGGTCCATTTTCGATCAAATAAAAATTGTTTGAATTGTTCCATCACATCGTTCGAATGGATTTTGAGCAAAATCCTTCTAATTCCTAGGACTTAGAAAAAATTTCAGTACAGGTTCTAGGAGGTCCCCCATAGGCTACAATGGCAATTCGGCAAATTTATGGTGGCAAAGTATTGAATTCTAATCGAATTAAAAGGCCAGAAATGTTTCTGGCCTATTTGATAGTCGAAGTAGCCCAAAATGACTTTGAAATTAAAATTTTTTAAATTTGAATTTTATTCAAATATTCACTTTGACAGTTAGTAAATGTGCCCCTAAGGGTAAAATTTCATATATAAAAAAATTAAAAATTTGACCATTGTGTTTTTTTGGAGGGTCATTTTCAATCAGAATGCCCGTTTTAGATCGAATGTAAATCGTTCGAATCGAATTACTTTATCCATCGAATCGAAAGATTCGTACTATTTTCCCAAATTTTTTCCTGTTTTCCAGGAATTTTCCTACAATGGCAATTCAGCAGCTTTAAGGTGGCAAATAGTCGAATTTGAATTTTTTAAAGAGACAGTACTTCAAAATTTGAATTTTTCGAATTTTGGGCTATTTCATAGTCAAAGTGGTTCAAAATTACTTCTAAATTTGAATTTTGAAAATTAGAATTTTATTCGAAAATTCACTTTGACCCTTATTAAATGTAGCCTCGTAGTGTATAATTTGCATTTATATTATTTTGCCAAATTGCATAACCTTGCATTTATCAACATTGAACCTCATTTTCCAGATCACTCTGCAAAGTGACAGCATCCTGCATAGAATCTATAGTTCTGCACAATTTATTATCATTTGCAGAATTAGAAACATTACTTTCAATGTCCACCTCCAGGTCATAAATAAGCAAGTTGAAATGCAAGGGACCTAGTACAGAGCCCTATGGAACTCCACTAAAAACAACACTAGTCCAATTAGAAAATGTTCCATTTACCACCACTCTTTGTAGTCTATCTTTTAGCCAGTTCTCTATCCAGGTACAAATACTATGTTCCAGGCCAACATTCCTTAATTTAACCAGTAACCTTCTGTGTGGCGCTGTATCCAATGCTTTAGCAAAGTCTAAGTAAATCACATCCACTGCCATCCTAGAATTGAGGTCCCTGCTTACCTTCTCATATTAAGAAATTAAGTTAGTCTGGCAAGATCTGTTACGTATACAACCATGCTGGCACACACTCATAGTATTATGATTTGCTGATGTCAGGCTAACGGGTCTATGGTTTTGAGGCTGAGAACGGGATCCTTTTTTGAATAGCGGCAACACATTAGCAATTTGCCAGTCTCTTGGCTCTATGCCAGACCTCAATTAATCCTGAAAAACTAAGTAAAGAGGTTTGGCAATCACAGAGATAAGCTCACTAAGTACTCTGGAATTAATAATTTGTGGCTCGGACATTTGTTTATCTCAACCTGTTCTAGTCTCTTTTGAATTTCCTCATGTGTGAACCATGCATCATTAGTTGTATTACTAGAATTGGGACTATTAAGAAGGAATTCTTCATTAACTGGTTCCTCATTTGTGTAGACAGACAAAAAATTTGAGTAAAGAAACGGCACTTTTATTTTTTTTTCATCAACCAGCTGACCCCTTTGTCACTTAAAGTCCCACCCTTTTCTGTTTTGGATTCTTTTTACTGCTTGCTGCAATATCCTTTTCCATGCATGATTTATTGGCCTCCTTGTACCTTATAAATGATTTGGCTGTCCCAACTAACTTGAAAGCCTTAAAAGCACATCTTTTCTTACCCACCTCAACACCAACACTTCTATTGAACCAAAAAGGTTTTGCTTTGCAATAACTTCCTTGCTTACAAGGGGAATATACTGATATGTATATTTATTAAGCAGCATTTTAAAAAACTTCCCATTTTTGTTTTAACACTGTCAAAAGCAGTTCCCACTTAATATGTTGCATAGATACCCTTATACTATCAAAGTTTGCACATCTGAAATTTAGTGTTTTAGTTACTCCCTTATAGAATTGCCTCTGCAACAGAATCTTAAATGCTCCTTAAATGCTGAACCACACAAATGCTAGAGATGAGTTCAGTATTATTAGTTATTACAAGGTTCAAAAGAGAGTTACTCTTAGTAGGTTGTCATTCAGCATATTTACAAACTTTCTAGCGTTATCTGTCTCAGTGATACCAATTTTATTATAATTTTTAGAGCATGAAATTAATTCTAAGTCTCCCATTTTACCTGACAAACTCCGTACATTTGCCAACATACAGGTTACTACTTTTACTTTTGCAGGTAAAGTTGCTGTACCGTGTTAGCCAGTAAAAATGTTATTGGGTAACCCTTTCAGAATATTTTAGTTCCTTTTTCAAGCTGATTACAATGAAGTTGAATTATTGGAGTGTAGAATCAAAGGAATTCCAAATGATCTCTTAGTCCATATCCAGATGTGTTGGTATTTCTGACCTTGTGCAGTCCTTTGTTAGTCCACATAATTCGACATAAATCCAAGTCCCAGGTTTAGTCCCTTCTCCAGAGAATTGAAGGTTTCCATACTTATCGATCATTATCTGTACGTTATCTTGTACCTTATCTGCCTATCTCTTGCAGATTACCTCGTAAATGACTTTGACACCTCACAGACAGTTTGATATTCCTTTTTGTTAGTCATTTGATCTATGAGCGGAATGTTGTATATATACCAGAAAACACCACAGCTTCATTGTAATCAGCTTGAAAAAGGAACTATAATGTTCTGAAAGCTTGCTATGATTATATTAGTTAGCCAATAAAGGTATCACCTTTATACCATTTTGTTATTTTTTATTTCAAAAGGGTTGCTCAATAATACTTTTACTTTTGAAATGTGCATTACTTAGAGGAGAATTATATATTAAGTTAGTATTAGTCTGTTTTCCTTGTAATAGAGGGACCTCCTTAGCTGGTAAACTATATGCCCCCTCACTCCTCCCCAATGACCCCTTACTAATGCCACTGCCCCATCTACCATAGATACCCCATAATTCTTTATCTCACCCACCCCCCACTTTTTCTAGTTTAAACTCTCCTACAACCTCTTAGCCATTCTTTCCCCTAGCACAGTGGTCCCCCTCATATTGAGGTGCAAATGTCATGACTGTATAGGTTTAGCTCCCTAAGCTCCTGCTGTCTTCCTAAACTTGTACGTGGCACAGGTAAATTGTCAGAAAAAAATTACATTGGAAGACATTTCCTTGATCTTAGAGTGTAGATCCCTGAAATCACTCTTTAAGGTCATCCATCTATCATTTATTTTGTCATTAGTACCGATATGCACTAAGACAGTTGGGTCATGCCCAGCCCCACCCAATAATTTGTCTACCCAATCAACCACATGCTGAACCCTGGCACCAGGTAGACAGCAAACTGTTTGTTTGTAGTGACCCAGATGACAGATTACCCTATACACTTTACTAATAATTGAATCCCCTACAACCACAATCGGCTTAGGCCTGACTCTGCTCTCCTCCCCATGGCTACTAGATAAACTGGTCTCCGGGCTATTAGAGAGATCAGCCCCATCTAGAATTGCCTCCTTACATCCAGGGTTCATACTCCCATCTTCTTAACACAATCTAGCAAATTTTTGACATGTAGAAGCTCCAGATCAGCCTCCATTTTCCTTTTTCCCACTTTAGATTTTCTAACTGTCACCCAGCTAGCTGCCTCAACATCCTGCTACTGTTCTGTCCCCCCCCCCCAAACTATCTGCTCAGTGAGCAAAAGACTCCTTTCAAGATTATCAATCAACCGCAGTGTTGCAATTTGTTGCTCTATTGCTCTAACTCGAACCTCCAAAGTGACAATTTGCTCACAATATCCATAGAGGTAAGCAGTTTGGATCTCTCATTTCAAATCAGCTTACATATGGCAGACTCTGCACTGGGTCATACCTTCAATCTTGCTAGCACTCACTATCCCAGTTACAGATCAAAAACAGGAATGAAAAAAAAAAAAAGATTAGGGTTTAGAACAATATAACTATGAAGATTCTCATTCATCCAGGTCATGACCTAGTTTTGACCTAGTTCAAAACTCCTGTTTTTTCAACTCCACTTAAAATGCAAACACTTAAAAAGCAAACACTTAAGAGCAGCTAAGCACTAAAGCAAGCTCCACAGGAGTCCTTGGGGTTCTATTTATACAGTCTGTTCAGGTGCAACTAATCAAACCCCACCCCCTCAAACTGAGGGAAAACTAACTGCAAAGTAAAGCAGGTTGTGACAAACTTGCTGTAAGCACAGTAGCATAAAAAATTAAACCAAAGTATTTAAATATAAAACCTTACAATAAAATAGCAGGTAATACCAAATATGTACAGTATCCTTTTCAGTTGATTTGTTTGCTTTTAGTTGCTTTTTCCAGTCAGCACCTGTTTGTAACACAGGTAATATCCACAAAGCTGGCACAATATATCCTGTCCTGTTATGTGTTCTTGTGTATTATAAATGGAACTAACACTATTTTTATCGTTCCATGTGTTGCAGGAACATAGGATTCATTATCCAGAAACCTGTTATCAAGAAAGTTCCATATTACAGGAATTATAGGAAGGCCATCACCTATAGACTCCATAATAATCAAATAAGTCAAATTGTTTGAAATTATATTCTTTTTCTCTGTTATAACAAAGCAATAGCCTGTACTTGATCTAATATACTGTATAATTAATCTTTATAGGAGGCAAAGCAATCCTATTGGGGTTATCTAATGTTTAAATTATTTTTTAGTAGACTTAAAAGGACACTAAACCCAACTATAAAGCTGTTGCACTGTGCCCCCTAGTTTTCCATAGAAGTTGAAATAAAACAATTACACATGGTAACCAATTCATGGTAACCAATTCACAAATAAGAATTCTAATTAAAACTTTGTTATAGATGCACGAGAATTATCCATTGAGAATTCCAATTTTTAGCACTATGGCAGCCATCTTTTTATTTCATTATATGACACTGGGATCTGACATGGGGATAAAGGACTTGTTCGGTGCTGTGAAACTGTGCTTAATACTTCCAACTCCAGTTGCAGCAACAAACAACATGGAGCCAGATTTGCACACACACAGCTGATATTCTCATGCTGACCTGCTTCCATGAATGCTGGGGAAATGTTTGAGCAATATTGATTTAAGAATACAACCCTGATGTTGCTTTAACCTTGATAATATGTTACATTATTCTGGGAGCTGTAGCCCAGCAACCATTGAGTAGCAGGTGGTTGAGAAGTGAAGCAGAGTTTAGTGTCCCTTTAAGGTATGGAGATCCAAATTACAAAAAAAAAAAAAACATTATTTGGCTAACCCCAGGACCTGAGACTTCTGGATAATAGATCCCACACCTGCACATACAACTGGCCCTCCTGAAATGTTTAAGGAACAGCTTACAGTCTTTCCATCCAAACCTGTCCATTCTCTTCCGTTTACCATTATTACATGACATGGGTCTGAGATACAGTAGGTAAAGACATCTTTCTGTGAAGAGAATTTAGGTTTAAGTGATCAACACCACTTGAGTAGCTAGTAGATGGAACTGCTTGTCTGTGGAGGAGATATTTAGTCCTCACCAATAAAGCAGTAGAGGTGTTTTTTACCATGTTCCCTAGCCATGTGGCTGATACAGACTCAGGGTATTGAGGCCTCACTATGCTAGAAGTAGTAGAACCCTTGACAGTGGACTTTTAAATATCTATAAAACTTTTATAACAAGAACATTGTTTGGCATGTATACATTTACATTGCTGTGGCATCACTGCTTTGTTGTGAAGACACACATGACCTTCTTTTTAGTGGACCTAAATTTACTAAAATGCTAACTTATTTATGTAATTGCTAGAATTCCTTCATTTATGGATCTGGACAAATGTCACATTTTTAAAATAGCTTAGGCCAAATATTTTAATTCAAATGGGAGCAGAGTCAACAAATGTACTGTCAAGATAGGACCTCTTTATTTCCCATGACAATTATGGTTCTCATCAGTTCTGTTGAATAAAAGGGAAATCCGCAAAAAAGTTCCGGCATTTACTACAGTCTAGATTTTGGATTTGGCTCCTTCCTACTTTTTCTAAAAATTGATTGCATTTTGCTAAACCCAGAATGGGTTTTGAATCGGTATTTGGTACATCTGCACCACAGCAAAATGATTTTATATGAGAAAATCAGAAGCTTGAGATCAAACACCGAGCCTGTTAAGTTGAACATTTCTGACAGAAACTATATCAGTGGCTTAGTAAAAATTTCCAGCATCGCTTTTTTATGTGGTTTCCTTGATATTTTATACACTGCATCATATTTTACTTTGATACCTATTTTCTTAAGTCGTTAAGGGAAAGTGTGGTTTTTTAAAACATTTATCAGTTGTAAATGTCTGAGATTTCAAGCAAACAGAATCTGGGGGTCACAGATCCACTCAATTACATTTCAAGAAAGAGAAAGGAGTTATACAGTAGCTGAAAGCATCTGTAGATATGACATGCTACATTGTTAAGGTTATTTCTTTTGACCCAGGAGAATGAATGAATCCAAATACCTAGACCATTTTTAGTGGTAAACATAGCTAAGTGTATACTTCGGCACAGATGAAATCCCTGTGTAGATGATATAATTTAAAAGAAAGTGTCAAAACTTGTCATTCCATACCTAAAGTACACCTAAGCTAAGCCAAAGTAATCATATATCACCAAGGACAGGGATGAAAAAAACTCTCAAGTATTGGTGACCCTGTCCAGTTTCAACTGTAATTGCTTTTCTACTGAATAATAGAAGGCAGTGGGAACTCTTGCTTGATGAACAGTACATATAAGATCAAAGCTTGCTGCAAATGACCATCAGTTGAGTTTAAAAATACATATGCCAACAGCTGTTGATCATTGCGGACTGATCCATGACCACCTTGAGGCCAAAATGAAGGATTTCAAGATCCCAAACAAAATAAACACGATACTCATCTGTCCTTTGACAAAATAAATAGAGACGAGAGAGCAGACAGAAGTGATTAAGAGAAGATTATTTTTATTCACATGTATTTATATAGCACCAACATTTTTCGTAGGACTGCATAGTCATCAAGATAGTATAGATACTCTGGTACTAAAAGTAAATGACTCAAACTCCATTTATCTTGCCAAATGTGCATAGGGCCAATGCCTACTTCTCAAATCATTGGTTATTGCTTCTGCTTGCATCTCATTTGCTGTATATTGAACACAGGCTAAGGACTACGAACAATGTTATCATCAATTCAACTTTGACCATTGTGTCTGCCTAGATGTTTTTAACACTTAGTCAGTGAACTGATTATTATAGGCCACCAATGCTCAGTTAATCATATAATTTAATCAGAGGGGAATTGTGTGGGTTTGCTTCTTAAGGTTGGCAAGGTATTTTCATCAGTATATAGCATTTAGTCCTTAAAGAGTAAAAGTGAATGAAAAGTTAACATATTGATGTATGTAATGTTATATTAGAGCTATAATAATGTTATATTAGCAATGTTTTTTCAATCATTACTAATTGTTCGCTCTCTAATGCATAATATGTTTGTGCATTGTGAGTGTCCGGTAGCGAAATCCGAGGCCCCAGCACAGACTTCAGCACAGAAACTGACACTGACACAGCCTTTTACGGTTAAATTGCAGCTTTGCTGGCTTTTATTTTCAAAGAAATAAAAAAAACAAATCTTCAGCCCACTGGCTCACATGGGGAATCACATAAGTGTTTAACAGAAACAGTCCCAATCCTAACACCCTCACTGGTGTTCACTTCACTCACGTTTGAGTTTGGCCCTCACTGGCTTTCACTGGACCACAAGTCCCAGAATCTGCTATGGACACACTTGAGACACTCAGGTCTCTTGGGAGTGGTTTCTCTGGTCTACTCCCAGACCTTTGGAGCCCTCTCCAACTCCAGAGAATAACATATATGCTACCTGGTGCTCGCCAGCACTCCTTCCGTGGCCCTTAACCTCCTCCACTCTAGGAGGTCTCTAGGTGAAGCATCAGCAGCTCTGAGGTGTTTCTCCACATCTCCTTTTAACTAGCACATACCTGTAGTTAATCGTGATGGGCGAATTTATTCACCTGCAGCAAATTTGCACGATTTTTGAAACGCCGGAGAAAATTCACCCTGACGAAAATTCGCCAGCATCTCATTTTGGACGCTGGTGTCCATTTTTTTTCAACGCCGCCAATGGGCACGTTTTGTGAATTTTTCGTCGTTTTGCTGATTTCGCTAGAAATTCACGAAAAATTTGGCGAAGCGAAATGCCGACAATTCGCCCATCTCTAGATGTTAATTACCTCCAATGGCCTTTAGCTTGGCAGCTGCAAAACCCTTACATGAAGCAAGGGATGGAAGCCCACCCTGCTCTCTTCCATCCACTCCAGGGACCCATTATCCAGCTTTTCCCCAGTTGGTACAGAATTAAGCAGCATTCAGCAACACCGTTTTCCCTGGAGTTTAACATTTGACCAGCCTAATACTGGTGAAATACAAAAGATATTGTGCCCTATAGACACCCATATCTTACAGCATTCATACATTCAATTTATCATTATATTTATAGATGTACCAAAGTCTAATTAATTCCTTTCTAGCCATGTTCTGTGTATTGAAATATGTTTGAGTTGGTAAACTGTATCCTCATATTTTCCTCTGGAGGATTCCTAGGTTGTTTGTATATATAACTTTATTTGTAAAGTGCAGTGCAATTTGAGAGTAGGACTGGCCAGATATGGGATGACTGACGTAGTTGACCATCTTAAATATATTGCAATATATGGACAAACAATCCCTGTTTTGTTTAAAAGGTAAGGGATTTTTTAGTAGCTGTGTGCACAAAATGTCTCAATGTCTTAAATATATTGATAATGGGTTGAGTGCAGATGACCTTTTGTATTTGTCTATATATATATATATATATATATATATATATATATATATATATATATATATAATGTTATTTTGACAAAAAGGTCCCCAGTTTCCTGGGGAAAAGGGATTGAGGTCATGTACATCGGACCACGGATTCTTTCCATGTGAGATTTTTATTGTAACACCCAAAGATGGCACCACAATTATCCTTCAGCAAATGTCACTATTAAGAGAAACTTTGGCCCAAATATAAAGTCAAATATCTATTTGTTGAGCCTGCAAAAAATTCACAAAAAGTCTCCTTGGGTTAGAACATAACTGCAAATCCCAAAGTTTTAACAATCCAAGTTGCCACAGTTATTACTTTAAGTTGTCTCATGAATGGTCGTATCAGCCCACAGAAATTAATTAGTCAGTCTGGTAGACCAGAGTGAGCCAAAGACATCACTAGGGGCAGAGAAAGTATCAGCTTATCCTCTGGTAGGATATTGATATATTCAGTGGGTTTTAAAATAGCTGTTTTTTAATGGTGGCCATTATCCCGTATACCTGTCAGTAAGGGTAAATGTACCTAGGACAAAAGTCATTAACATTCTTGGTATTGTTATTTATTTTGTGAAATGTGTCACCAGTAAAAATTTGCTCATGTCTAGTTTTATCTGCTCCATTACTAATTCAGTTCACCGACCTCTACAAGCAGAGAAAGAATTCAAAACTTTCTCTAGAGTAGGGATTTAACAACTGAAATACAAATATCAACATAAATGTTGCAAGTGTCAAGAAGTCCAGAAGGCTGTTTATGGAAGATGTTTGTTTCTGGGCTGTAATATATTCAATAAAATCTGTCTTTAAGAAACAGATTTTGAAGATTTTCTGACATGTGCTGAATTTTATATAGAGAAAAGGGTTCATCAATAAATAACCAATTTTGAAGAATAGCACAAGTAAAACATATGAAAGGAGATGTGTATAAAAATATAACCTTCTTGTAAAATACAGTGACTTGGAGGCCCATAAAATTATTATTTAAAAGATGTTGGAAAAGATTTAAGTATTTGGGTTACAAAGGAGGCCATGTCTTCTGACTACAAATAAAACACCAATTTCCCATGTTGATTAGTAATGAGTGATAGTGGACACTAGTTGACCTAATTATACATCACATTACAAAATATTCGATAGCAAAACCCAGAGCAGTAGGTTTTAAAACTATGAATCACAAACAGGGAGCTAGAAAATTAATATAGAGATACAAAGAACAATACAATTTATTATATGTAGTCATATTTCTTAAATGTTGCAATATGGTTCACAGCATTTATTTTATGAGCCTTGCTTGGCTGCTAAATAATAAGGCATTAAAATAAGTTGGAAAAGTCAACAAAAGCTTTGGTGTACTGTAATGCACATTGTAATTTGTACAGAGTTTTGAATTAGAGTGCTATTATAAATACCTTCAGTAAATTTGATTTGGAAATATTAGAAGCCTTTTGACAACAGATGCAAATAAATATCTGTAAAATATCTGTATGTTTTATGTAACAGCATAAGGCTGGCCAACTGGGATATTGGGAGAAATTCTGGTGGACCCAACTGATTCAGGTTGAGGCATCAAGTATGTGTTTGGGTTTGCAGCAGTAGAAAGTTATTCAGAAAGCTAGGAACAGGCAGGCCATTGGCCACAGATTCCATTTTTTTTCAATTTTTATCGTAAAACAGTTGCTTGTACTTGATCCAAACTAAGGAATAATGAATCCTTATCGAAGGCAAAACTATTTTTTTAATGTTTAAATGCTTTAATGTTTTTAGCAGACTTAAGGTATGGAGATCTAAATTTGCAGAACACCTTACCTGAAAAACCCCTGGTCTCTAGCATTCTGTATAACAGATCCCATACCTTTATCTTGTTTTGACATTATAGCTTTATATTTTAACATTTCTTCAGTGTTTCCATGTAAAATACAGTAGTTAGACATTTAGGGGGTTATTTATTAAAATATTACATTTCTCACTACAGTATGTCCTGAAAACCACTCCAGCCAAATCCTCACAGATCCCCCCCTCCTATTTATTAATACATTTTTACAAAATGTCTTGTGTGGGAAAAGACTATAAGGGGCAGATTTCAAATGAAAAAAAATTCAAAATTTGACCATCATTTAAGGCTATTCTTGAAAATGGATTGAATACAGATGCAGTCACTTGGATTTGTAAGTTAAATGCGTCGTGACTCAGGGCTAATTGAAGAAACTGTGTTATCTAAAGTTATCTTAACTCATTTAATGCATTTAACCTTTTCATTAGCATACCAAAGCCCCATTGTTTTCAATGGTGAACTCTTTAATTGGATGGGATGCTGTGACACAATATTCTGTGCTAAGTGGGATAAATTAGATAGATGAGTTAAGTCACGACGCATTTAACTCACAATCCAAAGTGACTGCATCTGTAGGTCTGTTTTCGATCGAACAAAAATAGTTGAAATCATTCGAATGCATCTTTCGGTTCAGATAATTTTGGAAAAAATCCTTAGAATTTCAAAAAATTTCAAAAATACTCCTTAAAGGTTCCAGGAGGTCCCTCATAGGCTAAAATAGCAATTCAGCAGGTCTAAGGTGGTGAAGTGTCACATTTGAATTTTTTGAAGTGACAGTACTTAGAAATTTGAAAATTCTACAAAAATTTTGGACTATTCGATAATCAAAGTAGTCAAAAATTACTTTACTTAGTAAATGTTCCCCTAAAACTGTTAAAAAATTAGAATCTTGCAATTTTTCCTTATTATTGCCTGAAAACCACGAAATCTTCAGATTATTGAATGAAACCCAGAGCATATCAGGATATCTTCTAATTGTAAATGGGACATCTGCCATTAATTTAAACTAGACAGGTCTGAGATTGAGTACTTTTTAAGGGTAAGGCCACACGGGGAGATTTCGGGGAGATTCGTCGCCTGGCGACTGATCGCCTCGACGAATCTCCCCGTGTGTCCTTACCCTAACACCATCAGTGGTTTAATAAATCTTAATTTTTTTCTATGAAAAAATAGTTTACCCCTTTTAAATTCCAAAAAGAAAAAAAACTGGACTTTAGTAAACAAAAAAATTTTTTTCTCAATTAATAGCATATTTCTGAAAAAATTTAAATCAGTAAAACTCAATTTACATTGTTGCAAAAATAAAAGACTTTGTTGCAATGAAAATTGCAATGCACCATTAATTCTATTGCTTAAAAAAACTAAAAAATACCTTTATTATTGAAAATATGCCATGCTACATGTGTTGTTCTCTATAAAGACAGATTGTTAAAAAATGGTAAATTCATATCTCTAATGGTAGGAAAGCAGTGATTTAAAGGATGAGGAAAAATTCTAAATATTGTGAATCACAATTAGCATGCTGCCTGGATGCCATCATCTGATACGGTTAGGCAGCAGAACAGCGACTGGAATTAACACTGGCAAAGAAAGAGCCAGTGGATCAAAATTCTACAAAGATTTATCCTGCTTTAAAAGAAAAATTATTATTGCAACATTGTAGGGCTGAACAGAAAGCGCTAATCCTCTTTTCAAAAGTAATTTACATTTTTAACTAATGGAATGAGCTAATCAAATTACTTCCGTAAATCTCTGCTTTTCATATGTTTTCATTATGCACGCTATGAGGCACAAAGTTCCGATCATAAAAGTATTTAATAACCATAAACCACCAAACCAGATTGTAAGCTCTAGAGGACAGGCACTCCATTCCTCCTGTGTCGTTTAACACACAGTTGTTAATCTTCATAACTCTATATTTAGTTCTTATTTGATCTGCAATGTTTTCTCCCAACTAATATTTTGTAAAAATGTAGAGTGCTGCATATACAAGTACCTTTCTACAAATTAAGGTGTACATTAATACATAATAATTTTTAACTTTTATGTGTAACAATGTATTCTAGAATGACATTAAAATTATCCTGAAACTGTGTTACATTTTATTTAGGACATGAAGACTTGCAGTGAATATGCTGTCAGGAATTGTTTGTATTTATAGCACCCAAGGAGACTTCATGAGTGAACATTGCTGCTATTCACTTAAAAGCAAACATGCTATATAGTCTGCAACTGAATAATACAACAAATGCTGCACAGTGATGACATCTCAGGCTGAAAATATAGCCCTCTTGGCTGGTGAAAGTGTATATATTAGGGAATGCATTAATCAGATGAATTGACATCATCTCACAACTACTTCTTCAGATATATATTGTATACTTTTTTTGTGAAAATATGTGTTTTTTTTCTTAATATGCTTTGTTTCCCCTCTCCCTTGGTGCTCTAATGCTAACACAGCATTGGCATTTAATGGAACTCTGATCAGCAAAGACAAACATAACAAATGTTTCAGCAAAATGTATACTCTTAGAACAGTTAAAGAGTCAGCGACCCCCTCCCAGAGCTGCTTTAGAAGGTAAAAACTGAAACTTTACACTTCAATATTCAAACCATCAGAAATAGAAAATAACTAGAAAAATATTTCTGGTGAACTAACTGAAACCAACTGAACAAAAGTTTGAAGGTGAACAGCCCCTTTAAAATAGATTCAGAAGAGCTGGAAAGAAATGCTGAAATCCCAAGTGAAATCTTACGGTTCGATTTTTTCAGGTGAAAACACGATTTTTTTCAGGGAAAGAAAAATTAAATTTTTTTCAAGATCGATTAATCTCTGATGGTGTCTATAGTCTGAATAAAAAAGTACTCCAATTCAGACCTGCTATGGTTCATGCAAAAATCAATGGCATATGTCTACTGACATTTTGAAAATATCTGCACGGTGATGGATTTTGTACAATAACCCAAATATTTTGTAGTTTTTGGGCAATAATCTGAAAAATTCATATTATTTTCAGGCATCATATAAAAAATTTAAAAAACTGTAGAATTCAGATTTTTTCACAATTTCTGATTTTAATTAGTCTTTTCCTGCACAAGAAAGAGTGGTTTTCAGAAAATAATGAGAACATTTTTTGATTCTGATAAAAAAAACCCTTAGAAAAATACGTTGAAATTCAACCATTGAATTGAAATACTTAAAGTCTAAGTTTTTTTCAACAAATTTTGCCATCCTGCGGTGAAAGTAAAATTGTTTGATTGAGTGTCCAATGGAACGATTTTTCTTCGACTAAAAAAAACTTAGAAGAATGCTTTATAAGTTCCCCATAGGCTAACATAGGACTCAGGCAGGTATTCCGCAAGTAATTTTTTAAAGAGACAGTACTTCACTTATAGAATGGTCGAATATTGGAACAATTATACTTCGAATCAAAGTCGAATTCGAAGTCATAGTAACCTTGTCAATGGTCGAAGTATTCAAAAAATTAGTTTGAATTTTGAATTTTTTTTACTTCGAAAATTCCTTCGAATTCACTTCAACCCTTAGTAAACCTGCCCCTTAATGTTATCTCTATTCCAAACCTAAATTTTTCAATATAGTAAAATAATGAGCCTGTGCCCACAAGAGCAATGAAAGACCTATAATCCCCATCTCTAATACTTGGCAATAAAATAAACATAGATGTACACATTATAACTACTAACCTTATCCTGCTTAGTGTACTTTAATTTCTTTTTATTTTAGTGCACTGCACACACATATTATATTCCCCCCGCCGCTCTTTTACTTGAGGCGGGGAAGCAGAGCCGTTGGCACGGGCAGAGTCTGGGCACAAGAGTGAGTGAACTCCAGCTGGGAAGTGGGTGGGAGGATGGAGATTGGAGTGTGCAAAGCCCCTCTATTTTTTGCAGGGAGGCCTGGCCCACACCACCAAGTTACTCCAACCCGATAGTGGTTCTACTGTAGCTGTAGCTACAAGTAGTATAATTTGGTTTTTATTTTTGTGTTTATACTTAACAATGTGAGCACTAGTATAATGAAGTTGATAATATTTATTTATTTTATGTTTCTCTCATATACTAAAAGTCTAAAGCCATTTACCATTGAAAATATTGATTTAATCTAGTGCTTTGTTTTGCTTCTAGAGGTGGCAATTTTACTTGGGTTGTTGTATGGGGATCTTTGATAGAATTAAACTAATATAAACTCTTTAGAATAATATGAATAAAAATGAGGTTTTAGGAACTTTTCCTGAAGCAATGCCAGAGTTTTCAATTTTTACTTTGTTTTACCTAGAAATAGACAAATGTAACTATCTACAGCCAATGCAAAACATCAACTGAACTTTTACTTAACCTGTTACTGAATTAACTTTGATTAAAGATTCTCACTAAGCTCTTTATTTATTTTAGGATAACATTTTTCTAATTATACTCTCTTGCCATGCAGGGTGCATCTTCAAAAGCTGAATGTTAACCTCCAGATGGTGACAAAACTAGCATTTTGCTGACTGCTCTTGTTTTGCCAAGAAAGAGAAAACGTAAGCTTAACAAATATTTTACGATCATTAAACATAAAGAACTGCTTATAAATTAGCTTTTCCCATGCACTTGTCACTTTTAAAGGTTGCTTATGACTGCATTATATGAAAAATACTTTTCTACTGCACCTGTATATACAATAAGAACTGCAAATATCAACAAAAAGATGCATACCCCCAGACCATCAGCAAGTTGAACAATAGCCATATCCAGTCATTAAATGCCTTAAGACCAATGTAAAATGCTTAAGGATGTTTGGGGTGGGGGGGGGATAAATACCATTTTTTTTGCACATTCTACTTGGTCTGGTCAGTGCAGTGGTTGCTAAACTTCTGTTTCAATGAAAGTCCCACTTCAAAATACAAGCTTTGACAAGGGCCCCCTTGAAGGTCATATCATTGGTCAGGGTCCCGCCATTCAGTCTAAGGTCCAAGAATATGAAGGTCACTATAACTAACCTTCAAGTTGGGCTTTCAGGTGTATTCCTAATTCTCACCCTAACTGGCTACCCAGCTGAGCCCCCCCTCCAACACTGTTCACAGGCTTCACCACCACCAGAAGTTGAACAAGTACTGCATTTTGGCATCCACTTGTTTAGTGCTGCCGAAAACTGTTCTTAGCTTCTGAGAGAACTAACTGGGAAAATTATGCTAGATGGAATGAATGTATCCACTGAACCTCATGGTCTGCTGTAGACTATAGATAGTGTTTATAGTCTATAGATACATTTTCGATTTAGATATTGTCTATAGTCTACAGTTATTGATATTTAAGATATTGTCACCTGTAAAATACTATAAATATTTTGCTTAAATGTTAACAAAGTTGACAAAAGTTTTCCAAAATCCAGTATCCTACTAAACTTCTGATTAAGGCTATTGGACCAAATACTCGGGGGCAGATTTATCAAGGGTCAAGTAAAAATAAAATTTTGGAGTAATTTTTGGGTACCTTGACTATCGATTAGTCAAATTGAAAAAAACGTGATTTCAATTGAAAAAAAATCAAAGTATTGTCTCTTTAAAGTGTCGAATTCAACAATTTGCCACCTTAAACATGCCGAATTGCTGTTTTAGCCTATGGGGGACCTCCTATAACCTTTAAGGAATCTTTTTGAAATTTTTGAAAAATCTAATTTTTTTGGAGGAAATCGTTCGAATCAAATGATTTGAATTATTTTAATTTGATCAAAACAGACATTTAATCAGAAACAGTCCATTTTCGATCGGAAAAAAAAACTTCGAAAAAAATGTAATGGTCAAATTTAACAGTTTTTTAAATCTGCCCCTAGGAGTTCTGTTTATTAAAAATTGTATTGATGATTTTCTTTTTCTACTTTGAATAGACTTAGATTTTACAAAAACAGGAGCATTAGCATATTTATTAAAAATCATAATTTAAAAAAACAAAAGCAATGTAAACTACTAAAAACTAAAACCATGAAATAAAAACCAAAATGACTTAAAGTCTAATCATACACATCAATTTTAATAGATTTACAGGCTCAAAAAATATCCAAAAAAACTCGACTGAAGATAGGTTAAATTTCGCTTGGACATTTCCCCTTGACTTCTACATGACCTATCAAGCTTTAATATAAGAATCAGAGAAAAAATAAAAAATACACATGTTGATAAGGGAAACCTCTATTATAACCAAGTGTCTCCCCCACTCGACACTTTCTAATTAGTTTAGATAATTATTCAATTGTATCATTTCTCCCCATAAGCTTTTACCTCTTCAATAACTTAACTTGAAATCTCAAAGGTCAAAATACTTGCTATGAGGTTAGTTCATCTAATGCAATGACCTAATTTGAGGTAAGACTTTCCACTTTTAATGGAATTTGGTAATGATTGTTGCCTAGAGTTTTCAGTAGATCCAAAATGGGGAATGCCTTGCCAAACTAAATAGAATAAAATGGAAAAGCAATAAAATAACTTTGTACCAGGAATATAACAAAAGCAAATAATGTTTTTTTTTTTAGTTTTCTTAGTCCCATCAAGAAGCAGTCAAAGGAGCATACATGAAAAGCCACTGAGCAGCTGTCAACACATAAAATAAGCCAGGAGCAGGGCCACTTATACTTAGTAGATCTGAGGATTTACAAGGAATTATCTGTCTACATCTGTCTACATATTCTGTTTGTTTTCATAGCAACAGTACAATAATTTCTTAAAGGAAAACTATATCCCCTGAACAATGTAGGTCTCTGTCTAAAGAAATTGCCTAAAACAACTCATATATAAAACCCTGCTTCATGTAAATAAACCATTTTCATAATAATATACTGTACTTTTTCAGTAGCATGTGCCACTGGGTTATCCTAAAAAGAAAATTACCATTTTAAAAAATAAGGACAGCCTAACACAAACATACCAAACAAACTATAAAGTTAGGTCACATGAGCCAAATAACAGACAGAGTTGTGTCTTTTGCTTCCACACTTCTTCCTGTTACAGTTAGTCAGGTGATCTCTGAGCCAGCACACTGACCATCATGAAATGGTGGTTTAAGGCAAGAGATGTAAAAGGGCAATATGCACTTATATATATATACCAGTTTGTTAATATTCTTTAATATGTCACTTAATTTGTTGCTCAAGTATTCTTTTTCGGGGTATAGTTTTCCTTTAATACAGTATATGTTCTGTATATTGTTTTGATGGGCCAAATGCATATGGAGAGCTTGAGAACATGATACTGTAGCTATTATAAGCAACAATTGTTTTGGGAGTTTATTCTGGTCTTTCTATCTGGTTCTTTCTACCTTATCATCTCAGGGACTAGTAGATGGTGGTGGGTGGGAGTTATTGATGCTATATGTGTCATTAAAATGTCCCACCACCATGAGGGTAATGAACTTAGGTAATAATTGGGATAATTAAAGATTTGTTTTACAATACTGTTTTCACTTACTTTATTAATTAAATGTCTAATTGATTTATGACATATTATGGATATATCATCATCCCAAATAGCTCATTTAACAATGTATTACTCCATACTGCTCTTCATTAGAAAACAACTACATTTGCAAGCCATGGAATCTTGTGTTTTTACAGAATATTCTTCTATTAGGAAAAAACAATGATCTGTTTTATTATCTTACTGGTTTTTTATGTTCTGTCCTATTTTCTTCTGTGTGACACAAAATATTCAAGACATGACCTTTGATTTTGATACCAACAAGATGCTGGTATATTACATCCGTAGTCACTTTGATTACCATGCTAGGAATTTGACATTAATGCTTCCTATTTTATTGTCCTGTACAATTGACTCGATATATTTTTTTCCTAGCTTTAATTGTACAATAGTGCACTACTCAGGAGGTATAAGCTATCAGTCAGTCTCAGAGATGCCAACAGAAAGCAATTGATTACTTGGCAAGGAGATGAAAGAGACACCTCGGGCTCTAAGTCATGAATCATTACTGCATCATCATATTGAACTCCCTTCTGTGACAATCTTACATTACATTAGCTTCTAGTATTGCAGCAATTTAATGGCACAGACTGTAGAGCGCTGAACCTGAATGTATATGAGAGGCTAAACCTCAGGGTTTCTAGGATGTGTTGGCACTGAGAATTCATGCTGGTTTAGTATCCTACAAATCATTTGTATAGATTGTATTATTGTTTTTGTAAAAAAAAATTATAATTTCTGTTAGGTCACTCCCCAATTGCATTCATAGGGGAAATAAAGAAGAGCTGTAGATTGATACCACAAGAATAGAAAAACTAAATTATAGACGGTCTAAAGTATACTTAATTGTGCTTTATGGAGCTTTAAAACCATAAATCTGTTGATAGCCTGGTTCAGAATATATAAGAAATTTAAAGAAACATTAACACCAAAGAAATCAAAAAGTTCTAATCTAATGAAAATATAAAGTACTGTTGTGCTGCATTGATAAAACTGGTGTGTTTGCTTCAGAAACACAACTATATTTTAATAAACGAGCTGCTGTGTAGCCATAGGGGGAGCCATTCAAGCACAGAATACACAGTAGATAACCAATAAGTACTACTATTGTTAATATAAACAAGCTGCTCTCAAAGGAGAAAGAGAAAAGGCACAGGATGCACAGCAGATAACAGATTAGCTCTGCAGTATACAATGGGATTCTTCAGAAGTTCTGTTATCTACTGTGTATACTGTGCTTCAATGTATACTTTTTGTTTTGAAAAAGGGCCTGTGTAGCCCAAAATGTTGCTTAGAACACTTAGGGGCAGATTTATCATTGGCCGAATTAAAAATAATTCGAAATTCGACCATATGAATAAAAGGTAGTAAAATCCTTTGAATTCGACTATTGAATTTGAAGGATTTTACCACAATTCTATCGATTGAATGATCGAATAGGAAAACTTTGATCAATCGTTCATATCAATCACTTTTTGAAATAATACGGGAGTGATGCTTTTTTCTTTTGATTCATGTAAGTTTGTCCTGGCAGGGGGTATAGCTTGCACCCGGGACTGCAAAGAGCTTTCGTTCCGCTGTTGAAGAACACATGAACTGAATTCAGTGTGTACTTAGGATCCTCACCTCAAGTAAAAAACAGGTCTTGAAAATGTTTGTAAACATGAACTTGGAAACAATTAAAAAAATTAAATAAATGATGGACATGAAAATAATATGTTAACCTAAAGTGAAGTACAGATGTCACAATGGCAAAAAAAACTCTGTTGCTTTGTTTAGACAAAATTTTTGATCTGGAAGTCTTTTTACTATTTTTAAAAGTTTAGTAAATTACAACTTTAAAATTTAATATATCTCTTTGTTTTCATTTTCAGCCACGAAAATGCTACTTCCAAAGGGCCATAGATGGAAATTTTAATTCAACTAAATCTTTGTGATACAATGTATTCCTACTGATCAAAAACCTACGGGCACATTTACTAGGAATTCGAAGGATTTTGCGCAATTCGGTTTGAACAACTTTTATTCAGCCATATTCAATAGAAAATGACCCCCAAAAAGATAGATCTGTAACATACTCCTAAAGAGAGGAATTAAAGTTTTAGGTGCTAAGTTAAGGGCCAGAAGCTGTGAGATGTTAGTAAGTAAGTTAAGCACAATCAAGACTGTGAGAGGACAGATAAGGAGAAAACCGAAATACAGTTCTTCTGGGACAAAAATTTGTAAAAAAAAAAAAAAAAAGAAAGGAGAAACTTTTAATATTGCTTACTGGATAAAATTTTTAACACAAGCTATTTTGCGAAATATTTTTGTTATATATATATATAATGAAGCAATGGAATTCTTAATGAATCAGATGCAATTTGAGATTAGGACTGGCCAGATATGGGATGACTTTGACGTAGTTGACCAGCTTAAATATATTGCAATATATAGAGGTGAGCACAACTTTCCTTGTTTGTTATATAGTGGATAATGTACCCCCTACTGTAATTTATAAAGATATTTAAAGTCACAGAGGAGTTTCGTGGCAATATAAAAGCATGAGGCAGCAGGCATTTATGCAGGTCACATAACTCTGAGGTGACTTCCAATATCTTTATAACTTTTGGTAGGGGGTACATTATTCATTATAATCTACAGTGTTTCAAGTGTTTCTCTGCCTCTGCTCTATATTAGTTTATTCAATGCCATACTTTGTTCCCCTTGTGATTTTTCATTTTATTATTGTGTCTCCCTGTAGCCTCTCTGTACCCTCTGAGGTATATTTGCATGATTCTTCTCCTTTGATCAAAGGGGTATATTTATCAAAAAGTGAAGTTAAGAGAGAAGTTCTGCCACTAGGGTGAAATTCCGCTACTCTCCATTCATTTCTATTTGTATTTATCAAAGGGTGAAATTTCACTTTCACCCACTGATAAATAGGCCTTTCAAAATCCCATAGAAATGAATGGAGAGTGGCGGAATTTCACCCTAGTGGCGGAACTTCTCTCTTTGATAAATTTACCCCTAGGTTTCTGACCATGCCATGTCACAATCATATTGCTGTAGGTTAAAGTGGTTGTTCAGCTTTAAATTAACTGTTAGCATGATGTAGAGAGTGATATTCTGAGACAATTTGCCATTGGTTTTCATTTTTTATTATTTTGTGGTTTTTGTTATTTAGCTTTTTATTCAGCAGCTCGTTAGTATGCAGTTTTAGCAATCTGGTTGCTAGGTCCCAAATTACCCTAGCAACTATTCATTAATTTGAATAAGAGACTGGAATATGAATAGGAGAGGCCTGAATACAAAGAGGAGTAATAAGTAGCAAAAACAATAAATCTATAGCTTAACAGAGAATTTGTTTTTTAAATAGGGTCAGTGACCCCCCCATTTCAAAGCTGGAAAGAGTCAAAGGAAAAAAGTCAAATAATGTAAAAACTATAAAGAATAAATAAGGAAGACAAATTGAAAACTTGCTTAGAATTAGTAATTCTATAAAATACTAAAAGTTAGTTTTAAGGTGAACTACCCATTTAATAAGTGACAGAAGGGGAAAGGCATGAAGTGTTAAAGATGCAGGAGGGAGGCCAACAGCAGACATGAACAGAGAGTTGGAGGGGGAAAGTAGATTGATAATTGAGGGCACAAGACTGGAGAGGAACGTCGGTAGGAGGGACAGACAGAGCGAAAACCATTTCATTTTTGAAGCATATTTTTGGGCAAAAGTAAGACTAAATCTCCCTGTACCAGATCAGGTCAGGGCATTTCGCCATTTTTAAAGACTATTTATGCCACTAACCCACGTGAATATGTAATATGATGTTGGATTTAAAATAGGGTATTATTGCATTCGTTAACATTCATTTGCCTTTCTAGATTTTGATTTTATCCTTTAATTGTCCTGAAACTTGTGAATTTTGTGAATTTAGAAAAACTGTCTAAATTTTTTTTTAAAAAAAGTGATGCTATATTTATAATCAAATTATGAATCATTTAAAACATCACACATTTATCAAAATCAAAAAAGTTCTAACAATTTTCTGAAAACTTTTCCGACCAAATCCACACAGACCCCCCATTTATCAATAAATTTTTCCAAAAATTTCTTCTGTGGGAAAAAAACTCAAAATTGATTCACAAAATCTTTTAATTATTGAACAAATGTCAAATGGCATCTGCCATTGACTTCTACATAAACTTTTTCAGACCAGGGTATTTTTCAGACCACTAGGGTTTAATGAATCACGAAGAATTGTTTTTCCCTTTAAAAATAACCCTCATTGTGTTTACTTGTTTTTAAAAAGTGGTGGGGAATCTCAATATGGTGTGAATAAATTAGCTGAATGTACCTCCTTTGTACTCCTCCCTGTCTTGGAGTGAAATGTCAAATATTTAATCAATTTTCTTTAATGTATGCAAAGGATAGAGGATAAACTAACAACAAACTAGTTACAAATCGAAGACCCTATTCCCCTTATACCCACCGTCCTCTTGCTAATATCTGCAGGTCAGACCCACCTCAATTTGCATTCATTACTGCATACAGCAGAAGGAGCAATTCATTATGTTCCATTCTAGGAAAACAAAAATATATGTTGTTCTAAGTATCACATTTTAAAGACACAACATTTTTTCACTTTGTACCTTGCTCCACTTTTTGAAAAGTAGCCTTGTGTATGTGAAGCTAAACCAGTACAACAGCTGCAAACAATCACAGTGTACTGTATGTACCAGCCAGCTAGTATATTTAAGAGTTATATCTCCCCCATTTCGTCAGTGTATGAGCAGGTTGGACAAAGATCCAAAGATTAAGTAGTTTTGGATTCTCATCCTGGTTGTCACAAATTATTATCCCTCTAGCCACACAGGATGTTCAAGCTTAGCACCAGAAAGGAAGGGTCCAGCTCACACAATAACATACTGCTATTAGATAATAAACTAGTGTTGTGTGTTATGAAGGCGCTACTCTCCTACACATTCCTGTTGAATTCTGAAAATGAAATCCAGTGGAGTTACACTACCCTAAAATGAACAAGATTGTTAATGATGGACTAAAATAACTAAACAGATTTATTTTCTTCACACAATTCATAAGTTTCCCATTGCTTAGGTTAGAAAGTATTATGATTATAAGGTTCATCAAAACATTCCATTTAGATGCCAGATAATGCCTACTTTTTATAAAACATATGATACTTTACTGTGGCACACATGTCCAATTTTTCTTCTCCCATTACATTTGTGCAGTTTTGTAAGAGTGTAAATGAGTGACTATATGATTAAATGTGGGGTTAAAAATGTGCAATGTGGGCATTTGGCCACTAGAAATGTCTTGTTAATGTAGTGTAATGTTTAACCTGGTGACCAGAGGGAGCTAAAAGGAAGAAATTATAAAAGGGGCCACAGTTAGTGATGGGCGAATCTACCCAGTTTCACTTCTCCGAGAAATTCGCGAATTGGCGAAAAATTCACGAAACGACTCACGGCACACTTTTGACATGTGTTTTTTTGGCGAATTTTCGGCAGGCAAAATTTTGCTGGCGTTTCGCAAATTTATTCGCCAGCGGCGAATCGCGGGAATTCGCCCCTGGCGAATAAATTCACCCATCACTAGCCACAGAAAAGGCAGGAGGAGAAGTTTTTAGGCAGGCATGGTCCAGTGAAGGAGAGAAGTCCAGCTCTGGAGAAAAGGCAACAGGTTCAGCCAGTGATAGAAGAATATATTTTATAGTGTGTATAGTGCACAAGATAGGAAAGTAAAAGCTAGAAAGGGCAGGTAAAAGCTCCAATCAGTGGATATTTCACCAGTCATGGGTACAGTGATAGTCAGGAAACTGAATATTCCTGTCCAGAAAAACAAGGGTATGCCAATGAGGAGTGTCTGGTTTTTGAGAGCAGGTGGGAATAGTGAGAGCTCAATGAGGGCAGTGGGACAGAAGTAGCCTCAGGGTGTCAAGGACCTAATATAGTACATTAACCATGTTAATTAACCCTGAAATTGGGACATTCATGCTGCCTGAATTTATGACTGTGTGCAATCTCTGGCGTGTTGTGTGGACAATAAACATGCAAAGTTTTGAAAAACCTGCTGTTCCATGTACAGATGCAGCCACTGGGATTGGTGAGTTAAATGCGTCGTGACTCAGGGCTAATTGAAGAAACTGTGTTATCTAAAGTTATCTTAACTCATTTAATGCATTTAACCTTTTCATTAGCATACCAAAGCACCATTGTTTTCAATGGTGAACTCTTTAATTGGATGGGATGCTGTGACACAATATTCTGTGGTAAGTGGGATAAATGAGTTAAGTTTTTCTGTGTCAAATGTACAATCCAAAGTGGCTTCATCTGTATGTGGATAGCCCCGTCTACATATGTACGAGTCATCTTACCTCAATACAAGCTTAGAATGATCGATTGATATCATAAATCATAGTCAGGATCTCATTATGACTATCTTCCTTGAAGGCTCATAGATAACTGGCACAGTGTTTCTACAAGTCAGTCAGGGTAGCTGAAAAAGACAGCCGCAAGTGTCTCCATTAACATATACTAATAGTCATTACCGTAAAGGGACAATTTGTCATGATTTGGGTGATTTTTCTTTGTGGTTAATTACTGTGATGAGGTGGATTTTGCAATATTATAACAAAGAAGGCAAGATGTTTTGAAAGCATTATCACTGGCTTAAAACAATATTTCAATAAACATACAAAAGAGACTATTTTAAAACAAATCTCCATTATTGCTCATTTGTAAACAAGCCATTTGTTTAATTTTTATCCATAAATCTCTTGAAGAAATAAATAAGAGCCTACTTATCAGCAGAAACTAAAACACATGATGTAGTTTGTCAGGGGAACAAAGCAGAAAAGAGCTCTGTTGCATGCTCATCTCATCCAACACTATCTCCTACAATAATGTGAAACATTTATTCTTGTATTATGTCTTCTTTAAATTGGAGTACTAACTGTATGTCAACATTTCTCAGCTTATGTTCTTAAAATTGTCTTGTAGGACAGCATTTTCATTATTTAGGCGTCTACTTATGCCTTTTGGGAAAAGAAACAGAAAGCAAAATAAACAGCTTGCTCTTAAACCTAAAGGGTAGGATCTATATAATTTGACACTCTTTTCTACATTTTTGATTATACAACATTCATCTTGGATGACAAAACTCATTAAAGAAAAATATCAAAGCTTAGTTTAATCTCAGAATAAATTCTGCAGCAATAAATTCTCCAAAACATTGATTTAATGTGCTGCAGGTAAATTAAAACAAAGAATCTATGATGCATTTACGATTCACAGCAAGGGAAAGAAACCACTTAGAAACATATTTGGCCAAGGCAGTTTAAAAATAGCACCCGGAATTCTTGATAATTACATGCAAATAGATTTTGTCTTTCATTTACAATAAATGGTAAAAAGTATCAAGATACATGCCAGTCCAACATCTTAATCCAAAGGCGATGGTATAATTATGAATTTGCCTCTATAACTGGCTAAACATTTCTGGGTGTTTTTTCCATTAGATGCTAAAACTTTGTGCTGGGATTTAGTTCAGTTCTTCCCTGAGAACACTGGTGAGTTTGGGCACGGATGTTTGGTGACTGGGTCTTTTTTGCATTTCAATTAATTCTACAGATGTTTAGTTAGTTGAAGGCTCTGTGCAGGTCATTAAAGTTCTCCACTCCAATCTCGGCAAAGCAGTTCTGTATAGATCTCACATTTGCGTGGGAGTATGAATATGCTGAAATAGGAAAGGCTATCCCAAAACTTTCCAACAAAATATCAAAGGAAGCACAACATTATCAAGAAATGAATTCTGTGATGTAGCCATATAGTTTACTTTTAACAGAATCAAGAACCCTATCCAAACAATAAAAGACGTCTCCCATACTGTATCTTCTCCACTAAACATTACAGTTGGCCTTACACTGGCATCTAACAATCCTGTTAAAGGAAGGGTAACACCAAAAAATAAGAGTAGAGATAAGCAATTTTTTTCTCCAGGCATGGTTTTGCTTCAAATTCCTGCATTTCACAATCTGCACATTTTTTTGTGAAACTGTGGCAAAGAATCCACCACAAAAAAAAATTTGCCCAAAAAAATATGCCCATTGACTTTAATGCATTTGAACAAAAGAGTTGCAGAGAAAAAAATCCCCCTCCCCCCAAAATGCCCATTCACTTTAATGCATTTGGATGGAGGATTTCACTGAGAACTCATATCATTAAAATATGAGCCCATCACTACATTGTTTTTTGCAAACTGATTATCTCTTTATACCAGCACTCCACTGGTATAAATCACAGTATACATTTTACAAATTCATTCTCCTTTTATAGCAGCACTACACCAGACAGAGACCAGCTGAGGCTGAACATCTTTCACTTACTAAGTGATACCGTTTGCACACAAATGCAGTATGAAAAACTTGACTTTCAACATGCTTAAAAGGATGCTAATTAGCATCTATATTGGAAGTGGTGCATACTGTTTAGCAAATGTCTGGTATTCTGCTGGATCTGTGAAAAAATAATAATTGAACTGCACCAACACTACTTTTGCATTCTTTCACACTTTATGGAAAATTGTTGTTTTGTTGGTGTATCTCATACAATAAAAGGACATTAATAGTGCACTGAAACAATCCCTTTCCCACATTAAAGTGATACTGACACTAAAAAATGAATTTTAATATAGGAATGTACATTAAATGTTTCCTATAGGTCATGTTGATAATTTTTTGCTGAGAGGTTTGTTTTTGTATATAACTGTTAGCTGAAATGTCTAAGCCTGACTGTCTAAGCCTGATCCCTTTGAACCACCAATCAACACTTTTGTTGAGCAATTCACTTTTCTGTTCAAGAAAGATTTCTAGTCAATTTTCTATCTTACAAGAATCCTGTGTATAAAGGACCCATGCATAGTGAATTGATTTGCTCCATTAGCATAACATTAATATTGCTAAAACACCAAGCAGTATTGTTTTATGCAAATTAATTCCACAAGTGGTATTTCATGTTTTGTGATTAGCCAGTCTTCCCACAATTACTATACTTGGCTAGATTCTCTCTATAAATTTGCTGCTACTTTCCAAAACACCCACAGGGCAGGTAAAGGACCCACAAACCTCAACAAGTGCAGTAATCACTGATCAACTTGGAAAAAAGGATCATTATTTTCAAAGAAGGCCACAATTTAATTAACCCTTACATTTGCAAGGCTTGAAGCTCATTTTCTTCTAGTCAAAAGAGTAGACTTTCTCAGTTAAACAGTTAACTTCTTTTTAAGAGCAAGTATGAAGTTTAATAATCTTTAGTTTTAAAAGGTGTAGATATTGGTATTTAGATGTACTGTATGCTATAAACATTTATTATCAAAAAATAAAGCTGTAGAACAGGAAACTGAGAATGAGTGCATTTGTATGAAGATTTTGGAACTCCAGGTTAAATACCCTTCAATGCCTTCAATTTGCTAGGGTGTTAAAATGTTTCTACAGAACAAGAAATACAAGAACAGAAATACATCTGTTGCCTCCTTTCACATGTATTTATAGATCAAGGCCAAGAAAGTTGGTCAAGTGTAGGCCTATCTAATAAAGGTCAACGTTTAGTGGTTTTAGAGGTTTTGGAATGATTAAATTCTATTCCCTTAAAACTATGAATGCCATGGAATCTATTAAACGTTCCAAACATAAAAAGCACAAATCGAAAAAAAATCTAAAAAAAATGGGACCCCTACAGCTTTAAATTGGCACAGTTTTTGTATTGTGTAACACATTTCAGATTTTTCAAGTTTTAAAGAAACACAGAAAAAGACCAATTTTTAGTTAATTTTCAATTATTTCTAGCAAAGTATTGCATGCTATGGTTTGCAATGCTTTATCCTGTAAATAGACTTCTACCAGGATTGGAAACCATTGACATTACTTAAGCCACTCAACCATGTCCCAAGCATTTTTATAATGCAACAAATGTATGGACGTAACCTCTACATATAACTAAACCCACAACAACTGTATATCTCTACAAACACAGGAATATATACAATTATTACATTACACAGCTACCTCCCGCTCAGTTTAAGAAAACCCTTTCTAACCTTTAAATCTACAGTTTGACCTGAGGGAAATAGAAGCCTGGTTAATAATGAGATCTTGATGCCATTCTCTACTTAACAAGGCATTTGAGAGTCATAGATTTAATCTGAAATGATAGTGGTTGCTTTAATTGGGGATGATGATTCTGTACACTCAACCCTAGTGTGTTATAAAGCATACTAATATGTGTTCTGTTCAGAGTCGTCCCAATATAATAAAGAAGATCACGCCATTCTATTACCATTATTATATTAAATAGTTACTTTATCAGAAATTGGCATTTTCTAACAATATTCCGCAAATATAACTGTTTGGAAGGCAAAATGTTCCTGTACAACCAGTGAAACAAAGGCGTTTCTTCCACAGTAAGTTGCAGAATTTCAAGGTCAGGAAATAATTGGGTAATAAAAATTAAAGTAAAAATAAAGTGCACCTGTTCTAAAGGATACAAGCAAATTGCAAATGAATACTGCCCATGGGCCAAGTCCTGATATAGTGTGACCTCTGTGGTCACAGACATAGTAATTCAGATCATAGAAGTATCCTCTTTGCATTTATGTGGCATGAATGGGATACTGTTAAGGAATTGTGAATATCATAGCTCTGCATAATAAAGTTTGGATATTAAATCTTTAAATCTTAGGTACACTATACCTTTACTGAATTAACTTGAAACAAGTAGGCCTAGCAAATGGAAATAATACTATTACATTGCTACAGAAATATAGGTTTTCAATGGCTTTTTAATACCTAAATAAACGGTTATGGCACTAGTCAATGGGTGTTTTCTTGTGGCGACTTTTTATTTCAGCGACTTATTTGTCCATATGCATTAAAGTCAAAGGGTTTATTTTCTTATGGCAACTTTTATGTCTCAACACCAATTCTGACTTCTTAAATTTTTTTGTGACGGATTTTTGCAACCGTTTCTCTAAAACATTTGCAGATTGCGAAATCCAGACATTCACTGTGGATTAATTCCTGATTAAAAATTTTGCTCATCTCTACATACTAGTGATTGGCAAATGTATTCGCCAGGCATGGATTTTTTCCCAAAACTGCTACAAAAATTTGCCACAAAAAAAATTTGCTGCAACAAAAAAGTTACGCGTGTAAAAATGCACTAAAATAATTTTGACAGCCATTGACTTTAATGCATTTGGACAAAAAATTGTGCATCAAAACTATTTTGACGCCAATTGACTTCAATGTGTTTTGCAATTTTTTCACGTTTTGTGAATTTTTTAGAGTTTTGCTAATTTTTCAGCAAAGTAAAACCATACAGATTCGCCCATCGCTTCTGATAATATTTTTAGGTATGAGAATTCACCATCACCAATTTTGTCTTGACACTCTTCATATTGGTATATTGGCCTTTCTTGTTTTACTAATCATATTATTATTATGATGCACAGGCATCTGACCTCTAACTATAGAGAGTGTTCACTGTTTAATAATAGTCTTTGGCCCAAGTGAGCTTACAAAGAACCCTTTCAAGAAGCTATGGTGAAAATGTTATATTTTTGGAAGTCAATGGGGGGACACACAATACCAAGAAAATATTTATCTGGGTAAAACTGAATACAGAACCACTGCACTTAAAGAAAGCAATGGCAACCAGTACCCTACCATGCCAACCATTAAAATAAATTAATTTATTTGGTAACTTGGTTGCCTTATAATCCTGTAAAAAAATAGTAATTATTAATGACTGAATTTTCAATGTATGTATACAAACCTCTAGACTTCCATGCATCTTGGATACTGTTTTCATTCAAACAAAATTGCCAAATATTTAAACCATGTTTTGTTGATTCTCCTCACATTTTCAAACTGCTCTGGGAAGAACAAGGCACGTGAAGTTTTTCCATCTGCCATAGTTTGCACATGTTAAGCTGCAATTTATTGATTTCGCAGTTTGCTTTTCTGGATTAAGCCTGATCGTTTTTTTTTCTGAGAACACTTTCTTCTCCCTAATTGCTGCCATATTTTCAAAAAGCCTAAAATTTTATTTAAAAAAAAACTTGTTTTAAGTTATGGAAAATAAACACAACAAACATCATAAAAATTTGGCTTTACAAATAAAATAACAACATTTTACAAATATAGCTTTTGATGACTAGGAGTCACAGTGGCATTGTGGTTTAGTCAAGACTTTGGTGCATACAGTGTTTACTGTTCTGTGACATGGCAGTGGGCAACCAATGGGTCTATCGCCCATCATGGTACTCTCGCCCCACTAGCCCATCCTCATTTCCTGTATGTGAGCTCACTCCAAGACCAGCAGGATCTCTGGCTTTTACCTGTTAAAGCTCCAGTATAGGGTATTTCTACCTGTTTGAGTTCTCAGAGGGTCCAGACCATGGCCATCCATTGCCATGCATCACTGTCAGTCACAAAGCCTTTGGACAAGTGCATAATAAGACAATGTTTTCCTTCATGCAGTAAAATAATGCAATGTTTTGAGGGCTCTCTTCACTGTGCACTAGCACTTAACTGGTAGACTTTAGACCAGGTAAGCTTAAAAATACAAGCTATGCAAATTTGGCTGCAGTTATCAGCTTTCAGCTGCGACTTCATCCAACATTTCTCTCTTACCTTGTCTCCTTTGCTCCGGCTTGAAATTGCCCGTAGAGTTCAGCCCTTAAAGTACCTAAAATAAATTGGTATTTCCCTAAATGGAAAGTTCCTAGCAAAAAAGGGCTCTTCACCTGCAGTTCACCTACAGGTAAATCCACTAAATGTGCTTAAAGGGCAAGGAAAGTGTAAAATAGAATAAGGCTAGAAATGCTGTATTTTGTATGCTAAACATAAACATGAAATTACTGCACCACAAGCCTAATCAAAAAAATGATTTATGCTTTCAAAGTTGGCCACAGGGGGCTGTCATCTTGTAACTTTGTTATACATCTTTGTCTGACACTGGCACTGCACATGCTCAGTATGGTCTGTCCTGCTTAGGGATCATCCTAAATGATCAAAAAACAAAGCTGTTTGAGTTCTGCATGGCTGGTAAGTAAGACGGGAGCTCCCCCTGCTGTTCATAAGTATGATTGTTTCCCTGCCAGAAGTTAGGGAGCGTCTGACAATTCCCATCCTCAGCACTAAATGAAGAGAGAATTTCACTGCATACAGTCAGGTTTCTTATAAAAATGGTACACATTTTAAATACAAGTATATTGGAGATAGATTTCTTTTTCATTAAAGAAAGTAAAAAGGGGATTTTATTTCTTTGCCTTTCCTTGCCCTTTAAGAAAGGCATCTAAGAACAGTCTGTACAGCCAGATTAATTCCTGTTATGGCTTTATGAGAGCTTTGTTTGCAGTCTGCAAGATTTGTCCAAATGTCCTCCTGTGCTGTAATCAATGCACATGCTATATTTCAACACTGTGAAGTATGTTGGCGCTATATAGATAATAATGTATGGCTATTAATTTAACATAATATCTCCTAAGGAGGATGGATGTACTAAGTAATCTGTAGTCTGCATGCAGCATAAAAGTACTGTATGTGTA
Source organism: Xenopus borealis (assembly GCA_024363595.1). NCBI lineage: Eukaryota > Metazoa > Chordata > Amphibia > Anura > Pipidae > Xenopus > Xenopus borealis. Next base: position 3,618,278 of record CM044444.1, on the reverse strand, counting down.
ATTAAACCATTGTGCTGTATGAGTACACAAGCTTGGCAGCAGATAAGCTATATAGTTAAACATATCAAAATTAATATGCCTGATCAATCTAGTAACTTGTCTAGCTATGTTATCCTTAAAAAAGGAAATCAGGAAAACATTTACATCACTACACTTTGAAGAAAGTTCATACTCCAAGGAGAGGTTGCACAGCTTAATTAAATTCCAGCCTATTGTGACTTATTCAACTCACCTGCAGCCTGGTAATGGCTGGATAACAGAACAATACCAAATGATTTCTGTGATCTTGTTCTCCATGGTATAGAACAGGGGTGCCCAAAAGTTAGATGGGAATCTACCAGTAGACCTTTAGGTGGTGACCAGTAGATCTTCAGACCCTGTCAACAAACAGTGTGTCTAACTCACCCTCCTATGGGGCGGGGAGTCCATGCTTTTCATTCAGATAATGTACATAAGAAATAGCAATGTTATGCATTGATAAATCAATATATTTAAGTAACATTTTCCATGGAACAAAATACTAACAATGCTTTTATGGATGTAGATCCTAATGGGCACTGCTGGTATAGATAATCAGACTATTATTGTGTAAAAATAAGCAATCAATCGCATTTTTTATATTCGATCAAAGATAATGATACCTAATTCGGTAGCTTTGATCTGGCGAAGTAGGTGGTGGAATATAAATTTAAAGGAGAAGTTATTCGACCATCGAATATTCGAATATTCAAATATTCAAATAAAATTTTATTTGAATATTCAAATCATTCAAATTCGAATATTTGATGGTTGAATTTGCCTAATTTGCATATTCGAAGATTCAAATTTGAATTTAATACAAATTTGATCGAACTTCGAATGCTTCATGTGAATTTCATGTGAATTTAGTCTGCCCCTAAGAGTTGTTACTTCGTTACTTTATCTTGTAGCAATTAATGAATCAGAAGTCAAGTTACTCATTCATTTGAATAGTCTAGGGGTATAGTGTATCATGTGCACCTTTTGAACAGTTATTTCAATATTATAATACAGCCATAAAAGAAACTATTGGTTCAGTGTATTGTTTTCCACTAAAATCATTATATGCTCTTGACCACATACTGCAAATTAGTTCTTTCCTCTCTTGTACATCAGACATAGAATTAACATAATGAATGTTAATATGCAGATAAAATTATAATACCTTATTACACATTTTCATACCGGTAGTCATTATTCAAAAAATTCCTACAGCAATATTATTTGTTTCGATTACAAATCTCAATGTGCAGTAGTAATTGCATATTATTATAGATAAACTATTCTGCTTCCACATCGTAACCTATTTCTATGGGGCTCACTACAATTTTGCTAACTATTTTTCTGTTTGTTATAACCATGGTACTCGGTTGTGGCAATGCAGGGAACATATATTTTATATTCTGGATTGATTAATATACCTCTGTATGCAGGTTTCAATAAAATGAGCAATTTATCTTTGAAAAATAAAGTATTTAAGTTTATTAATCCTGAGCCTTACTATGTATTTATGATTACAACTGTCAACAACCATTGTTTATTGGGTTTCCACTATTTGGGACATTAGTGCTGCCATGTCAGCACAGTGTTGGCTTTCACAATATTCAGGGTTTATCCATGACATCTGAAAATTCACAAGGCTTGCTATTCTTTGGGCCTTTCTGGGATAGATGCTGAAATAAGGGGGGCCTTGGTCAGTCAAACTGACTTCATGGGGGCAGTGGACTGCATAGTGGTGTACTGTTCATAATTATCCCTCCCTAATGTTATAGCTTGTTAAATCCCATTGGTTGCCCAATGCCATGTGAAGGAACTGGAAAACTGAAAATCCTATCATACTTACCGAGATGTTTGTTTCCTGGACTGAAACATGGCAATGGGTACCAGGCTTCCAAACTCTAGTGGGGAGAGCTCTCAGTCTTCAGTCAATGAGGATGGGCTAGTGGGACAGGAAGCCAAATGTACTGATTGCTCGCTAATTATTGTCAAGTGATGGGGGATAGACCCATTGGTTGCCCACTGCCATGTTTCAGTCCAGGAAATCAAAATCTCAGTAAGCATGATAGGAACTGAAATCACATGCAATTCTATTCTGTCCAATCACATGCCTAATACATACATAATTTCTCAATTATTATTTTGAATGATATCCTATTCTAATAAACACTTGCTTAAAATATAAATTTCACACATAAGCTAGTTTCTGCAACACTGATTTTGCCGTTCTTGGAATTTTTTGTTTTATCTATTATATCTTTACAATTCCTCCCCAGGTAACAGTAACACACATCAGTGGAATTATTTAAGAAGATGTTTGGGTTCCTGGTAATCATAAATGGCTGTCAGTTTGATATAATGGTTGCTAAAATTTAATACAGTTTACTTCACAGTAGTTGCTATCAAATAAACTGAAAGAGAGTTGGTGCCGACAACGCGGTCTGATCATTCAATGTCTGAGGAGCTTTGGACAATAAATCATATCAGATAAAAGCATGCTCTGTTTGGCAGGTAATTTTCATACAGTTACATTGTAGCGTATCATGAATTTAACCTACTAGAGAAAACTGACAGAAGTTTTTGTAATATGAATACTTCAAGTGGCAGGTTTTAAAATGCATAAAACTGTAGAAACTCTATGAATATTAACAAAGGCTTCTTGGAAAGAAGATGGAGCAGTACTAGGTTTGGCTCTTTTACATGTTAAACTATGTCCCCAGACACTCTTTCAAACTATCTAATCCTAACCCAGTTGTTTCAACCATGGGTTTATCCATGTATGCATAGCTGTTACTGACTGAATTGTATGTTGCTATTGTCATTGATTCCATGGACTGGAACAGTGATCCCTAACAGACTCATGAGAAAACATGTTGCTCACTAACCCCTTGGATGATGCTGCCAATGGCTCAAAGAAGTTGCTTGTTGATGAAATCCTTTAGGCTGCCAGTCCACATAGAGGCTACCAATAGCCAAACACATCACCACTCAAGAACATTTTTTGCTCACCAACTCCTTTTACATCTGAATGCTGCTCATAAGTAAAAAAGGTTGGGGAGCCCTGAACTAGAAGTTATGTCATTCTCATACAGATGCAGTCACTTGGATTTGTAAGTTAAATGCGTCGTGACTCAGGGTTAATTGAAGAAACTGTGTTATCTAAAGTTATCTTAACTCATTTAATGCATTTAACCTTTTCATTAGCATACCAAAGCTCCATTGTTTTCAATGGTGAACTCTTTAATTGGATGGGATGCTGTGACACAATATTCTGTGGGATAAATGAGATAGATGAGTTAAGTCACGAGGCATTTAACTTACAAATCCAAGTGACTGCATCTGTACAAATGTAAGTAAGAAGAACATACACAGCAACATGAGTTTGGGTTGCCAAAACAGATGGCAATTTGCATTACAGGTAGGCTGTGGAAGACACTACTTGGCAGGCATTCTGGGTGAAAATGCCACATTAGCTCTTTCTGTATGGGGCCCCTTCTACCCTATAGCCCAGCTTCAGTTGTATGCCTTGAAGCTGCATCACAATCAGTGTTAACATAATTTTTCAAAAGGGACAAGCTCCCCTGTACTTGTACAGTACTGGTATGGGATCCCTTATCAGGAAACCCAAATTACAGAAAAGCTGTCTCCCATAGATTCCATTTTATCCAAATAATTAAAATTTTCATCAACTGATTTCTTTTTTCTCTGTAGACATAAAACAGTACTTTACATTTTAGCCAAACTAAAATATAATGAATGCTTGAAAGCAAAATCAGCTTGTTGGGTTTATTTCATTTTACATAATTTTCTGATAGACTTAGGGGTAAATTTACTATTATTCCCATAATTAGCTCGACCAAATTCGATATTTGATTAGCATTCGATCATCGAATGCTAATCGAATAGTTTTAGGCTACCTTTTATTCGATCATTCGACAATCGAATACAAATTTATTTGATCAGTCGAATAATTTATTCGATCAGTCGAATAAATCATTCGATCATTCAAATAATTTGTACAATTCAAACGATCGAAGACTTTGATTGTTCAAATCCTATTTGATCAGGACTTAGCCTCAGAAGCCTATGGGAGTGCTCCCATAGGCTTCTATTGCAATTCGGTAGTCCAATCTGGCGAAGTAGGCAATCGAATAAACTTTAAAATTCAAATCCTTCGCTGATTGAATGATCGAATATTCATTCATTCGAATCTATTCGAATGTATTTGATCATTCGACCATTCACTATTCGATGATCGAATATGCCAAAATTTGCATATTCGACCAAACGAATAAATCCTACGTTCGAAATTCGAATTTCATACATCGGCCCCTTAAGGTATGAAGATCCAAGTTATGGAAAGCATTCTGAATAACAGGTCCCATACACACACCTTCTAGTAAAATGATGGTTACATCACCTGATGCTTGGCCATAAAAGTTTGCCTAATGGCATTGGAATCAATTACAAAAATACAAGCACATTGCAGTAAAGGCTGTTTCAGCTCTTTGACAGGCCTGGATTCCAGACTGAGATGACCCTAGGCTGCTGCATCCTATCTCCCTGCTGCCGTGCTCACGCACCCCCTCCCTTGGCTACTCCCTTCGAACTAGCGAAAATTTGCAAAACGAGTTGCGTCTCGTTTTTTGATGTGTCACGCCATTTTTCAGTGTGCCGCGACATTTCCGACAATTTTCGACGCACGTCTAGTTTTTTTTTACACCAGCGAATTTTCACCAGGCGAATTTTCCTTGGCATTTCGCAGCGGAGAATCGTGGGAATTAGCTACGAAATTCGCACCTGGCGAATAAATTTGCCCATCACTAGCTACAACTGTTCTTTATAGAAAAAGGCTTCAATGTTGCCAATTTCTGACAAAATGCATTTTAGATTGATTGGAGAGGGGGGCTGCAGGGCACCAACCCAATGTGGCACTTGGCAAGTGAGCTTACATTTTTGGCCAAAGTGTGGTACTAACACCTCGTTTTTTGTAATTATTTTTAAAGGCACTAAGTGCACTAGCAAATTTTTTTCTTCTTTTTGTGTACAAATAATAATTGTCTCCATTTTGTTTTGCATTTTTTTTTTAAGTGAAACCATATGAATGAATTAACAAATTTTTTGTGGTTTGAAAAAACACCAATTTTGCCACAAAGTTGTAACTTCCAAAAAAGTTTGCTTTACCCTAATTAAATTATCAAAATTTCACTGCAACCATTCTCACTGTGACCTGTTTAAGCTTAGCCTGGGGGCTTGTTCTTTTTGGTCTTGGCGCTCCAATGTAACTTTTATATCCTTATATTATATTTGAATACTATATTAAATATATGAATTAATAAATCACAACAAAAGCCAGACTGATAGAGTAGTTACTGTCCCCAAACTCACTTGCTGTTTTTTTCCAGGTTGGGGTTCAAAGGACAAAGGGCAAGCTATAGAAGGGAGCTGTTACAAGCCTACTGGAGATGTAGTTTAATTCCCAAGTCTAGCTCAGAAAATAGAAATGGAAAGAATGAAAACTGTATTGTATGAGGAATTGTAATAACAAAACAAGGTACTTAAAGTACATATATCTGGGAAGCTACGTGAAACAATATATTTTCAGGTGAACTGAGGATAGTTTTGAGACGCTGAGCAAAATCTGAGCTACGTATAGTCATAAATAGTGATGAGCAAAATCTTTCACCAAGTTTTGCAGCAAAAATGATACCCATAGTACCCGTATGAGAAAAAAATTATGAAAATTTTTTGCGCAATTAGTCGTGCATCAAAAAAAATTGTCGTCCATAGACTTCAATGCCCTTCCTGCAAATTTTTGCCGTTTCACAAATTTCCATTTACCCATTACTAGTCACTAATGAGAAACACATGGTTCAATGCAGGAAAGTCTGATAAATGGGCCATGCAAGGAGAGATTTTAGTGGTTTTTGAACCCACGAATAAACTCATTTCCACAAATGTGGAAAAAAGTTGCTGAAAAGTCACAAAAACCACATCTTTTTCAAATTGCTGGAAAAAAGCCAGTATCACAAACACCCAAAAACCATGAATCAAAGAAATATCTTGCAGTTGTAAAAGAGACATTTGCCACTGACATATGTTTTTGAAGAAGTATTTTTAGATCCAAAATTGTTGCTGTTTTGTTGCGTAGTAAATACCAGAACAGTTTAGCTTTTTCTCCCTGCTAAGTTGTGGTTTAGTAAATCAGCTCCTAAGTGTAGTATAGGTACTGTATGCATGCTTCATTTCACTTCACTGAACAAATCACACACATTTCTGCATATGCATTGGAGTCAATGGGTGCTTTTTGTCATGCCAAAATGCATTGCAGTCAATGGGTGCTTTTCTCATGCTAAAATGCATTGGCGTCAAGTGGAATATTTTCCTGAGGCAAGCACATTGGGGCCAATCAGCATTTTTTTGTGAGTATTTATGTGTCTATGCACTGGCAGTTGAGATTCTTTGCTTCTTGTCACCTGCGGCGGCTCCTGCAATACCGCCCACCCCAGCCCCAGCACTTACCTTTTTTGCACAGCAGCGGCAACAGTGAGTACAATTGTGCTCTCTGCACTAGAAGATCTGAATTTCCTGATTAATAGCCAGAAATTCAGCTCTCAAAGGAGAAGGAACGGCTAAAATTAAATAAGCTTTATCAGAAAGGTATATATAAATACACATGTAAACCCTCAAAGTAACACTGATAGGAGTTCTCTGTCAAAATAAACACATTTCTTTCCTTCTGTTGTGTACACTTCAGTATCAAACTTACTGTTTCAGCTTAAACCTCCAAGTCTTGGACTTCAGCATGCTCAGTTTGTAACTCTCTCCCAATCCTCCTCCCTTTCCCCCTCCCTCCTTTCTCTGCTGTAATCTGGGCTTAGAGCTATATGAGTGAGCAGAGAGAGACTCAGGCAGGAAGTGATATCACACCAAGCTATGGCAGCTGCTATGCTAAACAAACTGAGAGCTTCTAGAGCTGTTTATTTGGGTCTGGTAAAGTATTCTACGGACTAAACATAGTGTTGTTGCTTGTACAATTGTGGATAATCTATTGGCAATAAACCACTTTGGTGGCTTTCCTTCTCTTTTAAAGTTACCAGGAGCAGCTTTTTGCCTCCTGTGGTAACTTGGAGGCTGCTGTTCCCAGCAGCAGTTCCCCTGTGTACTGGGGTCATTAAAAAAGGTTAAACTTAATGGACTATTGTAGTTATTCCACCCCATACTAAGTTACTATTCACCAGATTTAATTCAGTTATCTCATGGTTTATCATGTGAAAAGTCATGGACAAGATTCAATTTGAACTTTTCTCCTAATTCAACTCTAGTTTTTTCTCATAGAGTTCAATTGAGTTTTCAGTTTCACAAGTTTTTATGAACTGAATTCTATCTCAAATTAAATGTTTGTCCATAACATCCATGTGATAAACCCTTTTCTCACTGAATTGAACATTTTAAGGAAATATCCATATTCTGCAGTAGAAACAGTTGTTGTTGGCCAGGAGGATTATTAGACAATATGCATTGTCTTTTAAGTCCTGGGGACAGATATTATTATCTGTAAATTAATACTACATTCAGTTTAGGGTGAGAAAGTGATCAGGGTTTTGGGGCTTGAGTATGCGCTCCATCTCTAGGTTGTGGCTATACAGGTATTAATAAATACAGTTTTCTAATTAAAGCAAACTGTGGCCATCTACTGAAATCCCATTTGTGATCTTATCATGTGTTCAAATTCAGAAAATACAGCATAATGGTTCAGTGCAATTCCAGCCAGGGCGCTATCTGCAAGCAGTATGTATGTTCTGCCTGTAATTGTATAGGTTCCCTCTAGGTACTTTGGATTCCTATCACAATCTAAATATACTGTATACAGGAAGGTTATTTAGTTCCTGATAAAATTGTTCCCTGTAAATACAATAGCTACATTAGAGTGTAAGATCCACTTGGGCGGTGCATGATTTATAATCTCTGTAAGGTCCTGTGAAAATAAACAGATGCCCTATAAATAATAATAATAATAATAATGGACCTCGGCATGGCTGAAAAGTATAATAAACAGATACAAACAAAGGTATGGCATAGAGACAAAAGTTAAAGACATGATGAGCTTTAAAGATTTCCAGAACAAGGCATTTAACTTCATTTACATTGATTTAGGTTTTAGTATGACTCTATCTGTCATTATAATGTTTCAATCTACAATACAGCCAAAAACTTTAGGAACAGATAATGGAACTATACAATTAAAAGGAAATAATATTATCATCAACAGTGTTAATAAATTCATCATCATTGCAAATGTTACTGTTAAAATCAGCTTCTTGCCTACAAGTGGATATTTATACACATTTATAGCCCCTCAGGGGTTAGCAGTGTAGGGAAAATACACTATATTCATTGAATAATATTCTTTGAGTGTCTCTTTGATGTCACTAATGGTGTCTGGCGGCTCCCCTCTATTCCCACGTTGGCCCCAATTCTAGTGTAACTAACTCCTATCTAGACTTAAACATATCTGCATCATATATGGCCATGCTCAGTGATCTGGATGCCATTGTGGTTAGGAGTCTACCTTAGTAGAAATTATGGAACATGTGACACTATTTAGTTGTGTAACAGGTGGATGGGTCAGGGTATTCCTAAACCTTCCTATGGGTTACTATCCACTGGATTCGGTACCCGTGTATGAGGTCCAGCTCCCAGCAACTCCCGGTAGGCACAATATAGTTAGACTCTTTATCTCCAGGGGGGGTCCCAGCTTATGGTATGGAGGAAGGGATCACCACTCGGGTATAAGCAGACACTGTATTCACTCTTGAGCAAATTAACTTTGGGTGCAAGTGGTTCTTTAAAACAGCAGAACATTTATTGAACTGCTGGTAAACTTAATGAAACAAGTAGTGAAGCAGGTCATTTATATACAAATGTATCACTCACAAATACTTTCTGACCCTTGTGTTAGTCAGCTTTGTAAATTGAGACACCTTTCATGTACAATCCCCATTGAAGGCAACCTCACAGCTGGTTGGACACTCCAAGGATCTCTCTATCCCTGAGTCCCTAACCTGGTGGATGTCACATCACAGGATGCTAAACTTCACTAAACTCCTAGTTAGAGCCTTAGCTGCTCATTAACTTTCCTGAACTCATCTGTCACTCCTATAGGGACCTATGACAGTTTCTGACCTGACACTCACTTACTTCTATACTACTTCCACCTCAGGCCCTAGCAGCATACCCCACTTCCAGCAGGTGTACTGGAAAGAGACAGAACACATGGCACATCCCTTTTTATAACCTCTGGGGAACTACTCCCCCTCCCCTATGGGAAACAGGACCCATCCTAGCTGGAGAAGCTTTACCCTTTTACATAGAGACATCTATTGGTCAATCACTGAACTGCCAACAGAATACCTTCACATAGGAAAAAATGAAACTGAAGAACATAAAGGATAGCAAAACCTTTACCCTCCTACAGTTGGTTGAAAGGAACACAGGCAGCTCCTGTTGAGTTGAAAATACATGAGAGTACAAGTACTCACACTTCTAGCTCTAAAATGCTGCAGTGTTTGGGCTTAAAATACCTCAGTATTTTCTCTTGCGTGTGGCAGTTTTGTGGACTGGAAAGTGCCCCATATGCCAGCAGTCAAGGGAGCTGATGTATTAATGCTCAAGCCTCCAGACTCAATCAATTGGTTACTGAGACTACACGAGTTCCTGTCTAATTTCAGAACATCGGCTTGCTGCTGAACTTTTTTCTTGTAGGAGCAGGTTTTACATACATAAATAAATGCTTACAAGGTATTAGGTACTGAGAAAAACTTGCTCGAGGAAAGGAAAGAAAAATGGTCTGTAGCAAGCCAAGGTAATTGGATACAGAAATCACACGTGAGTTCAGGAACTCACAAGAGGTTTTAGGAAAGGATTGCTGGAGTGTGGAGGCTTTAACATTAATAAATCAGCCCCGAAGTACCAGTGCTCCTCTCTCACAAGACAAAAAAAAAAACAGAATGAGCAACCTGAAAGACTCGTTTACACTACATTCCTGCATTGCTGTCTGGGGTGGTCTCTATCTAACTTAACTCTGGGTGAGTCACAAGAAACAACTCCACAGATCTCTGACACAGCATAAATATGTGACATTAAAAAGGTTTGCAATGCACAGATTTCTGTGAATCTGATACAAGTTGCAGAGTCGGGATGTTAATTCACATTAATGTAAACATTAGAGAATGGCTCTAATTATCAGCAGTAGCTTTTGATACCCTGGAACTCTCAAATTGCCCAGCCTGTAATTACATAATTACAGGGCTCCCTAGATTGATGCATGCACTTTTCCTAAAAGGAGGCTGGAAAGGCATATTTGCAACAAGCATGTATGGGCATAAAAACTTTTTACCAATGTTCACCGCCATTATGGTTGTGTAAATGAGCCTTCTGAATTGTAAGGGGAAAAAAATCAAGTGCTATCAAAACTTGTCTAAAAATGAAATGGAATTATAAAAAGAGAAGGGTTGATATGCAATCCTAAAGTAATTGCTGAGAATGAAAATGGTATCTCTGTCTCCAAAAGCTTACAATCTATCTCATTTTGTTGTCATTTTTAAAATTGATTGTACATAATTGTATAATTCAGAAACTGTAACTTTATTCTGAATCTGATTTCTGTATTATTAAATTGAAATGGACTGGGATATCTCCTCTTATTTTAGATTCAAGTTCTTGGTTCGAAATAAGCTTGTTTGATATTAGTTTTGAGAACCTTGTTTATTAGAGGACAGCTTTTGCTATAACTCAGCACTCAGCATCTCACCAGGGGTATGATTGGATCTGCTGGCACAAACTGGAAATAACAAAATTGTTTTTTTTTTGTCCTGTTCCTGATAACTTCAGAAGAAATTGCATGTAGTGACTGACAGCAAACACAATAAACATCTTTGTTTTGAAAGCGTTTACATGGCTGACTTTAACTTCATTCTAACACTTTCACATCCCATTGGTTCATTACACTGCTTTTTTAAAATTATTTATTGAGATTTTTCAGTTAGGACAACACCCAAAAAAAATGGAGGTGGAATTGAATTGCATGTGAAAATCAATGAGCTGGTTTGATGATAAAAGGTGATAATTCTTGATATATTTGGGCCCAATATTTGAAGCTCATAAGGCAAAAGAACTAATGACTGTTTCAGAAACATGTTGGCAATGCAATGTAATAGCATTATATAAAAAAAGTATTTACTAGATGATGTAAATTCATTAGCATAAGTTCATATTATGTGACACAATTGATTTTCCACCTGTTTACTATATACTGTATCAGTGACAATCTGTAATTCTTATTTTCTGGCAATCATTTGGGGAATGTTCTTCCTGTTTTTTTTGTTTTTGTTTTTTTAGCAGGAAATCAACTCTGAGCCCAAAGCTAGGTCAACACAAAATTGGATACTGAGATTTAAGAGGACCTTAACTATCCTGCATACAACCCTGAACTCAACACAAATGAACACCTGTCGGATGAATTGAATTGTGAGCCAGGTGTGGTCCTCAAAATTGCTGCCTAACCTCACAACTTTTCTAACATTGGGAGGCCCAAAGTCCGAATTATCTCTTAATTTTCTGAAAACTACTCCTACTTTTTTTTACCCTTATTTATCAATATATTTTCCCGAAAATTTCCTGTGCCTGAAAAAAACTGAAAAAAATCATCAACAGTAAGATTTTTTGGGATTCTCCACCCAAAAACTCAGATTTTTTCCAAAATCCACATAATATTCTGATTATTGCACAATAAACAGTTTCTCCCATTGACTTATATGCAACCAAGGCAGATTTTTGTATTCTGACTTTTTCCATCCTTGGGGTATAATAAATCCAGAAAAATATAAGGTTTTTTTCCCACTAAAAGTTCGGATTTTAAAGCAAAACCCCAATTTTTTGGGATTTTTGGCATTCAGACTTCAATAAATGACCCCACATGAGGAAACCATTCCAGAAGAGTAGGGGTTGTTACAGAAATATTCCAGCCATTGATAGGACACTATAGTAACAAGGAAAAGGTAACATGCATTTTGCTCTGATACTCTGCACTTACTCAATGCCAGAACTGGAGTCACGCTGTAAAAATCTTCATTTCATCTCTTATGGATATACTGCAGTGGAAAACCAGAAAGTATAATTAAATATTTACACAAATCCTCTCTATAGATCAAGGTAACTGGGTGTTACATAGTTAGTTACATAGTTACATTGGGTTGAAAAAAGACAGAGTCCATCAAGTTCAACTCCTCCAAATTAAAAACCCAGCATACACACACACACACACACACACACATCTCCACTCTTTCATACAAACCATATATGCCCATAGCTATACTAACTGTAGAGTTTAGTATCAAAATAGCCCTTGATATCATGTCTGTCCAAAAAATCATCCAAGCCCCTCTTAAAATCATCAACAGAATCAGCCATCACAACATCACCCGGCAGTGCATTCCACAACCTCACCGACTGTGAAGAACCACCTACGCTGCTTCAAATGAAAGTCATTTTCTTCTAGTCTGAAGGGGTGGCCTCTGGTGTGGTGATCCTCTTTATGGGTAAAAAGGTCCCCTGATATTTGTCTATAATGTCCTCAAATATATTTGTAAAGTGTAATCATGTCCCCTCGCAAGCGCCTTTTTTCCAGAGAAAACAACCCCAACCTGGACAGTCTCCCCTCATAATTTAAGTCTTCCATCCCACTAACCAGTTTAGTTGCACGTCTCTGCACTCTCTCCAGCTCATTTACATCCCTCCTAAGGACTGGAGTCCAAAACTGCACTGCATACTCCAGATGAGGTCTTACTAGGGATCTATAAAGAGGTATAATTATTTTTTCATCCCTTGAGTTTATGCCCTTTTTTATGCAATACAGAACTTTATTTGCTTTAGTAGCTACAGAATGACACTTCCAAGAATTAGACAACTTGTTATCTATAAAAACCCCAAGATCCTTCTAACTTAAGGAAACTCCCAACACACTGCCATTTAGTGTACAACTTGCATTTATATTATTTTTGCCAAAGTGCATAACCTTGCATTTATCAACATTGAACCTCATTTTCCAGATTGCTGCCAGTTTTCCAACTTAGACAAATCACTCTGCAAAGTGGCAGCATCCTGCATGGAACCTATAGAAACCTATAGGGTGTTGGGTATATCTTGCATGTCTTCCTATATTTCCAATCAATTCTTCAGTGTCTCCAATAGCGGCTACCTTTCTACACCCTGACCCCTTTCAGTTAGGGTTCCTTAAGGTTCTGTCTTGGACTTCTCCTATTTTCTATCTACACCACTGGTCTTGGTCAGCTAATCAGCTCATTTGGTTGTCAATATCATCTATATGCAGAAAATACTCATATCTGTCAAGGGTGAGGTTAGGGGCAACTGTGGAGGCAGATGAGGGAAGGGTGAGTGGCTTAGAGGCACATACAGCTCCTGCTGGGAAATTATTTCTAGCTTTATGTAGACTTGTCTTTGTAGCTGAACAATGTATTTATGAAGATGCTTCCCACTTATTTTTACTGTTTATGAGTTTTATTTTCTTTAGGAATTTTTTATGTTACCTATTACAATATTTAGACTTTCTGTTAATATTGAAGGTTGTATGTAATTTACCAGGTCCAAAGTATATGTATTTGCTGAAAGAGGCAACGTAGTTCAGCTGAAAAGATGATAAAGGGACATTTGTTCATTCTGAAAGTAATAGAATGATGGATGGACAGACCAACAGAGCATACTTCAGCCAGTAGCACATAATTTACAGAGCAAAGACTTTGCAGCTTTCCCAAGCATACATCCTACTGTATTTTCACTTTAATTCAGTATATTACAGAACCTTATTGGTTTGATAAATTCTAATTTGACTTTAACAACTTGCTATATACAGTAGTTACACAGATATACAGTAATTGAAGGTAAACAAAGACACATCTGTAGGGATATTGTCGCTGGAAAACGACAAAAAAAGATCTTTTTATATTTAATTTGTAAATCTGGCTTGGGGTTGGACATGATGTCCATTTCCCAGGTGCCCTCAACAATTTAACTTGTGCTCTGATAAACATCAGTCACTCTTTACATCTACACTGCAAATTGGAGTGATATTTGGTCTTTTACTTGTTCACTTTACTTTATAAAAGTAAACATTCTATTCCTGTAACATTTGTTTTCTAAAAAAAAATGTTCCACTTTCTGCAAGGATGGGACAAATGTATAACTGTAGATTGCATTATTTACATGTAATGAATTGAAAGAGTTTCAGTTCAACAGAAGGATTAGAAGGTGTTAACTAGGACAAATCAATGGGTTCCTAATTGGAACATTTCCTTCTGTTCTTCAGTTTTCTTTATGTTTTGTTTTTAATTTACTGGGATTTGCATCTCTTTATTTGTGCTTATATTCTTGCAGCAATATTCCTGCATAACATTACACTTTGAGAATTGAATTTGAGGTTTACACAAGATTTGAGTGAGATAATCAGGTCATTAATAACATATTTACATCTAAATTATAGTATGTAGGCCGAACACATTGCAATCACATTACACATTACAAATCAGGAGTGTATGTAAGAATACTATTTCTGGATTACCTGCTAATAGTTAAACCAGTCCTTCACCTCAAACAATTATATCACTAATTTAGTTTGTGCATAAATTAAAATAAATAAATATTTAATGATACCAAAAAGAAAAGAATACACTGATTCCTCAAGTAATATTTAATTATCCAAATCATGATACCAAAAACAATATTTGTTATGAATTTATTAGCCAGAAAGGAATTGTTAAAAATAACCTAATAAAACAAAGCAATTTTCTCCTAAGGCGTGCCCCTCATTCTTAAATGAGTAGATCAGAGATAATTCAACAACAATGAATCGATTTAAATTAATGTAGAGCTCAATTAAAGTTCATGTCTTACATATCTCAATAACAATTTTTAAAATTACAGTAGTTTGAAGGGAAGTCTCTGCTCTGACCAATCTTCTCCACTTAGAAATTCTGTACAATGTTGTGATCAACTTTTTATACTCAATTGAAAGGGACAAGGAAAATGACAGTCTGTTTGAAAAACCCTCTATGTGAACCCATCAGATAGGGTTAAACACTGTCTCACTTTCCGTTTAAATGCATGGCACACCATTATACCCTATATACAACTATGGAGTGTTTCCCAGAAATTCAGTCTTTGTAGAAAACAATTCAATGAAGTGATAAATCAGACTGATCAGGGTTATCACTATCAGATACAGATTACTTGGTTTGCTTCTTGTCAATTCATGGGATGGCTGCAACCATTTTTTTGCATCAATGACAAAAAAGGGGGAATCTATGAAAAATTTCACAAACTGGTGAAATGTAATCACAATTTTGCCAATTGCGTTGCATTTTCAAATTCTGGACAGGATTAAAAAAAGCACCGAATGCACTCTATAGGCATTTTATTCTTCATGTTTTTCCCTATGCTAAAGGCATTGGCGTCAATGGGATTATTTTTCTTGCATTTTTTCTCTTGCATTAGAGCCAGTTGGCATTTTTTTCTTGTGTTTTTTTTTCTTCCATATAATGCATTGGAGTCAATGGATGTTTTTCTCACATAAATGCATTGAAATAGTTTTTCTCTGTCAAATGCATTGGAGTCAATCATCAATTTTTATCACATGAACAAACAAAATATTTTGGGGAAAAATCCTAGTGCAGATTTGCCACTTGAGAAAATATGAATTTTACTGCAAGTGCACTTGTGTCCATAAATGAGCCCTAGAGGATCCTCAGCTCTTTGAATATCCTAATCATGTAACACAGATGTTATGCTAAAAATGTTTACAATGAATTACAAAGAATTTGCTAAACTAACTTACAATTCAGCTGCCCATTTCTCATTTGGATCTATACATGCAGAATGACAGTTTGTGGTATCTTAATATTAACTTGAATTCTCTGAATTATTTTTAAAAGAGGGAATCAAAAGCTGTTGTGATTCAAGAATAAAAGAGACACCATCTGTTACAGGTTTCATAATTATATAAAACATCATTTAGTTCTTGAGTGCACAATCTTTGAGGGCTTGTTAACCTTTAAAATTTAATTTTTACTGTTAATTATGCTTAGAGGGAAACTTTTTTCATTGCTATTTTGTCATGTTTAGACTAAACCAAAGATTAAATACTATTGCATAAAAGATATGCTGAAAATGCTTGATTTATTGAGCTAAATTGTAAGCCTCTTAATTCAAAGTAATAATGGACATTTCTAATATTTAAATACATTTACAAATTAAATTATAACATGTTTGTGCTTGAACTGTTCTGTATTGCACCTATGCACCCAATTTTTACTGGGTCATGGGATGCCTGGGACACTAGACCAAAAATATGGTGCTCTTCATACAATGTAATATCCCAGAATGGTGTGTTTAGAAGAAGAGGAGCGCCAACCTGGGGTAGCAAGTGAGCAACTGGAATATCTATAGGGTTCTGTCAATGATTAAACTTTATCTTTTCCTTTATTAAAACTAAACAGTAAAGGGGTACATTCCTGCCCTTTGTGCTTATTCACTTATTCACTCTGTACATCACAGTCGATTCAAATCTGGCACATGGAGCAGAGACACTGACAGTGCAAGGCCAAAGGCAGGTGGTATCTCCTGCATCCCCATGGGCGGCCACCACATGAATCACTGTGATGTGTCTCAGCACCCTCAAGTGGCTGGCAGTCCCCGGGTTATGTACAAGATAGGGTCTGTAGATTTGTTCTTAAGATGAATTTTTATGTAAGCTGAAACATTATTATTATTAACATGTATTTCTATAGCGCCAACATATTGCATGGCGATTTAAAGTAAATGTGATTATACGACTAAATCACATGAATTACGTACATATGGAGTTACATTCAATCCCAATCAATGCAGATAAAAAGGTGAGGAAGGCCCTATACAGAAAGAGCTTACAATCTAAAGGTAAGGGAGTTATACATAAGCTGTGGGAATAGGCAAGATCGAATTAAGTGGGTGAGAAATGTGGTACTGTATGTAGTGTTGCATTTGGTAGTTAAGAGTGAGGGTAGGCTTGTCAAAAGAAGTGCGTTTTAAGAGATTTCTTGAAAGCAGAAAGGTTTGGAGAAAGTCGGACAGGCCATGGGAAAGAATTCCAGAGGAGGGGAGCAGCTCTTGCAAAGTCTTGAATCCGAGCATGTGAGGAGGTAATGAGCGAAGAGTAGCAGGTCTGTAGAGGAGCATAGTAAGCCGTTGGGTGAGTATATAGAAATGAGTTCAGAGATGTAGGGAGGGGCAGAGTTATGAAGTGCTTTGAATGTCAGTCAATTAATTTGAATTTAATTCTGAAGGGTAGTGGAAGCCAATGGAGGGATTGGCAGAATGGTGTGGCAGAGGAGGAGCGGTTGCTGAGGTATATGAGCCTTGCGGCGGTGTTCATTATGGACTGGAGAGGTGACAGTCTCTTACAATAGTCTAGATGGGATATGACGAGAGAGCGAATAAGAATTTTGGCAACATCTTGGGTGATAAATGATTGTATTTTGGAAATGTTCCTTAGGTGGAAGTGACATGATTTAATAAGTGACTGGATATGAGGAGTGAATTACAGGGCACCGGGCCTGGGGAGACAGGGTGATAATGTAATTGTTAACTATGATGGATACTTCAGGGATGTTACTGGTGTTAGTTGGAGGAAAGAGAACCATTTCAGTTTTAGAGAGGTTTAATTTAAGGTAGTGTTGTGACATCCAGGTAGAGATGGCAGACAGGCAGAAGGAGATGCGAGTTAGGAGTTCTGGGTTGAGATCAGGAGATGAGAGATAGATCTGAGTATCGTCAGCATAGAGGTGGTAGTGGAAACCATATGAGTTGATTAATTTGCTGAGGGAGGAAGTATAGAGGGTCCCAGGACAGAGCCTTGAGGAACCCCAACAGAAAGAGGTAGGGTAGCAGATGCTACTCCACTGTAGGAGATACTGAAGGAACGATTAGTGAGGTAAGTAGAGAACCAGGACAGGGCTGTGTCACGAAGGCCAAGTGAATGGAGGGACTGGAGGAGGAGAGGGTGATCTACAGTGTCAAATGCAGCTGAGATGGGGAAAGGAGAGTGTTAAAGGTGGAGAAAAGTTGTGCAAGTTTTTTAGAAAGGGAGTTAATGAGTGAAGTAAATGTTTGTTTGGCTTGGGAGAGGCTGGTGTTATAGGAGTGCAGGGCAGATTTGTAGCTCCAAAAGTCAGATTCTGAGCGATATTTGCACCATCTACGCTCAAGTGCACGTGATTGTCTTTGGAGCGCTTTTGTTTGGGCAGTATGCCAAGGTTGAAGTGGTTTGGGTCTAGCACATTTAGTTTTTGTAGGAGCAAGCTCATTAAGGGCAGTGGTGAGAGTGCTGTAGTAGACAGAAGTAGCCACATTAGGACAAGAGATGGTGGAGATATTAGAGTTAAGAGATTCAAAGGAATGAGAGAGATGTGACACATCTAGAGCATGGATGTCATGGTAGGTACGTGTTTGGGGAATAACAGGGGGTGAGGAGGGAGTTAGCAAGAGTTGAAATATGAGCATATTGTGATCAGAGAGGGGAAATGGTGAGTTAGTAAGATTGGTGGTTGATCAGAGTCTGGTAAATATTAGATCCAGAGCGTTACCATTGGTGTGAGAGAGTGAGTCTGAGCACAAGGATAAGCCTAAGGAGTAGGTTAGTAGAAGAAGTTTAGAGATAGAAGGGTTGTTAATGTTGTTAACAGGTATATTAAAGTCACCTTGTATTATGGATGGGGTGTTAGATGAAAGAAAGTAAGGAAGCCAGGCAGCAAAGTTGTCCAAACATTGTGCAGTTGGACCGGGTGGTCGATATATGACAGCAATGCAGAGTGAAATGGGGGAAAAGAGCCTAATGCAGTGAACCTCAAATGAGGAGAATGATATTGAAGGAACAGGTGGAAGAACTTTAAAAGTACAGCAGGGAGAGAGAGAAGCAAGGCCTGGGAGTATGAATAAGTTGTAGGCCCCCATAGAACAGGGCAGCAGGTGAGCCAGTGTCAGTGGGAGAAAGCCAGGTTTCTATAAGTGTGAGTAGGTTAAAGGAATTGGCAATGAAATGGTTGTGTATAGCAGTGAGTTTGTTGTAAACCGATCTGGCATTCCAGAGAGCACAGTAAAGATTAACTAGTTTTTTTGGGTGTAGGAATGAGTTCTGTACTGTTGGAATTTGCAGCAAAGAGAAGGAGCCCATGGCCATGATATAACTGGGATGGGGTAGGGGCCAGGGTTTGGGGAAATGTCCGCAGCTGCCAGCAATAGAAAGGAGAGCTAGACTAAGTTAGAGCAGGACTTGTAAGATTTGTATAGAATTGGGACTAAATGGGGGAGGTAGTGAGAAATGTTTTATGAATCATGAGAGGTCATCATTTTCTTCACAAACTTCTCCACCCAATGTGGTTCATGTAGAGAGCAGGTTATGTTATACAGTGAATGGGCCATTTTTTTTTTATATATATAGGTCTTATTTTAGCCAATGCTTAGTGCATGACAATTTTAATACACAGTTTAACAGTTATTTGTGATATTTGGTTTATTTCTCATTTCTGTACATCCTGACTGTAATTCATAGAACTTAAGGGAGAAAAAAGATTAAGATATATATCAAAGTCTATCACCTGCAAACAAGAGGTGAAATAACTGCACTCCATTCATCACTGTATAGTGCTTTTAGTGAAACTTGTAAAGTTTAGCACCTTGATAAATGATATGCAGAATGTTTTTGCCATTTTTCGAATACTTTGATAAATATACCTGCTAATGTGTTGCCTTTGAAGCTGAACTTGAGGCATGAAAAAAAAAGTTTAAATAAAGATTATTTTATAGTCTCTGTCAATATTCCAGGTAGGTCATTGACATTTTTTAGGAGTTATTTATTAGAGTCTGATTTTTTTCTAATTGGAGTTTTAAAGGGAAAACCCACAATTTTTTCATAATGTTTTTTTTTTTAGATTTATTAAACCCCAAGGCTGTAAATATAAAAAATTATCCATCTCAAACCTGCCAAGATCATGTAGAAATCAATCCCTTTTACAATAGATATCAAGATATCATATCTGCACTGGGTTTCGTACAGTAAACTAAAACTAGACAATCTAGATTTTTTTTACAATTTTATTGCTGCAACACATTTTTTTGCGTAAATTTATTGAAAAACATGGTAAAAACTTGTACAGGAGTTTGGCCAAAGTAGTTTTGTCATGAACCCGAAATCCAGAACCGATGCTAGGCTCTCAGCTCTTGCTTCTGCCTCTAACAGCTGCCTTTCACCTCAGAAGGAGCATATGACTAATCAGTTGCCGCCAGGTCTTAATAAGAGAGGAACAAAGCGAGGGATATAGTACGAGCAAAGGGGCATGATCGTTAGCAAGGTTTTGGACAGAATGTTCAGTTCTAGGAATAGATAAGTGCGTAGTCAGATAGTCCTAGTCAGTGCGGTTAGAGTTCGAGCGCAGTCAGACAGGATCATCAGGCAGGCAAGAGTCAATACCGGAGGGATCGTCAAGTAGTTAAGGGACAATACCGTTAGGATTATCAGGCAGGCAAGGGTCAGGAGTGGCAGAGTTTGGGCTAGTCAGGCAGGCAAGGATAAAATAGACAGAGTTCAAAGTAATCAGACAGGCGGGGGTCAAAGTCAAGAATCAAATACACGAAGCACACACCCAGGAAACTAGTAAGTAGAACCTAACAATGGGTAATGAAGCCCCTTGAAATATTCAAAATTCCCGCCATTGATGACGTCATGACACACGTGCTGCATCATAACCCGAAAGTGTGTGCCGCACACGCCATAAGGAACCTGACAAAAAGGAAAGAAGATTTCCGGAGCAGGCATCCCTGCCGGCCTGCTAGACCACCAGGGTTCTGACAGGTTTTAAAGGACAAGGAAAGTGTAAAATAGAATAAGGGTAGAAATGGTGTATTTTGTATACTAAACATAAACATGAACTTACTGCACCACAAGCCTAATCAAACAAATGATTTATGCTTTCAAAGTTGGCCACAGGGGGCTGTCATCTTGTAACTTTGTTATACATCTTTGTCTGACACTGGCACTGCACATGCTCAGTGTGGTCTGCTTGAGTTCTGCATGGCTGGTAAGTAAGGTAGGGGCTCCCCCTGCTGTTCATAAGTGATTGTTTCCCTGCCAGAAGCACTAAATGAAGGGAGAATTTCACTGCATACAGTCAGGTTTCTTATAAAAACGGTACACATTTTAAAATTAAAGTATATTGGAGATAGATTTCTTTTTCATTAAAGAAAGTAAAAATGGGATTTTATTTCTTTGCCTTTCCTTGCCCTTTAAGAAAATAGTGAGAAGTTTTTAGATGTTAGTAAAAAGTTAATGGCAATGCCACCTGCCCATAGATATGGAAATTAGTATATAGAAAAATAAAGAAGAATATTAGTGCCAATTCCCTCCATCCTGCCGATACAGCAGTAAACTCCACCTACACTGCTTGATGTCCCAGCTTCCCATACTGCCTGCTGCCTGACTTCTCAGTGCCAGTTTGCTTGCTGCCTCATATCCGAGAACTGGCTTCACCTGGACCTGATATCATCCTGTGAGGGATCTATAGCTATTTCATACCAGATTTTGTAAAATGTCTATTTTACGTCTACAAGCCCTATTTCCTTGCTCAGCTATTGCAAACATATATCACATGCTACCAGATGAAACTAAGTAAGAACCTCTCCAAGAGTCAGCGTGCAGATGTCATAACGGCACCTGTTTCCTGAAGAAGACGGCACAAACACTCCGGATAAGGACATATTATGCTTATTGGCTAAATCGCTGAAACCCATGCATCCGGTATTATGAGCCGACACCCAAAACTGCTTGTATGTAACCCACAATAAAGCAGAAGAAGCATTTCTATACTGAACATCTTTTGTCAGTGTGATTCTTCCGGTTCAAACCATAATACAATAATTGGGACGGGGATATTCTTAGGACCAGCTTGAGGTCAATATCACTACTGCCGACTTTCCTACTGCCTGATGTTCTGTGCTGGCCAACCTCCATCAGCTTGTACCTTTGCTTTTTTCCAGCAGCTAACCCCTCCTTCTTTTGCTCCCCCCCAGTAGCAAAGCTTCAGCCTATGTGGTAGAGTCATCATAGAGTGAATTGAAGAGTGAAGTTCCACCACTAGAGGGAAATTCCACAGCTCTCCATTCATTTCTATGGGATTTTGAAAGGCGTATTTATCAAAGGGTAAAATTTCACTTCACCCATTGATAAATAGGCCTTTCAAAATCCCATAGAAATAAACTGAGAGCTGTGGAATTTCCCTCTAGTGGTGGAACTTCACTCTTTGATGAATCTCCCCCTATGTTCTGAGGTGAGATGGGATTGTTCCAGCTTTGATCCCCCAATTGCCAGTTTTAAATCCTCTGTTACCAATGATTTATTCTGCTGTTTGATTTGTTCATATGTTGAAAGTCTATGGGACCCAGATCTCCATATATCGACTACATTTATTCAGCCATGATATGTAGAGACTAGAGAATTGTTTAAAAAGTATACAAAATTCACTGTGCTATCTCCTTGAATAATGAACATGGAAACCCTTAGTCAGTATTCATACTGGATTTTTTTTCCTGTGAAATAATCATAAAAATGTTCCATTCTAAACCAAACTTCAATATTCATTTTTTTACTCTCTTGGATTTAATTAATAAAATGCAACTCAAATTAAAATCTCCCTAAAGTGTAATTTTCAATGATTAACATATATATGCTGTACTTGTCTGTTCTTCACTATTTCATTAGGCTACTTGACATCATGCCCCAATGAAACAATATGGAACCAGTCATTACTCCACCTCTTATAATGCTTTTCACATATTTGGTATTCCCTTATTTAAACGTCTATTTATCACATAACACGCAAAGCATTTAGGAATTTGAGCCTTGTCTGGAGAACATACAGTAAGTGGCAAGGAATAACAGTGGGAATGCTAGCTAATCAAAAAACAGTCCTGCTCGTGTCTTTGATGAAACTCTGTCGAAAGGGGTAGTTCACCTTTAAGTTAAAGGGATACTGTAATGGGAAAACATGTTCTCTTCAAAACACATCCGTTAATAGTGCTGCTCCAGGAGAATTCTGCACTGAAATCCATTTCTCAAAAGAGCAAACAGATTTTTTCTATATTTAATTTTGAAATGTGACATGGGGCTAGACATATTATCAGTTTCCCAGCTGCCCCCAGGCATGTAACTTGTGCTCTGATAACGTCAGTCACTCTTTACTGCTGCACTGCATGTTGGCATAATATCACCTCTTCCCTTTCCCTCCAGCAGCCTAACAACAGAACAATGGGAAGGTAACCAGAAAGCAGCTCCCTAACACAAGATAACCCATGGTGGCTCAGGAGCTATTTCAGTCTGGGGAGTCAGAACATTAAGTGCCCAATGCTCAGGAGGAAATGCAGGAAAGATAGGAGGAAGTGCAAGAGGGGCAGGAGGAAGTTAGTGTGATACAGTGAGAACAGGAAACCCCTACAGAGGAGAGCAGCACAGAGAGGGGAGAGGAAGGTGGCAGAGAGATGGAGGTCAGGGTAGAAGCAACCAGATCAGTAGTTGAAGGGCAGTTGTGGCAGAAGATAAGAAGCAAAAGGAGGAAGAATAGATTTACATCCAATGCAATAGATATGCTTTATTCAACAGCAAAGGTTGGGGGGAGCTGATGGAACAGGAGGAAGAGGAACTAAATTAAACAGGAATTAAATGTTATATTGTAGAGTGAATTATCTGCAGTGCAAACAGTGTCATTTAGAAACAAAAACTACACCATAAAAATCATGACAGAATCCCTTAACTTTTAGAATGGCTAATTCAAAGCAACTTTTCAGTTGGCAACAAATGGTGATTTATCAGTATTTAAGTTTGAGTTTTTAAAAAATGCAAAAACAAATTAAGATTAAACTTGTTTTTTTTCTCAATTGCTAACATATTTATCAATAAACTTGAATCAGAAAAACTTGATCAAGTTTGGTCACCAAAAAAAAATTAATCAGAAATGAAAAATGCATTGTTCCATTCGTTTTCAATGAGCTTGTAAAAATGTGGCTTTTAAAAATCTTTAAATTCTTGTAATGCTGATAATACATCACCCACTAACTTCTACAGATAATCACCAAATTTTATCTGCCAAATGTTTTCATTTCAATTTGTAAGATTTTTTTCGATCAATAAATCTTGAAACATTTAATTTTAAACTATGTGAATTTAAAAAAAGCCAAGATTACAATTTTTTCCATGATTTTCTTAAATCGAAACCATTTGAGTTGAATTTTAACAATATAAGAGTGCTTTTGTTAGTGTCCTTTTTCATAGCAATTTTGTTGTGACTAAAGATGACCAAACACGGGCAGGTTTAAGATGCTTATTTGGGTCCTTTAGACTTATTCCCCAGCTTATCTGTCGGTGTATGAATCCCTCTGACAGGCTTCCCTGATCAGTATTGGGCCAAATACTCACCAGATCTCAATCAGGTAGTCTTGATATTCTGTTGTATCAAGAACAGCATTGGTTCATCGATTCCTTTTTGCATCTCCTTCATTGTAATGATTAATTGTAAACAATCACATTACTACAATATCATCCTCACCAAGATGTGCCTGTTGGAGGAAAGATCTGCTCATTTGGAATCCTCACCAAAAGAACAAATCTTACATTGTATTGCCACCTTTAGAAAATGCATTGAAAAAAGTCTGAATTTCCAATAATTCAGGATTTCATAAATCTACGTCAAGAAAATAAAGCGATAGAAAGAACATTCTCTAACAAAGAGATAGAAATAACATTTTTTCCTAGGGTTATGGCTCCAGTATACCTGAAAGGTCAAATACTTTGAGCATACACATAATTACAAGTTCCTACAATGGGGCAAAGCTACACACGTTAATATAATTTGTTTTTCACTATTCACCTGCCCACAATGCATACAGTACATTCTTCTTCAGCTAGCAACATAGGGCCTTTGATGTTATATAGCATAACACTTACAGTACAGTTGCACTAAAAAAAGTCTTGATCTGCTAAAATGTCTTTTGCTTCTATGGAAACAAATATTATAGGAAAATATAATATTCATTGCATTGGGGAATGCAGACATTACTGTGCAGTAATCAGACCTTGGTTTTCAATTTTTGAAATAAAATATAAATAGCTGGATACATAATAGGAGCCTGAACACTGCAGCTGGTAAACTCTCCTAACTACCACCCAGAAGGAAAATCTGTACTTCATCAGTATTATATGGCAGATATTATATTAATGTTTCATATCAGCTGTATAGATTTTATTTTAATTTTATACAGTTCATATAAAGTGCAGTAATCAAAAGTTCTCTTTGCATAGGAAAGATTCAGCTGTATAAAATCTAAATAAATATCAGCATAAGAATGCACAATATGTTTTAAAATAAATAATTGCTTGCTGACTGTCAGCTTTGATGGAAGTACTGGAGCACTAAGTGGCACAAAGTGGAGTGCCCTGTAGAATCCATAAACTTAGCAATTAACTCCAGCCCAAGGTTCTTTCTACTGAATTCAATGCCTTGTCCCAGACTGAAAATCAGGTGCAAGGCTGACAGTCCCAATGTAACCCTGTACTAAAGCCAGTCTTGAGCAGGTCTTAAAGGGCAAGGAAAGGCAAAGAAACAAAATCCCATTTTTACTTTCTTTAATGAAAAAGAAATCTATCTCCAATATACTTTAATTAAAAAATGTGTACAGTTTTTATAAGAAACCTGACTGTATGCAGTGAAATTCTCCCTTCGTTTACTACTGTGGATAGGAATTGTCATACAGTCCCTAACTTCTGGCAGGGAAACAATCATACTTATGAACAGCAGGGGGAGCCCCTGCCTTACTTATCAGCCATGCAGAACTCAAGCAGCTTTGTTTTTTGATCATTTATGATGACCCCTAAAAAGCCCAGATCACACTGAGCATGTTCGAGTCTTGATATTGCAGAGATGTCTAACAAAGTTACAAGATGACAGCCCCCTGTGGCCAACTTTGAAAGCATAAATCATTTGTTTGATTAGGCTTGTGGTGCAGTAAGTTCATGTTTATGTTTAGTATACAAAATACAGCATTTCTACCCTTATTCTATTTTACACTTTCCTTGCCCTTTAATAGAAGGCTCCTTGTGTGCCTAGGTTGCCAGATTGTTTCTACATACAATAGTTATAGATAAGCATATCCTAGTCATGTTATAGCAGAGCATGGAGCTTCACATCCATATATCTAATAGTCTATCTACATGATAATGCAGCCAGAAAACTGCATATTTTCTACTGTTTCACCTTTTGCTTTATGCAGATTGATTGAAAACATCTTCACTGCTGTCTACAATTTTTTTTTATTATGCTTAACAAAACCCTGTTTAAAGACTTAATAAATAACCATGTATTTTTAATCAGTAAAGCTTATTTTATAATCAGTATGAGGTGATAAGTAGTTTCATTGAATACACACAAATAAGAAAGATCAGATATGGTGATACATTCAAAGGAAAAGTGCATTTAAAGCTAATGAAAGAATAACATCTTGTAGATGTTAGATCTAAGGGAAATTAAATAAATGAAATGGATGAGGTTAATGACTGGAACGGTAAAACAAAACTTTAAATTGTAAAAGATGATACACTAGACAAATTCAGGTGACTGTGTTGCGAGTTATAAGACAAAACCTTAAAATATCAGAATCCAACTTATTATATAGTGACTGAACATGAATGTAAGTAGAGAGCAAGCTTGTACGACCAAAGAATGATGTGTTGTTTAAAGGGATACTGTCATGGGAAAACATGTTTTTTTCAAAATACATCAGTTAATAGTGCTACACCAGCAGACTTCTGCACTGAAATCCATTTCTCAAAAGAGCAAACAGATTTCTTTATATTCAATTTTGAAATCTGACACGGGGCTAGATATTTTGTCAATTTCCCAGCTGCCCCTGGTCATGTGACGTTTGCCAGCACTTTAGGAGGGAATTGCTTTCTGACAGATTGTTGTTGTTTTCCTTCTCAATGTAACTGAAGGAGTCATAGGGTTTTTACTATTGAGTGTTGTTCTACCAGGCAGCTGTTATCTTGTGTTAGGGAGCTGGTGGGAAGTGGAAGTACAGCAGTAAAGAGTGACTGATGTTTATCAGAGCACAAGTCGGATGACTTGGGGCAGATAGGAAATTGACAAAATGGCTAGCCCCATGTCAGATTTCAAAATGAAATATAAAAAATCTGTTTTACTTTGAGGAATGGATATCAGTGCATAATTCTACTGGAGCAGCACTATTAACTGATGCACTTTGAATTTTAATTTTTAATTTAATTTAAATTGAAATTTAAATTCTGTCAAATTTTGTTCAGTGACTTTACTAACTATGGTGGTGCCAAGCCTTGCAACAATTTTGTAAGATGGGCCTAACCATTTTATCCTGGAAAGCAAATATGGCTTGCATTAAGGTTGAGAATGAACAGGCAACGAGCTTGAACCGTGAAAACTAACAATTTTCCCATCACTTATTCTAGTAAAGTCAGTATGTCAGATTGGTTACATAAGTTCAACCCAAGTTCATATCATAATATACACTAATATTTTGGGCCCAATCCTAGAGGGATCCTAGAGGGATTCTGGATAACAGATGTAGCACATGTATACGATAGGTGATATATTGATGTGTAGTCCTTGTAGCACTTTAATTTAATTACATTTTAAAATTTAAAAAAGTGCTACTAGGGTAATTCAGTATATTGATATATATTTATAACTCCATTAAGAAAAGGGTCTGAAAAATAGTATGAGGATGCAATTACTTGCATAGGCAGTGAATAATAGAAGTATGTTTTTATATTTCAGGACTTTTATTCTCTGACATCAGCACCCTGATGGGTGTCTGACTGTGCTTCAGCATGATAAAAGTAATTTCAACTACTTCAAAATGTGAAACCCACCACTACTGCCATAGTAAGTGCCAAGATAAAATGTTTTTCGAATGAAAAATTGAGCTTATGGATTTAGTAGAATCAGTTCAGATATACCTTATATCCAAGATGGAATTCCCAGTGCAGGTACAATTAATGGCCACAGTCCATTCAAATACTGAAGAAAACGAAGTTTTGTTACAATAAAAAGCGTTTATTCAATACACATGGCAATGATCTGGATAACAGTGCCATGTCAGGCCTTACTTGGACTTTTTTCAAGCTTATCAACTGTTACATAATAACAGTTGTGCTCATAAGTTGGCGTAATGCTTTCTGTCTTTAAAAGAATGTACTGTACATTCTTTTAAAGACAGAAAGCATTACGCCATCTACTGGCTGACTAATTCTTGTTGCCATTCATAAAGGGCACCAATCATAAGTAAAATGATTTACTAAGTAAATACACTATGTGAATGTTCAAGAAATCCAATTTTTAAATCAGTTAGGGGTAAATTTATCAAAGAGTGAAGTTAAGAGTGAAGTTCCGCCACTAGAGGGAAATTCCGCAGCTCTCCATTCAATTCAATGGGATTTTGAAGGGCGTATTTATCAATGGGTGAAAGTGAAATTTCACCCTTTGATAAATACGCCTTTAAAATTCCCATAGAAATGAACGGAGAGCTGCGGAATTTCCCTCTAGTGGCGGAACTTCACTCTTAACTTCACTCTTTGATAAATTTACCCCTTAGAATTGTTTGTATAATGTAAATCCTCAGCTCAATATACCTTAAAATACAGTTAGGAGGGAAAAATGTTTCCTTAACCTGCTTTAAACCATGCCCCTTGATGTCCACACAATGACCAGTAGATGGCACTGTGCTAAAGTATAAAACCTTTGGGCCATGTGCTCAGGGTCCATCTTGTGCTGGCTCTAGCCTGAGCAGGCAGGCAGAGATTTAGTGGAACATAGACAGGTCAGGTCTAAGGATAGACTATTTACCTTCATAGGTCATGCTAGGAGTGACAGATAGGCTATTTAGCTGAGCAGTTTGAGGCTCCTCTGAGGATGGTGTGGGATTATGATCCCGGGTACTCATTTCCCAGAAGTAGGGACTAAGTGTGGGATGTGAGTTTCCCCTCAGGTTCCATTTAGGGAAAAGGCTGAAAACAGCTGGCGCTCCCCCGAGTGACTGCTATGTACATTGTCTCCCATCTATGAGGAGAGAGCTACTGACCAAAGGTGCTGTGAGTACTTGCTTATTCAGTGTGATGTATGATCCTGTCTGTTCTTCTGTATGCATATTCCACTAAGGATTATTACTGCCCAATAAATATGTTAAATAGTTAAGTTATAAGAAGCACTGGCACCCAATTATTGCACCCTGAATCCAGTTAAAGTTGCACTACACACTGCCTACACACCATTTGTGAGGGCTTACTTCCTAAGATTTAAGGTCTCATCCGGAGAACATATTGTAATGGGAGTGGAGCTCATAGTAGAGAACAGTGCACTCATTTTACTATAGTGCTACACATGCATCAAAATTTTATGACAAAACCACTGCTGCCTCCATCCAAGCAACACATTCCTGAATGCCCCTACCAATTTATGTACTGCACTGTAGGTGTGTACTAGGACAGCATTAAGTATCACAGAAAATTGCATTTTTGATTTGTAATACTCAAAAAGTCTATTTTTGGAGTCAAGAGTCTCTTTTTCAGTACACATAACAGCTGTCATCTGACTGAACACCTGGAAGAAACCCGGTGGGCCTAGCCGGCCCTGACATGCTCCCTCAGCCTCCTGAACATTTTGCTCCCTTGTGCCATGCATTTTGGATTTCAACTCGTATTTTTATTTTTACTTTAGGGGAATAGTTAAATGGTTGAAATCTAAGGTTTGATGGCCAAGAAGTACTGTATAGAAAACTAGCTTTAACTTCAACTTTTACTATTTCCATAGTATTTTTTTTACACCAGCAAAAATCTTAATGGTCAAAATCACTTAAAAAATCTTTTAAAACAGCCTATTTGCAACTGCAAATCCTGCAACTACTGTCACTCTTTGACTCAGGTTTGATTTAATCAAATCCTGATTGCAATGGACATTGAACGGCTGCACTTCTAAACTCTCCTGATTATTAGATTTAAAATTAGAATTGCAGCTTATATGATAAAAGTCAGCTCGAGCACATCAAAAATATCTCTGCCGTTATCTGCTGTAAGATAATTTAATCACAGCTATGACAACACAAAATGAATGTTTACGCATTATTAATTAACCATACTTGAGAGCTTTTGCCAAATACTGCCTTCAAAAATATTTTTTATTATTATTCTATATTATTTTAGTAATTAAAAAAATGCATAAAAATACAATTATAGTTACAAGAACCATTCTTATGCAACTAGAGGGAACAATATGAAAAATATGCATTTTCTTCCCAGATCCAATAAAAGTGATCATTACCATACCATATACATTGGATATGAACATATTTTCCTGTTTAGCAAAAAAATGCAAATGTGCTTTATATTGTAAATTTCATGCAACAAATGCAATTTCAGTTTTACATTGGTAGAACACACAACAAACTGGTTTGTAATTTATAGGTGAAAATGCTGAGAATTGGATTTATAATTGTCTGCAATGCAAATGTTTTGCTTTGCTCATTGCTATTTGTAAAATTTAATTTGATGCTCCAGCCTGCATGAAACATCCCAGGATTTACTGGCACAAACACAAAGAGCAAGGCAATCCATGGAATGGTATTACAAATTGTATAACATAACAATTTTGCTTGCTAGCTTGTAAGTTAAACATTAGTTCCCAACATTGTGGAAAGTAAGAGTTTGTTTGGATGTTTATACATTTTAAAAATATTTTCTTGCATATTTTCAAATTTCTACTAGTAAAATTATATTTTGTAATTTGGTTTCCAGGTCTGCAGCTACAGCCAAAGAAAATGTATATTCTTTCAAAGTTACCATTGCTGTGAACTTGACTGACTATTTCAACTCCTTTTCCAAGTGGCGCCAACCTTACAGGCCCAGACGCTAATGACTGGTACAAAATGACTGCCGATACAATAAGACATTCACAGAATTCCTTTCTTGTTACAAACCCAATACACATATCAAAATTAATTTTGAACACAGACTAATCCCACCAGGTGCTGATAACATATTTTTTTATAAAAAAAATGTAACCAAGCTCCCAAACCTGGATCCTCTTAATTTACCAATAATAGATCTCCAAAAAATCGGTGGGGCAAAAAGTATTGACAAAATCATGCAACCATTTGACTCATGTGAATTGAAGGTGCACTTTGAACCTTGGCCTACACTTTGTAAATGTTCTACTTAGCTTCTTTAAATTTTCAACACTGTTTCTTGAAAAATATATGTTTGAAGTTTCTGTGGCAGCCAAATCATGAAATATAGTAAAGAAATAATTTAGGAGTCTGTGACAGTCAAGGAAAATACAGATACCAATTATATGGGGAGGGCAATGAGAGTGCATCTGGGAGACTTTGCACAAAGTACTGTAAATGGGATAGTAACCAAAGCCAAAACAAAAGTTAACATCACCAAGCTAAAAAAGTTTGGATAGTTTCATGCACACTGTCTGTCTGTGGGCATTGCCTAAACTGCTCTTGGCTTTTACACAGCTTGTACAGGTATGGGATCTGTTATCCATCTTAAGATGTAAGACATCTTTCATAGACTCCATTGTAAAAAAAAAATTGAAATTGTTATACATAAATTCCTTATTTCTGTAATAATGACACAGCACCTTGAACTTGATCCCAACTAATATAATTAATCCTTATTGGAAGTGAATCAGCCTACTGGGTTTATTTGATGTTAACCTGATTTTCCAGTAGACTTAAGGTAAGAAGATCTAAACTCCAGGTTCTGCACATTCTGGATATCAGGTCCCATACCTGCACAATTTATCCAATTTATCCTTATTTGAGTCAATACAAGCTTATTAGGAGTATTTCATGTTTAAATGATATTTAGCAGATTTAAGGTATGGAGATTCAAATTACACAAAGATCCCTTATCCTGGAAACCCCAGGTTTCAAATAGTGTAGATTACAAGGAGAACACATAGAATTAGGCATAGTCATTTTTTTTTTTTCAAACAGTGTCTATTTGGATATATGAAGCAGTATTGCTTCAACAATTCATCTCTCAAGCATGGGATAACCCAAACATTATATACAAATAAATATAATAATAAATACATATATTCAATTTTCTTTGATGCCAAATGTAATACATGTGTTTTTATTCAAAGGCCTTTCCTCCCCAAAACTATTTATTTTGTTAATTCAATCCCTTGGCACCTTCCAATTTCCCTTAAGTGGAGGGGGGGACCCCTTTCTGAGTCCTAATCTGATTTTTTCTTGGATCAATATCTTACTCATGTTTAGATTAATTACGGAATTTTATCTGTCACCACAGGCTCAGTTGGCAGAAAAATCTATAATTTAATGCTGCGTCTGTGAAGGACCCATCACTGTGCAATTTCCTTTCCTGTAATCTAATGGGATAGACTCCTGACGGCTTTGCAGATTAAAACATTCTGTAGCCATCATGTGCTTTTGGAATTTTGCATTTGCTGATATAAAAACTGTGACATTGGCATGAGATGGGGCAGCAGTCCAAAGAGGGGAAGTAAGGATGGAGAAGCTATAGAATCTCCTTTTCATTTATGAACATTTCCTTTATGAACATTCAATACCACACACTGAAGTGAAAACAGAAACTTGTAGCTCACAGTATCTCTTTTACACGTCAAAGCAAACCTGTTAGTTGTGTAACACATACAAAGTATCTCCTGGTTAAAATGTAACCTTTCATTTAAATACACTTAAAAAGAGAGAATACTCGCTGACCATAAACACACTGCTACAACTCGCCATTGGCAGCGTGTCCTTCAAAAACATGAAATAAAGGCTACAGCCATAATTCCCTCTAAAGAGCGTATAAACATGCGTTAGCCACTGACAGAACATCCCTTCTAATTATACACAAACAAAAAAGGCATATTAAACAAGAAAGTAGCAACTAAATAAGGCTTCTTGGGGAATACAAATTACCCAGACACTTTCAAAGCATTGGCACATTCTTGAACAAGATAACCTGAAGCCCATTATAGGCAATCAACCACGGATCACATTTAGGAAAAGTAAAAACGTAAGGGATCATCTACCCCCTCTGTCAATTCAGCATGGCTGTTGGAATGTACTAAGGGTTGCTACAAATGTGGCAGTTGCCAAGCCTGTCTATCATCTATATATTCCATTTATCTATATCTATCTATAGTTCCAACTTTATCAATCTCTATCTATCTATCTATCTATCTATCATCTACCTTCTATCTATATCTCTCTATCTTTCTGTCTGTCTATCCATCTGTCTATCTAAAACCCCATTCAATAAAGGACTGTACTTGCATTAAATTGTAGTCTTTGCCCTTGGTGCCACTGCCTTCCTCCTGACTTCTGTGCTGTATTAGGTGCTGTATAAATGTCACAGAAGAACAGAGTGCACAAATCACACCGATCACTGTGGGAACTGAGAGAATAAAGGCAAACATGCAACTGCTTCGATAAATTGCACTTTTCAAACTGCAGTTCCAGAGGTGACCCCATAATGTTTTTTTTATATAAACATGTCAGAAACAACATGACATGAATTTAACAATATTAAATATGATATGGTATTTGAATATTTGCTCTTTAGCACAGAAGAGAATGGGAGAGATAAGACAACCCATTACCATTAAATACAAGAGGGGAACATATTTGTACAGGTATTGGGATCCATTATCTGGATTATTATCCACGAAGTTCCAGATTATGGAAAGACCATCTCCCAGAGACTCTATTTTATCTAATTTTTTTTTTAAATATATATTATTTTTCTCTGTAATAATAAAAAACTAGCTTGTACTTGATCCCAACTAAAATATAATTAATCCGGATTAGAAACAAAATCAGCCTATTCGGTTTATTTAATGTTTAAATGATTTTCTAGTAGTTAAGGTATGGAAAGATCCATTATCGGGAAAACCCTAGGTCCCGCGCATTCTGGATAACAGGTCCCTTACCTGTATATGTAAAATAGAGCACTATTTGGCAGATTTATCATTGGTCAAATTTCGAATTGAAAAAAATTTGAAATTCGACCATGTGAATAGGTAGGGAAGTAAAATCCTTCGAAGATTGAATTCAAAGGATTTTACCGCAATTCGATGGATTCGAACGATTTTTTTTCGAACGATCAAATAATTTTTATTCAATCAAAATTAAGGAAACCCAGTTTGGTAACTTTGATCTGGCGAACTAGGTGGTTGAAAAAAAATTTAAAGGAGAAATACTTCGAATGGTTGAATATTCAAATAGATTTTTATTTAAATTATTCAAATAATTCGATTTGATCGAATTTACTAAATTCAAAGTGGTCTTCAAAAACATTCGAAAATTCGAATTCAAATGTTTTTGAAAATTCGATCGAATTTCGAATCCTTCATGTGAATTTAGTAAATCTGCCCCTATGTGATTGCTCTAGTTTGTCACCAGCCCCCACCCCAAGACTTTCAATCCAGGAATAAGCATTCACTTCCATCCACTTCACGCAATCTAATTCCTTGTTTTCATTTCCTACGTGTGATACCTGGAAATGAGAAATTAAATGTTATTAAACATGACAAATGTACTGGATGGAAACCAAGTGAAGAAAAAAAATCATTTGCAGCTCATTTGTAGGAATGATGAAATATCACCTACGTCTGTGTATTGTTATTTTTGTTTACTGTTTGTAAGCATGAACTCACTTGCTACAATTCATTTTGAGTGGTTACAAATTAAAATATTTGCTATTATTTTAGTTTTAATTATATCAACTGGTATCTGAACAGACATGAATAACTGGCAAATACTCTCACGTTGCTTCTTTTATCCATCTTTTTTAAAGATGATAGGAGGGTAATGTATAATGTAATGAATGGCGGGTAATGTATAATGTAATGAATGGTACAGGTATGGGACCTGAGATTTTCCAAATAATGGATCTTTCTGTAATTTGGATCTTCCTACCTTAAGTCTACTAAAAAATTATTACTAAACAAACCCAATAGGCTGGTTTTGCTTTCAATAAGGATTAATTATATCTTAGTTTGGATCAAGTACAAGCGACTGTTTTATTATTATAGGGATAAAGGAAATCATTTTTAAAAACTTTGATTATTTCCGTACTTTGGAGCATTCTGGATAATGGATTTCCGGATAACAGATCCTATGCCTGCATTTTGTTTTCTACTTGTGTAATAACCCATAGCAACCAATCAGCAGGTAGTTTTTACTGGTCAGCTGGTTGAAAACTAACTTTCAGCCATATTGGTTAAAAAATGGAAAACAATATATTTATAGGCAATAGAATAAACCTATCCTTATGATAACGGGGCTTTGTTTATGACATTTAATACCAAACAACTCCAGCTGCTATACACATATAAGTTATACATACAGGTATGAGATCTATGAACTGGAAACGCCTTACACAGAAAACTCCATAATATGGGAAGGCCATCTCCCATAAATTATTTCCTTAATCTCTGTAAAAACAATCCTTTGGATTTAATAATCTTTTAGTAGACTTAATGGACAAAACCTTTTTTGGCAAGTCTGTACTATTTAAGTAAGCCCCCCTTGTTGTGGCAGATTACTAACTTTTTTTTCTAAATAACGTACGTCACGCAAAAATATCTCTCGGTAAGTTTTTCCCTGATTTCTATGTTGCAGGCCTTATGTAGCCCCTGAAAATATCACCAATATGGCTGCCGGAATTCTATGTACATATACATGGACAAAAATGCCAATGGGGGAATGTATTATGTGTAATTAGCGCAAAAAAGGTTCGCAGATGCAAACGTTAGCAATAGTGATGGGAGAAATTCGCGAATTTGCAAAAAATTTGCAAAACGAGTCGCGACACGCTTTTGACGCACGTCGTGTCAACTTCGGCGCTTCACATTGTTTTCGATGCGCGTAGCGTAGTTTCCGGCGCGCGGCGTGTCGTTTTCATCGCGTCATTTTCATCGCGTCATTTTCGCCACGTCAAAAAACGACGCGCGACTCGTTTTTTCTGCGAATTTTCACCAGGCCGAATTTCGCTGGCATTTCGCGAATTTATTCGCCAGCGGCGACTTTTTTGTAAAGTTGAGGAATGAGACTCCAGAGCAGATATTAACGCTAACCTTTGCTTAACGATAATGAGCAACATAATATAACAGCAAATGTTTCTTCATTGCGAGCAGCGCTAAACATTCGCAAAAACATCATTTTAAGAAATGGTTGCAATTTTAATTAAGTTTCCCCATAAGTGCTTTCCAATGAGGAGTTCATTGATTTTGTGGAGCATCTGTTTTTCCACATGCCTCAAGAGCGACAGTTTTTAAACAGTTGCTATTGGTTTGCGCTGAAAAGAGGGAGCATGTACATAGCTGGAACATTTTTAGTACCAAGCAAACACACTAGTTTACTTTATGCACATTTGCCAATTGTTAAGACTGTGTACTGCGCAGAAGAGCAGAATTATTGGATTTTTTTCTATTAGTCTGGAAATTTATGGGAATTAATAGCACGATAAAAGAGATTGAAGGTAAGGTTTTTAGTTGAACTTGTGAGTCACAATCAATTGTAAGAAAGAGTTGGGGAGCAGCACGCATATGAAAAAGTTCCTGGGGTGCTTATATATGGGCTGTCATTGGATATTTGGTAGTGCCAATTTGTACTGGCAGCCTACAGGAGGCTCTGTTTGACAGTATACCTGGTTTTATGCAACCAAACCTTACCTCCAAGTCTAGAATTAAAAAATAAGGACCTGCTTTAAGGCCACTGGGAGCAACATCTTGTTACTCATAAGCCACTGGTTGGGGACCACTGCTTTAAAGTATGAAGATCCTATTATAATACACAAAAGCCGTAAATATCTTGTAAATTATATCCTTATAAACGGTGAGTTCTGATGTCATCAGTTATAAACGGTGAGTTCTGATGTCATTTCTGTCACATGACTCCCTGAAACTTGTGTATTATAATAAATAAAGTACCCCCAGTTGCAAAATATGAGGATATTAGAAGTTACCTCGGCCTTGTGTTTTTATATGGTCATGAAACTCCTCTGTAACTTCTAATATCCTTATATTTTACAAGATGGGGTACTTTATTCACTATATAAAGATGCTTTCTGGATAATAGGTCTCATACCTGTAGTAAACTTAATAAGAAATAAAATAGTAAATTTAATTGCTTCTCACTAGTGATGGGCGAATTTATTCACCAGGGGCTGGCGAATAAATTCGCAAAACGCCAGCGAAAATTCGCCTGGTGAAAATTCGTCATTTTTGACGCGACGAAAACGATGCAGCGCGCATCGAAAATGACGCGACGAAAACGACGCGATGCGTCAAAAACGTGCCGCGACTCATTTCGCAAATTTTTTTCTGAATTTGCGAAATTTGCTGGAAATTCGTGAATTTTTCTGCGAAGCGAAACTGGGTAGATTCGCCCATCACTACTTCTCATTATTAACAGGATATGCTCTGGGCTGTGGTCATTTATCTGAGCTTAGGGACTGACCCACAATATGCATTAACAGTACAGTATATATTTACATTGTAAACTGAAAATGTTAGTATGAGTAAGTGCTCTGTTAAACACACTGGGTTTGAAGGTCCAGTTGTATAGGAATATGGTTTCTGGATCTGTAAAGTAGTCAACTGTATTTTGCCACTGATTCTCTACTACTCAGCTATGATACAATTTGTTTTGCATAGAGATTGTCTAATTTGAAACCTTACGAATTAATTTCTATGTTGCTGTTACATGAAAATTAAATGAATTGTGCCATTTAACCAAACCAAGATTTCCTCCATACAAATTCATATCCTGAGCCTACTGAATTATTCTCTGAACTGTTACTAACACCATCCATTTCAGTCCCTCTATTTGACTACAAAGAAAGGATTAAAGGATTTGGGTTTTATCACCTGCTGAAATAACTGAATTCTACTCATAATTATTTGTGAGTGTATAAGCTACAAAGGGAAAGCTATTAGTCCATTAAACTTTCACAAAATCCATCTACATCTACTGACCTAGAAGACGTTTAATGCAAAGTCTCCATCTAAGGAAAAATACCTACAGTGTATATATGCCCAGATTGGAACATACTGTAGCTTGGTTTAACCCAGATTCTCTCTCTGTGACCTATATTAAATTAGGTGTGATATGTGTGTCTTTAGGTTCACCAGCTAAAATGGGACTCGTTATACACCTATATTCAGCATAGTTCTGCTCCTCTGCTTCCTCCATTCCTTACATTTTTGAGGCTTTGTTTAACACCCTTTAATTTGCCATTAAGAATTGGTGTGACCCACAAGCATGTAAGGATACTTACAGATCCTTGTTGTGGCACAGTCCGGGAGGGATGATGTCACTGGCATTGGAACGTAGACGAGTGCAGCAAGGAGTGCCTTCTGATGGATGCCAGAGTGTGTCTAAGCTTCGGCGCAGGACGCCATGATGCTGGTGTCCTGACGCATAAGTTCTGACACTGTAGAATTTGCACCAAGGTCAAAGGTATTTGAACCAAATTTGCTCTTTAATCTGTGTCTGGTTATCATGTTTTTTCCTGAAGCCTAGCTATTCTATCTATCTCAAACCTATTGCTGATTCCTGTATATGACCCTTGCTTGTTCCTGACTTTTAAACCTCGCTGCCTGCCCAGACTTCTGCTAGTCTCCGTTCCCGCTGATTTGCTGCTTGCCATTGAACTTTGCAATAGGTAAAAAAAAGGTATCTATCATCTATCTACCTATCCTACCACTCAGTAGTTACAGTAGAAAGTGACCTCCAGTAGTTGGTCACACAAAGGAAAAACAACCACAAGGTGAGGAAGAACATTTTTTTTTTATAAAAACAGACTAAAAAGATATAGAACAACTGACACTGTTACTACTTCTGCCCTGCTCATGGTAGTGGTTCAAGGGTCCCCCAAGTCATTTGTGTCAAGAATGCACAAGAACAGTGGTGTAACTACCAGGGGGTGCGATTGGGCCAGGGTCTGCACCCCCTCAGGGCAGGCCTCGCATGTCACTGAATCCGGGCAACTCGCGTATGGAGGGGCCAGCTGAGCGTCCCGCACAAGAGGCCACCCCCCTAATTATGTTACTACACACAAATTGCATCAGTTGCTGTTTTGAGAGTGCTCTGGATGTGTAACCTCCATCCCGATGCTCAATCTGAATGCTCAATCCGCGTCTGTGTCTGAGCAGATGATACAACTTTTTGAGTGCTAAAACAATGATGGTGGAATTATCAGATGCTGGTAGGTGATTTAAATTGGTCATAATTCAGCCATCAGAGGGGAAGCATTTTAATTGACTCCTTAGATGCATTTATCTCATTAATACAGTCCTAAAAGCAAGTATAGCTATAACTGAGCGCTAATCAAAGAACAGCTGCCCATAGGGTTAATTTACAAAGGCAGCAGGATTTGAGGTGAGACACAAATGCAGCCTACATTGACAACATTCATTATAGGTACGTGCCTTCACGTAGTTCTGCCAAGCAACCTTGTATCCAGACAATTTTTCTGAGGAATTGATTGCAAGTGTGCCTATTGATGCAGAGGCACCCTTGAGCAACAGGCACCCTAAAAGTGGCAGTTATTTTCCAGGTTTCCATTGTTGATTTGTGTCAATAACACCAGCAGATTTGTGAGTACAAATTGCTGTTATATAAACGTACAATATGTAAAAGTACACACAGGGAGGACAAGCCACATAATAAATACAGATTTATACAAAGGAAACAGAGGTTATATAAGGACACAGAGCTAAAGTGCCATGTGGTAAGAGACACAGTAGGAAGGAGGTCTCTGCTCAATAGAGTTTACAGTCTTACTTGTATAATTTCAAATGCAATTTACCATAATTCAGGTGTGCAAAGGAGCTTTCATTTTAATTCAGAAAGCCAGAGGAGACACAATCCCTATGGTGGTCTATTGGGGGGCAGACAGGGACGCCTGCCACTCTCTTCACATGCTGACACGCATTTTCTTAAAGTGCGTCCATCACTTCTGGGTTTTGATGCGGTCTGCGTCAGACGTCATTAAAATGTTTAAAGCGCTGGTGTACTTTTTGTCATTGCCCAACGCAAGTCTATCTTGTTAGTTTCTGGATGCTATTTCTTGTTGTTATTTTGTGTTTGACCTTGCCTGACCCTAATTCTTGTCCTGATTGCTTCCTGTCCCAGCTCCTGCTTGTATTTTGACTATTCTCTTGGATCCTGTTTTGTACTGCTGCTTTAGTATTCTGACTCGGGCCGTGAACCCGACTACGTTCCTGCCTCACAATTGTGCACTGCACTGCCAGCTTGGTGTTGACTCAGCTTGTCCTTTGACTACACTCTTTGTACGGTTCTGATGCTTGCCCACAGTTCTTTCCTTGGTCCTCTCACATTAAGACCTGGCAGCATCTGAATAGCAGAGGACTCCTCCCGAAGGGAAAGGTGGTTGTTAATGGCAGAACAGTGAGCCGTGACTCAGACCTTGGCGTTTACTCTTGGTTTTGGAGACCAAAATTAACAGCGCCATTGTATCTTTAACCTATCAGGTGTATTCCCTAAAGGGAATAAGGGGGGGGGGGGAACACTGCATTATTGCAAATAGCTTCGGAAACTGAAGAGCACAGGGTATTTGTTGTCATAAATTAGCCCCAGGTAGATTTTGATAAACATTCATCAGAAATAAAACCGCAAACAAAATGCTATTTCAAAACCTACTTATGCTCAGGATACATTACTCTTTCATGCTTCTTGTGGCTAAATGCATAAGAACTATAAGTCTATGTGCTATTGTTGTATTCTTATTTTGCATCTGTTGGATATGTTAAAAATATTAATGTATATATATTACAGTGAATCTTTGTGTCTCATTGAGTTTCATTGTTATATCCTTTGGAGGAACTCCGTAGAATTGTGCTGCTTGGAAGGAAAAGCTGATTCCCACAAAGTGAAACTAACTCTGGCAGCCCCCATCCCTCACTACCCCCAATACTACAGAGAATTCCTACTGTGATCCAAAATATATAATGTGTAGCATGAAATTAAAGCAGACTGCTTCACTGCTCACACTACAGGTAGAGCTCTCTCTCTCTCTCTCTCTCTCTCTCTCTCTCTCTGATTAAGCCTTTTCTGTGGTTGGCTGCAATACTTGAAAGGATATGCAACAGTCTTGCTTCTGCTTATTCTCTTACAAAGGATGCTCGCTGACAGACAGTGTTACTGAAGGAGAGAAAGGAGGGCAGCAGTGGATCTGTTGCTCCTTCAAAAATCCCTTTTCAGAGAGCACTTGGCAAGCTGCAGACCTCAAAGATTACTTACTAGCAGCTTAGTGTTCAATAAAAGGATGCTGCAACATCTGAAAGGTTGGCTAAAAGGATTACCAAGGAGGTTCTACCTCTTCTCTTCAACCACGTAACTCAACTGGCTTCAGCGTTTAGGATACCTTAACTGATATTGGCATCATCTCCTGTATTGATAACACCCAGGGCATGCAGATTGCCTTGCAGGAATAACCCTTTCATTCTGATTAATGCACTCTCTGGTTATGACTTAGATTTTGGAAGAATATACAGTTTTCTCATGGAGATTGTTTTTCTAAAGGAACCTGGTCTTTTGAGGATTTGTGGACTTCAGTGGTCTGTGAACTTCGAATTTCTCCTGAGGAAGGTGAGTTTCATTACATGAAGTTCCTCTAAAACTTTATGAAAGGTGTCAATTACCTCGTCCCTCTCATTTCCTTTCCTTTCCCTTCCCTTTAATTCAGTCTCTTATCTTAATTGATATATGAACATCTCCTTGTCTATTTTATTTTAACTGGAAAGCTACTGTATATAGATATAAACTGGCACATTCCATACATTCAATGCAGTTTTCCTCTTTCAACAGAAAAACAAATCACAGAACACATTAAATATTTAGCAGTTTATAAATAGTTTGTTCTTGTAAACCGTGGCTTGCGTAGGCTAATATTGCTTCAGTAGGACCTGACTTGAAGGTGCAAAGTGGTTATAGTTCAGGAATCAGCCACTACCCTATATCTACACAGGAAAGTCAAGTAAATGAACCATATGTTCAGTATTCTGATCCTGTAAACACTGATTCTGACATCAGAGACATGGCATTTCATAATACTATTCCCACATGTGTGCCTGTCATGGAAATTAAATCCAATTTATGACTTTTAAATTGATCATTTTACAGCCCAGAGTCTGGGTCTACCAATTTCTATAATTTATTGGGAACAATGCTAATATTTACAGGTGTTTGTGCTTTTTGAATTGTTTTGTGAAGATTCTTAGGGATGAAATAGTTATTAAAGATGCAAGAAGTAATATAGTTGTACAGTACCAACATGCCACACATATCATGAAATTAGCTACTACTTTTACATATTTTTTTATTAAAAATGTTTACTGGTATTACTATTACTATGTTGTGAGCATTGTGAACATTATTATATTGCAATGCTGGGCTCCTGGCTATAATTCTGAGTAGGGGACAATATACAAGAAGTGTGTTTCACATGCAGGGTTTTCCACCAGGTTCTGTACAGTACTTTCAACTTTCAAGTATGAGTTCCTCCCACATTCCATAGCATCCACAGTGCAGTAGGGGTAAACCTTGGCAGGGACTGATGTGAATAATGACCAATCTGCATAAGGTGCTGTTGGTACTGTATCAATTAAGATTGTTGAAGATGATTATTATAATATACAGAGCTGGCATTTTCTACAGGTTTTAAGCTGTAAGCATTTTTATCACCCACTATGGTCAATTCTATTGGAAATCAATTAACCTTCCTGTATATTTTTGCAGTGTGGAAAGAAAGCAGATTATATGGAGTAAATACAAAGAAGTATGGGAAGAACATGTAAGCTCTTCTCAGCTAGTGATTGGACTCAAACCAACAAAATATTGACACACACACTCCATGCAATAAACTTTGCAGAATGTGCTGACATTTTGTTGGCTGATTAAGTTAGAAGGGTGCTGCTCCCCCAAGCACTAGCTAACAGTTATTTGAAACCAATAATACTATGTATAATGTAATCCTTGAGCCACCATGATTTCTTGAGATTATTTAAACATTATAGATCAAATAAAAGGTGGGAGATATTTATTAATTTGATTATTTAACAGAAATAAGCAAAGGTCTATTGTGGTGTAAAAAGCATGGAACGATGGTTGCAAGCAATTTCTTTTCATCTCAAAGTCTTCTTCT
This sequence comes from Xenopus borealis, assembly GCA_024363595.1. Taxonomy (NCBI): domain Eukaryota; kingdom Metazoa; phylum Chordata; class Amphibia; order Anura; family Pipidae; genus Xenopus; species Xenopus borealis. The sequence goes on along the minus strand of CM044444.1, from coordinate 3,574,873 downwards.
TACATATGCTAGGAGATGTATGTGATGTAATGTTTTCTTACTCAGTAAACTGAAGTAAAAAGGAAATCTGAGCAAAACATTTACAGTTTTCAATGACATTAATGGTAAACTTCATTGTGCAGTCAACACTTTTGAAACAGAATGAAGACTTAGCCAATTGGCTTCTAGTAGCCCTGAACTAAAAGTATTAAAATAAGTAATATTCCCTTGAGTGAATGGACTTTAAACACACCATCACTGTTTTTTAAAAGTCCCTTCTAGTCACAATATAAAGACTGAAAATGAAAATAACCCCCTTTTTTATCCATAAATTGATTCAGTTGGGTTTAAATCTGATCTGAATTATCTGCCGTAAGATCACTGTGTCATGCACCTTCTCCTCACCTTATTCCATTGTGAAGTGATGGATTATGGAACCTGAAAACCCTCTGTGTTCTATAGTGGATAGCACGTATGATTATCTGGAAAGCATCACTTTAAAATGGACCAAGATGAGGGAAGAAATGGATCATTCTGTGAGCCTAAGAGGGTAAGAGAACTGGTTCCTGCAGCATAGACAGACTGTTATGTAAAACAAACAAATTGAGAGCACTCACCCCGATCTGGCTGAGACAAACCGTTGGAAAGGCCTGTGCTAACATGTAAAGAACATCTCCAGTGGAACATTGAAGTAATAGTCCTTCAATTGCAAGCTGTATGAAGCACCAGGCAGTATCCGGTATATTAAAAATGGAAGTCCTTAGGCTTCTGATGAAGTGGCGTGAGGCCACAAAACAAGTAAAGCGTGAGGGTTTGTTACACTGTTGCTTCTACACTGTAATTGTTTAATGGTACTTCTGTAATAATAAACTTCCATTTTTAATATACCGGATACTGCCTGATGCTTCGTACAGCTTGCAATTGACAGCATAGACAGACTGTCATGGTTATCGTAGAATCCGAAGAATGAAGTTCATCTATAAACAAAAAAAATTATGTTTTATCCATTTTTGCCAGCTCAGAAGATGTTTATGCTCCTTGTCTATTTTACACCAATTGAATTAGCTCATGCCAAAAAAGGGGTATATATTCCCTTTAAATATGCAATTCATAACATTCATGCAAGACAATGGCAATGACATTTTGATTTGTCTATTTGCCCATCAACTGAACAAATGTTCTGAAGTCACACAAGGGGATTGACCATCTAACATGACTTTCTTTGATAAAACAGGCTAAACAGAGAGACCTTCAGTTGTCTAGGGTTGACTAATATGAATGTAATAAAGAGAACTTATCTTAAAAGTTTTAATTCACTTGACATAACTTAAAGTCCAGCATATTTTGTGAATAGATGGAAAAAATAATTGGAAAACATCTGATCTGCATGTCCTGCTTGGGTTCTCTAGGCTAATTCCCCAGTAAACTCATATATTTTGCTGCAAATTTGTCAGTGGCAGAATGTTTCATTCATCCCTAGCAAAAATGTTATTTGATTCCTTATTATAGCACAGTCTGACCAACTATAGAGCTAGCATATGAGCAACAATGGACATTCATGGCTCAGTGACTCATGAGTGACAAGTGAGTGTTGCTAAGGTAATACTGACTGAAGTGTTCATTGTCAAGAAACCAGCAGAAATAGATGATGTGACTGCATGCTGGCATCATCGATAGGACTGCCTTGCCAAACATTTTTAGTGAAAGTTATCTACTGTCCCCAGCCTCAGGAAGTGATATACTTGCTCACACTCCAAGACCAATATAGATGCCTGACTAACAAAATTAAATTGAATTATAAAACAAATGATCGTGCTGTGAACACAGTAAGCACTGGCACACTGAATACATTGATATTTTACTGACACTGATTTGCCTTAGTTACTGTAAGTATCACCTCAACAAACTGCTTTCACTTATTATGTACTTTTATTTCACACGCATAACATAAAACATAAAAACTGCTATATTGATATAATGTAGGATTTGGTACATGTAATTGTTTTTATTATACAGAAAACAGAATGCCCAGAAAACCATGAAGGTGGTAAACCCATGTGCCAAATATGACTAGGTATGGTACAATATAAACACTTCAAGCTACAAGCCAGCAACACATTTGCAACTAAAATGATTAATTGGCATTGACATAGCAATTATCCTTATAAATGTAAGGATTGTTTCTTTTGTAACTAAAACAGCCACCATGATAAGTATTAATATGAACAAGATGTATGTAGTTGCTCATTTGCTCAATGGAACTCAAGATCTTCCACCACAAATGTGCTAACATTCCTGTAACTACTTCTCTTTGTGTAGCACAGTTCTGGGATCTCTGACTCTTCAATAGTCTTTATTTGTAGCTGTTATTTAAATAATATCTGTTATTACGCAAAACAGAAACCCAAGGCAACATGTGCTTTCAGAATTGTGTAGGGTTATAGACATATGGACAATAAATGCCAAATGGACCACTCCAGGTCAAATTGGTAGATTATTAGCAGATGTGTGGTCTAATATAGTTCCTTGCCTACACCCCAATTCATCAGTGATCCGATCAATATCTATGTAACACCCACCACTGGTTTTGAGCCCCGGCGCATAAGCACAGGCGCACATCAGGAGCAGGCGCCGTCGTCGAAACGCCCGTGCACATCAAATTGGACTTAGGTGCGATGACCTCTAATTTGGACGCCTAGCTTCCTATTGGTCCCTGATGTGTCTGTCTTCCTCAGCCTGCTCCTGATTGGTTCCTGTTCCCTTAAATACCTTCCTCTTCCTCCTCACTTTGACCAAGCTGGCTTCAGTTCGTACTATTCCTGCTAAAGCCCTGTTTGTCTGAGTTTCCTGGTTTTGACCCTCTGAATGTTTTCCTGACTTCTGAACCTTCGCTGCCTGAAACCGACCTCTGCCTGCATTTGACTACACCTTAGCCTGACCCCTTGGTACTTCGCTTCTCTGTAACCTGGCTTCTGAAACCGACCTTTGCCTGCACTTGACAATGCCTTGCCTGATTCCTTGATACCTCGCTCCTGGTAACTCGCCTGACTTCTCTACTACCTCTGCAGCAGAAAGCCCGGGGCCCCAAAAGGGCGTCGGTGAATACCGGAGCCGTAGAGAGGTTCCTGTTACCATCAGTTCTCCTGGATCAGCTACCTTCCTTCGGGATCCGAGGTAAACAGATTGTTATAGTTTATCAGTCAGGTGTGAAAATTAACTAACACAACATTTATATAAATTTTACACCTGACTGATTACTCAATTAGTATGTGCTGTATTTTACCCATTGAATGTTCCACAACTTTTTTTTTTTCTTTTTAAATGGTTATCTGACTGTGGACATAGAGAATATCAAAAAGGTTGCAGAGTGAGTACAACCTTGACTAATTTAGCCACACAGGCCCTCCTTGGACAAGGGGATAAAGAAATCGGATCAAGATAGTCAAAGATGTAACTGTTTGGAAACATGTATAGGCAGTTCATTTAAGTCCTAAAAACTTTGGATGTACATTTCAAATCTACCCCAATCCAACATTTTGTTATTTTTTGCATACCCTCTCACAGTCAGGTCACCATTTCTGAAAATTACATTAGAACATTGAGTGGGTAAAATACAGCACATGCTGAAAAACAGGAGGTATGCCAGTATTGAAGTCCCCATACACAGATAATACAGATATGGGACCTGTTATCCAGAATACTCTGGACCTGGGGCTTTCCAGATAACAGATCTAATATGGATTTTGATACCGTATCATGTCAACATTAAATACATCAATAGGCTGGTTTTGCTTTCAATTGGGATTAATTATATCTTAATACAACAAACCACTGTATTATAATAACTTGGATAAAATAGAGTCAATGGGAGATTGTCATTCTGTAATTAGGAGCTTTCTGGATAATGGGTTTCTGGATAAAGGATCCCAAACCTGTATATGATTGTAACCCTAAGCACATTGACTGCACTGTTGCACTTTAATTTGCTTACAATATTCTCTGAATAGTTCTCAAAGTCAAAGCTAAATGAACTTGTCAGTCTTTGGAGGCAATTATTCATGTCTCTTTGTTTTCTTCATTATATACTCTTGTTGTTATAATCTAACTGATGGATTGCCATGTTGTAGAACACATTACCTTGCATCCAATGACTAGCATGTCATCCATATTAAGTGCTGTACTGTTTTATATTGTTATTAAAGTGCTTTAACCTGACCCTGTGGAATCACGACCCTGTTATAAATCAATGGGTCAGTCACAAATGGCACAATATATCTTTCTACCCATGCCCCTTATTAGGCCATTAATGAAAACAGCAATAAGAGTCAAACATTCACAGGTCCTTTGAGTATTTAGCTGGGGACCATCCATTCCAACACACTTTTCACAACTTCATTTTTATATTCATCAGAAAATGTTTTCTTGAATAATCTTTTTGATCCAAAAATATTACAAAATACATCTGTTCATGAAAATGGAGATGGATAATGTGGAATTCATGAAAGTCTATTTTTTTAATCCAGAGGCTAAAAGCAAAATATCCACTTTTATTATGGTTTCGTCCTTATAAAGTCTGCCGTTTATAGAGTTGTTTTTGTAGGTAAGGGCTATAGTGAATAGTGAACGAGTGGTTGTAATGATGTGCTCTTTGGTCAAAAATATGTTCCTTATAATTCCACTTCCACCAATTAAGGTCAACAAATTGTTATATGGTAGCAGAAGGAGTCATCTATGAAACATTATCATCTGTAATCTCTTAACAAATCACCTTTCTCCTGTTACAAGGGGTTTTCCATTATACAGTAAATAAGAGAGTTCCGACTCATGTTAACTTTCTCCAGAGGATGTTTCACATCACCATGATGATGGATGCTTTCCAAGAAAACTATGTACAAGGCAGGTTCCTTTACTGAACAGAAACAAATGTAAATAAAATAACAAGCAAATGATCATTCATGGAATTTGTGTGTAGAACAAAATCAGAAAAATACATTCCTTACAAATAAAATTATTTGAAAACTGTAATAAATCATGGAAATAATGTAATATGAAAAATTATGAGTCAAACTCATCTTGAAGGCTATTTTTGTTTTCCTGGTTGAAGATGAGGCACTTTTATATGAATTACATTTATTATTTATGTGCCCATAGAAAATTATAAGTCCAGCCTGTAAACCTATAGAGGTCACTTAAAAAGACACTGAGCAATAAAGACCCCAAGCATTCAGCATGCATCCTTTTCTGCTCTCTAAATGACACATAAGTTTGGGGAATGGTAGAGGGATGGAAAGACTTACATTTAAAAATATTATGGTAGGGAAGAGATACCAAAAGTGCAGGTAACTGCTGCAAAAAGTGCCTATGTTAACCATACCCAATGTGTGGGTTATTAAAGGGGAATTTAACCCCTCCCTCCCATAGGCCGCCCTCCCATCTCCCCACCGGCCTAGCTCCCCCCCCCC
>CM044444.1:3527368-3569286 GCA_024363595.1 Xenopus borealis | reverse complement strand
CCCCCCCCCCCCGGGCTATTGCCCCTAACTTCTATATTACCCCAAATCGCAGGTCCCTTCGTGAAGGGTCACAGGCGCCATATTCTGCCTCAACATCTTCTTCCTTCTTCCATCGGTGCTTGGCGGCGCATGCGCAGTAGGACACGTTTGCATGTTGGTATTACTGCGCATGCACCCGAAGTTCACGGAGTTCAATCGCGCATGGGCCCCAGGAAGAAGGAAGAAGTTGCGGCAGAAGATTACGCCTGTGACCCTGCATGAAGGGACCTGTGCTTTGGAGTAATATACAAGTTAGAGGCAATAGCCCGGGGGGAGGGAGGGGTTTAGCACCGGCGGGGTTGAATTCCCCTTTAAGGCACGTTTTGCAAGTGTGGTTAATAAAGGCACTTTTTGCAGCAGTTACCTACACTTCGGTTTTGTTCCCTACCTGGCTATTTTTGGAATTTTCCCTTGATACCGAAGGGTATCAGGGCCTACACCATCTTATACAGGATTTACATCTATATTACTCATTGGGCCAATATTGTTGCACTGTTGAATGCAGTTGTGACAGATATCTCACCATGGCAACTGCAATTGCACCTGCATTATGGGGAATGTTCTTTGTGGTTAAAAAAAAACATGGCAATTGCGGTCATAAATGACTCCCTAAAGTCTATGTAATACAAAATGCAGCCTTACTGATTAGAAACATCACGTAACTAACACTGCTAAATCTGAGCTGCACAGTTCCTAGTCCTGTGGCAATCCCCTTTTGTTTGTCAACAGTACTCAGGACAAGTGATGGGTGAATCTGTGGCGTTTCACCGGAAAATGGCAAATAATTTGCAAAACGCTGTCTCGTCTCGTTTTGGATGCGGACGTCTGTTTTTGGACTCCAGTGTCCATTTTTACGATGCTGGCAATGGGTGCTGGCGTCCAAAAACAGACGTCCGCATCCCACGTTCAAATCAAGACACATGCGAATTTTTGCCAGGGGAAATTTTTCTGGCGTTTCGTGAATTTATTCGCCCCAGGCGAATAAATTAGCCCATCACTACTCAGGACTCACTCATCATACTATAAGGAATGTGTGTGCACATGATCAGTCCCTCGTCTCTGGCTAATCATTTAGTAGTTGAATTATAGCTAAGCACATTATTAAGAGTGCTTAAAGCTAAGTGATGCAAGATTACAGCTAGGAGGAGACATTGGTACATTTCTGGTACATTTATTACAACATGGCAGGTAGGTATGGCCTGCCCCATAATTGCTCTCAGCTTAGACAGGAAGATGGAAACAGGAACAGTATTATGAATCATAAAACAAGGGCAAAACAGCAGGAATGCCTTTAACCAAAATGTCCACACAAGCAGGTTACTACAATAAGAATAGCCATATCAACTACAATGATCATGTTTATGTTTTGCATACTTTTCTTTCTCTAGAATCAATATCAGTGCAGCGTTATATTTCTCAATTAGGAACCTGTCATCTTTAACAGCTGCCCTTTTAGGAAATGTTTGTTCATGTTTATTACTATACAGTAGAGGGGACATTAGAGGGCGCTCTTTATAGCATAGAGTAAGTTGCGCATGCCAAATTACACATATTCACGATATGCGCATAATCGCACAAGGGGATGGGGAAGGGGAGGGAGATGCAGATGGGAAGGGGGACATGGACAAAGGAGAGGGACACAGAGGGGGAAGCAGAAGGGGAGGGGGGCATGGACGAAGGATGGGAGAGACACAGATGAGGAAAGGAAGGGGGAGAGAGAGACGCGGAAAGGGGAGGGGGAAACTTACAAAGAAAGGAAGGGGAACACGAATGGAGAGGGGCGGTGAGCAGAGCCTAGTGGCTCGTTTGTAAATCCAGGCCTGGAGCCAGTGCTGCACTATTGAACTGCTTTAAGGCTGTCTATTGTTTCTCCTACTCAATATAACTGAAGGTATCTCGTTAGGACATGGATTTTTACTATTGAGTTTTGTTCTTATATCAACCAGGCAGCTGTTATCTTGTATCAAGCAGCTGCTATCTGGTTACCTTCCCATTGTTCTGTTGTTAGGCTGCTGGGGAGGAAGGAGGGGGTGCTGTCACTGTAACATGCAGTGCAGCGATAAAGTGTGACAGAAGTTTATCAGTCCACAAGTCACATGACTGGGGGCACCTGGGAAACTGACAATACTATGTCTAGCCCCATGTCAGATTTCAAACTTAAATAGAAATAAATGTTTGCTCTTTTGAGAAACAGATTTCAGTGCAGAAGTCTGCTGGAGCAACACTATTAATTGATGCATTTTGGAAACAAAACATGTTTTCCCATGACAGTATCCCTTTAAACCCTTGGCAGTCTTTACTAAAAATGTGCATTCGAAAAGACTTATTACAAATGATAATGCTCTGTACTGTGGATCACATGCAGTTTCTTGACTGATGCTGCAGAAATTGATGGTATAATGAATAAATATTAATGGCCTATGGTTATTTCAGTACATGCATGGTCGGCTAGCTGTACAACTCATTTAGCAACTTCCCAAATTATCTGCTTATATAAGGTTTTACTCCTCGTTTTCTGTTGATATGTGGTGGTTAAAGAATGAAGCTATTTATCTCTGTAGTTATCTTTAAATTATTTATCAGTAGAGAAGTGAAGAAACACTGTTAGAATGCATAATAACAACATCTCCTTTTACTTTCTGGGATGCAGTCTCTCTTTAATATATAATAGTAACATACTGTAATAGTCAGTGCAGGTGCTTTTTTAAGTCTGTAGAAAGGGATGTGTCCCACCAGAGTACTGTTCAGTGTTGATTAGTAAACATGAGGCTTTACAGCATATATATATATATATATATATATATATATATATATATATATATATATATATATATATATATATAAAACAAACAAGGGAAAGTTGTGCTCACCATTTTAAAACCATTAGGCAGGGGTGCAATGAGGCTTTGACCACAAAATACACATAGACAAATACTCTGCACTCAACCCATTATCAATATATTTAAGACATTGAGACATTCTGTGCATACAGCTACTAAAAAATACCTTACCCTTTAAACAAAACAGGGATTTTTTGTCCATATATTGCAATATATTTAAGCTGGTCAACTAGGTCAAAGTCATCCCATATCTGGCCAGTCCTACTCTCAAATTGCTTCATTATACATTTTACAAAGGGACTAAGTTTTACCTGCAACTTACTTGCTGCTTTCAAAGTAAAACTCCCAAATTTAGTTGCCCTTTTATTGGCCACCAGTGGAATCACCTGACTATAGCTGTATGCACAAAATGTCTCAGTGTCATCAATATATTGATAATGGGTTAAGTGCAGAGGACCTCTCTTATTTGTCTATACTGTATGTATTTTTACGAACGCTCACACTCTAAGCCAGTCTTGGTTTACTTTGGGTGCAAGGTCAAAATCAGACATGTAGAATTTTTCAAAGGAACCGCACTCCAATATGCACACACGTGAATAAAGATTGATATCTAACAAATATTGGAGTATACATGTACATTAGTGATGGGCGAATTTATTCGCCAGGAGCAAATTTGTGGTGAATTCCTGTGTTTTGCCCCGGCAAATAAATTCACAAATCACAAAAAAAAAACAGATGCCAGCATCCAATTTTTGGCGCATTTCCACGAATAAATTTTCGCTGGCATATTTCCACGAACGAATTTTTTGGACGCCAGCACTGTTTTGGGAATTTTGCACCATTTTCACTGGAAATTTGCGGATTTTTTGGTGAAGCAAAACGGGACAAATTTGCCCATCCCTAATAAACATGCTATAATTCTGTCACCTTAGGCAAGACAAACCATAGCAATGGCAGCCTTCTCTTCTGTGATTATATGCAGCATTGCATTCCCTTGAAGAACATTTATGTTGGTATTTTCTTATCTAACCTTTCCTTACCCATTGATAATCCTGTGTGTTAATGATTCCTATGGTTTCATGCATACAGCTAGAAAACATAGATTTTTGGTATTTTGATGTGCATCTGTTTTTTTCCTACTGATCTGTCTAATTCTTCAATAAACAGTATGTAGAGAATACATGGTTATTACTTTCTACTACAAGTGTATGTAAGGTCTCATTTATGAAGAAGGTCAAGTTGGCATGGTTCACACTGGGAAATAGGCAATTAAGTGGAGATATCAGGAGTAGTGATGGGCGAATTTGTCCCGTTTTGCCGAAAATTTGTTGAATTTCCAGTGAAATTCGCGAAACGGTGAAAAATTCATGAAACGTGAGTTTTGATGCAAGTGAAAATTTAATGTGCATCTGTTTTGTCCTATTGCATTGGTAAAAATTTCCGGCGGCAGCAAAATTAACGCCAGCAAATGTTTTGTGCCCATTTCGCAAATTTATTCGCCAATCACGAAACACGGCTAAATTCGACCATCACTAATCAGCAGTTTAATATAATAATTTAAAGAAATTTGGATGATATGTATAAAATGGAATCTATAGGAGATGGCACTGTTTCCTGACAAAGGGGGACCGAAACCTTGAGCAAAATAAACCTTTGAAAGATTGATTCAGCAAGTCCTGTGAGTGCCGTTCTTTAGCCTTATTGAATATTAAGTAGTTGTATTGTAGACACACTCAAAAGGTGTGACTCCCCAGCCTTTATCAAAGTGCAGAAACAAGAAAAAACACCATCTTAAATACACAGTGTGGCAGGAACCTTGTGCAATGTGCAGTGTAGGGTGACGTAATTAGTGGACTTTCTATGAAAATAAAACCCATGAATACTAGTGTATGGTTCTATCCAAAGACAATATAGATGAATTAAAGGGAAGATTTATCAAGGGTCAAAGTGAAAATTCAAAATTCGAGTTATTTTGTGTACTTACAACTAGGGAATTCCATTCGAATTTGCAAAAAATTTGAAAATTCAAATTTCACAATTTATCATGTACTGTCTCTTTAAAAATTTGACTTCCACCATGAATTAAAAAGGCTTTATTAGCACATGCATAGACTGCCTATGAGTAAGTGCCCACACAGGCATGAAACGTGTTAGGCCTGTGTATGTTATAAAGCCTTTTTGATTCATCAAGATTTGACCTACTGCTTTACTTGGAAATGGGCCTCACTCCACTTGGATTTTTGCATGACATAATTAGTGTCAATATACCCTATATCTAAAAAACATCCGCCAACTGATGTACAAAAAATGCTGAATGCTAATAGTAAATACATAGACACAAAGTAGCATCTGATAATAAGTGAAGATAAAGAATAAGCAGGAAGAACAGAAAGAAAGTCATTATAAGAAGCAGAGACTTCACGCAGCCATGAATGTTAATGACCATACCAAAGGAAACAATAACATTTATAAAATTTATAGTAGCATATGAAAGCTAAGTAAAAAGCAGATCACAGAACTAAAACAAATTACCTGTGCCTCGAAGGATGATTCATTAATATTGCGGTGTCTGCGCACTTCCCAATGTATATGCACCGGAGCAGACAGTGCAGCAAACCCAGAGGCCATTGTCAGCTCCAGTACAGGAGCGATGCACACATACCTTGTATTTTTATAAATACATTTCTACCTTGCGACTAGAGCAGCATTGGCTGAAACACAGCAGACACATTTTATATGCCGAAATCTAAATTAAAGTACATTGGCTACAGTATCTGGATAATGGAAACATACCTGAATATACCTGACTGAACAGTTTTGCAAATTCCAAAAAAAAAGTCAAAAATTGTTGAGGGAAAGGATTGTCAAAATATCAAAAATGTTCAGTTTATATGCCATTATCCAGAAGATGGCTGAGATACCTTCAAATTTGCATCTCAGTGGGTACTTTCAATACAATTTCATGCTATCCTGTCTGAGCTGGTTCCACCAGAAAATCAAGTCTGCAATACCTTTATAAATGTCTGTTCATATTGGTCATTGGCTCAAACCGTATCTGACCATTCACTACACAGCAAAGTTAGTGTGTGTGTTAATCTCCTTATTCTCAGGCCGGTCCAACTTTAGCATCAAACTATAGTTAGAAACAGTTTTTTCTTTTCTGTTTCTGTATGTTAAAGGGAAACTGTTGTGGGAAAACATGTTTTTTTTTTTTTAATGCATCAGTTAATAGCGCTTCTCCAGTAGATTTCTGCACTGAAATCCATTTCTCAAAAGAGCAAACAGATTTTTTTATATTCAGTTATGAAATCTGACATGGGGATAGCCATTTTGTCAATTTCCCAGCTGCCCCTGGTTATGTGACTTGTGCCAGCACTTTAGGAGGGAACTGCTTTCTGGCAGGCTGTTGTTTTTCCTTTTCAATGTAACTGAATAGTATGCAGTGGTACACCTGTTTTACTAATGAGTGCTGTTCTTAGATCTACCAGGCAGCTGTTATCTTGTGTTAAGGAGCTGTTATCTGGTTACCTTCCCATTGTTCTGTTGTTAGGCTGCTGGGTGGGGGAAAGGGAGGGGGTGATATCACTCCAACTTGCAGTACAACAGTAAAGAGTGATTGAAGTTTATCAGAGCACAAGTCACATGACTTGGGGCAGCTGGGAAATTGACAAAATGTCTAGCCCCATGTCAGATTTCAAAATGAAATATAAAAAAATCTGTTTGCTCTTTTGAGAAATGGATTTCAGTGCAGAAGTCTACTGGAATAGCACTATTAACTGATGCATTTTGAAAAACATTTTTTTTCCCATGACAGAATCCCTTTAAGGTATTTTCTTTCCAGTGAAAAAAGAGTTCAGCTTTGCAGATGTACAATGAACTGATTATATATTGAAATTCAGATAACAAGTGTTCTTATAAATATTTTAGTGTGTCCCTACAAAATGTCATGCTAGAATTGAACAAGTCAAACAGACATGTAGCTTTTCTGTCAATGGCAAACACGAGACTCAAGTATGAATGACTTCCTGGCGAAGTAGGCGGTTGAATAAAAATTTAAAGGGGAAGTTATTTGACCATCGAATATTCAAATACAATTTTATTTGAATATTCGAATCATTCGAATTTGAATATTCGATGGTCGAATTTGCCTAATTTGCATATTCAAGGATTCGAATTAGAATTTATATTAAATTCGATCAAACTTCGAATTATTCACACATGTTTTGTAAATCTGCCCCTCAGTATACGTTCATTTCAAATTTGCTTAAAATTTATTATAGTGCCACGTTCTGAAAGCAGCTCTGTCTCTAATCTTATTAACAGAGTGTGAAGACGTAGTCAGAAGTCAGAACCAGGAGGGCAGAAAGACAAATGCTGCTTTCAGGTTTAGGTTTTTGCAAATAACATTAAAACTATTTTAATTGAGTGTAAATGGGAAAACTGTTTAGAATGACATTTTATTTCATTGAGTAACATTTTATGTTTACATTCTTTTTAATGCAGCACATTTAAAACATTCTGAAAAATGTGGTTAATATTTGATTTTTTAATGATTTCACAGACTTGGTATAATTTTATAGCAATATCCATTTAGCCAAAGACCCATTTTTTTTAAAAAACATCTGTTCGTCATTAACAACACAATGGGTCTCCTGATCATAAAAGTTCATATTAGGTATGAATTGAATACAATAAAAGTTTGAAAACTAGGACAGAAGAAAAAAAGTGGAATTAAGGAATACTGAGAGGCTGGCATATGCTAAATTGCTCCCAAAGTGTTATTCACATTTACAATGTCTCACATCTGCAGAAAAGCAAAATGTTTCCTCTTTTTAAGCTTTCATTCATCAGTCATAGAAAAACATCATTTTCCGCTTCCGCAACTGTTGCATGCACAATACGGATGTATACAAAATAAAATTGTATTGCATGCATAATTATAATATAATCTGAATGGCATTCAAAATTCTTGACACAGTGCTGAGATCAAATGAATGAACTCATTTTCACAAGCAAAACGTGTTCAATTAAAATCAGTAATATCCACTGTCACTTCCTCTTCTTCTATTTACTGGGAAAAGCGCCATACCAAGGAGAGTTCTCAGCTTATTGCTAAGCTTAACAGTTTGAGTCATTTACAGAGATTACTGTCTATACTCTGCATTTTATTGCTCCCTAACTTGTAAATCTGAATCATAAACAAGTTAGGGTATGGGTAGGGGGCAGGAATGTGGACCCTATGTGCCTCCACCCATCTGTGCTGTCGAACACAGGTCTCAGTCCTGCTAAGTTGTGAGCATGGTGATTTGAGAACCAGACAAAGTACAGAAGTCGTAAGAACATATTTATGTAGCTCTGGGGTGGTCATTAGTGATGGGCGAATTTATTCGCCAGGGGCGAATTCACGGCGAATTCACGCGAATGGCAAATAAATTCGTGAAACGCCAGCGAATAAATTCGCGAAACACCTGCGACAATTCGCCTGTCGAAAATTTGCTAAAAAAAAAAACGAGTCATGCGTAGTTTTTGACACGACGAAAACGACACAACGCTGGAAATCCGCAAATTTTTCGGTGAAGCGAAACTGGGTAGATTCTCCCATCACTAGTGGTCATGGCTGAAAATAAGGACATATGTTATGTGATAACATTACTTCTAAACAAAAGGGGTTGTTTGCTAATAAATTGTAAGACACAATTATGTTTGTAGAGCTTCAGTATTTTTGGATTTTTCGCTCGAATTTATTGTGTTAGAGAGTGTTCTTGAATGATTCAAGCATTGGCAAACCATGGTGCTACAAACTGTGCAAGTTTTACACCCAACTTTAACTTTTTTGTGATTGTATAGCGAACTTCATGACATGTTCTACAAAGCTGCTTTCCTTGGCTCTCTTGTGTACCAGTAGAACCATTGCAAGGTCTCCAGGTTTGAATTGCTATCATTCTTGATAAATGTATAAGGGAGGTGTACTCATTAAAAGTAACAGCAAGAAAGGGGTGTAAGCAACATTTGTATTCCATGAACAATAATTACGGCAATGTGATATTTTTTTATTTGGGATGTAAGATAGGAATGAATTAAAGACACTAAGGGACCGATTTATGAAATTCACGTGAAATGATCGAAGTTAGATCGAATTCGATCGAATACTGATCGTACTAATTTTTTGTGAAATTGGGTATGCAAATTTGGCCTCTTCGATCATCGAATACCGAATTATCGAATCGATCCAATAGATCAGATATTCGATCATTTCGATCATTCGATGATTGAAGGAATCAAAATTTTACAGTTATTCAACTGCCTACTTCGCATTGAACCTACCAAATTGTAATAGAAGCCTATGGGAAGCTCCCCATAGGCTTCAGAGACTTCAATTCGATGTCAAATGCTTATCGAATTTCTAGTAGGATTGAGGGAATTTTGGGGAATAATAGTAAATTTGCCCGTAAGTAACCTAGTTTTTATACTGTAATCTCATTCAGTAATTCCATAATGAAAGAGACTGAAGTACTTAAAGGAACAGTAACCCCCCCAAATAATGAAAGTGTTTTAAAGTAATGAAAACTTCATGTTGCTCTGCACTGGTAAAACTGATGTTTGAAACACTAATATAGTTCATATAAACAAGCTGTTGAGTAGCAAAGGTGAAAATCTAAAAAAAAGCTAGATGGCACAGGATAAATAGTGGAAAAAAGATAACATTATGTTCTACAGAGCTTATCTGCTGTGTAACCTGAACCTTTCTGCTTCGAATTGCTGCCCCCATTGCTACACAGCAGCTTATTTATATATACAATAGTAGTGTTTCTGAAGAAAACATAGCTGTATTTAATTTTTTGATGTTACTGGTCCTTTAATGATTATGCAGGACAGCGAAAATAGGCATGTTCTGTAGGCAAAATTGAATAAAAATCGTTTAAAAAATAAAGCAAGTTCCTCAGTCCCAAGTGTGTTGAGTGGATGATGCACCAAATCAGAACACTGAAATTTGGGGAATTGATTTAGGTCTGATTTCTGAAGCCTGCATCTGGGCCAGAAATCATCAGAACTAAAAAAGCTTCATCCTTATACATTCAAGCACATAACATCAATATGAATGCAGTGATAATATTGCCAAAAACGAATCAGTCTATCACACAAAGTGGCAAAGGAAGAAAAGCAGTTAATGGACTCAGCAGCTGATTTGAATTCTTTACTTTTTATGTACTGACATTTGGGGGGTATTTCTTAAAATTGGAGTTTATCTCATAATTAATTAAAAAAAAGCAAGACCAACCACCCATGCCCAATTTTAGATTATTTATTAATTTAAAAAACTTGATTTAATTGGATCATAGAAAAACTCTATATAATTGTGTGAAAAACCAGAATAGCTCGAATTAGTCAGGTTTTTCCTGAACGTGCCAGCAGATAACCATAAAATCTTGCAGGTGATGCCAGCTAGATAATTTGCACATTAAGGGGCAGATTTATTAAGGTTTGACTGGTGAATTAGAATTTTCAATTTGTTTTGGTCAAAACTCAAATTTTAAATCACCAACTTGAATTTGAATTTGAATGTGATATTTATCACAGCTTGACCCTAGAAACAGTTCAAATTGAAATATTCACCTCCTAAAACCTGCCGAGTTAATTTACAAGTCAATGGCAGAGGTATGTTGAACCATCTGCATAACTCTTTCATTATCTAATATTAGTTCAGCTGATATTATTCAAGAGAACGAGAGCCGAGAATAGGGTAAAGGCAATAAGCAAGCAAAACCTGCACTATAATTATAGCTGAAGATATCATTGTGTCATTTAAAGCAGCTACATACAGTATAAGGGTGTCGTCGGAAGGAAGAATGTTCTCATTTAAATACACAGCAGACAGCTGACACTCTACAAAGGTCAACTGCATCTTCATTGCTGTCAATTTCTAGTTTCACTTTTACTGTCCTCAAGAATGATATTACACCTTCAGCATCACAGCTGACTTAAATGTTCTAATTGAATATGCAGCATACAGTAGGTAGAATTAAATATCTCAGTTCCAATTTCCTATTTTTATCCCTAGTGGTTACTAGAAATGACTCTTTTCAGCTAATTTAATAATGTTACATTTCTGTCCTCAGGATGAAATATTGGATAATACATAACTTAAAGGAGCCAATTTTTTTTAATTTAGAATGGCCTTTTCCTCCCTATATGTTGTTCAGATAGAATGCTTTTAGAACACTGTTGATTATGCTACTTAACAAATGTTTTTAAGGACTTATGTTTTTTTTTTTGTTCCAGGCATTTTTAAGTTTCATTATCTCTAGTGATGGGCGAATCTCCCGCGATTCGCTTCACCCAAAAATTTGCGAATTTCTAGAGAAATTCGCGAATCGGCGAAAAATTCGCGAAACGAGTCGCGGGACGATTTTGTCGTGCGTCGCGTCAACTTTGTCGCGCGTCAGGTCAACTTTGATGCGTCGCGACTGACGCGCGACTCGTTTTCGGCGAATTTTCGCCAAGCGAAATTTCGCTGGTGATTCGCGAACTTATTCGCCAGCGGCGAATCGCGGGAATTCGCCGCGAATTCGACCTAGGCGAATAAATTCGCCCATCACTAATTATCTCAGTAGTGAATATCTATCATTAGAAAATAAAAGTAACGGGATCTGAAGCACAGTGTTACACACAGATTTCTCTGG
The DNA here is from genome assembly GCA_024363595.1 of Xenopus borealis. Lineage (NCBI taxonomy): Eukaryota > Metazoa > Chordata > Amphibia > Anura > Pipidae > Xenopus > Xenopus borealis. Next base: position 3,557,726 of record CM044444.1, on the reverse strand, counting down.
GGGGTTTGTATTTATGATTTTAGCTGGTTTGCAATCTGTTTTCATGTGGATAAAAGCGACTTGGTTGTACCCGGCCTCACCTAATAGCAGACTAACAGAAACTATTTATTGGATGACCACAGACAATTTAAAATGCCTTTCTGCTGGTTTCTAAAAGATTCCTTGTTTACATTTTTACGTAGACTTTTAGCTCTATGGGCCAGGGACTGGTACACTGTTGACACCTGAAACTCTTATGTTTATCAAAGTGAATATTAATGGAATTAATCCAACTGGGTCATCAAAATGGTCACACAGTTTAAGCAATTCCTAAATTGAACAAATCATTTTGTTATCCTTAACATGCAGTGGGGCTCATTTATCAACACCAAACAAATTTGCCCTTGGGCAGTAACCCATAACAACGAATGCAACAATTGGATTGGTTGCCATGGGTAGCATATGCACTTTTGACCAGTGTTAATAAATGAGCCCCAGTTTTTCAAACTGGTCTGAGATGTCATATCCCTTAGAGGGCTATTCAAAATTAAAATTTTTTGCACTGGGTTGCCAATATGTGGCTCCAAGCTTTTACCCTGAATTTTATAAACACTGAACCAGTTTAGGGTACTTTTGTGCAACATGCAGGGCTACCATGTTGGATCCAGTTGGATAAATAGCCACTGTGCCCACTGAACAATATAGAACTTTATTGACTTTATTTTGCAGCCAATGCAAATATATGGTGGTGTTGCCATCTAAATCTAAGCTTGTTCAATCTTTATTGAAGACATGCAAATGCTTATTTATGTATTTATTAAAAAAGCCAGATTAATGCTAAAAATGATGCAGTTGTTTTACATAAATCTAGACCTGGCATAACTGTTTAACTTAACATATGTGGATTTTATTCATTATATTTGCCATGGCTGTCCTTATTGCTTCAACTTTTGTGACAAATGGTAGTACTTGGCCTTTTGAAAAAGTTTGTCTGTCTCCAGAGACTCAAGATTATTTACCCTCTCTTCTCTGTAACACAGAGCTATAATGTTATTTAGACAATAGTGATGTGGGGGCCAGTCCAATACTCCCAGGACCCGCAGCTTTACCAACAGGACACGTGGATTTAACCACGGGTCAAGGGTTCGGGATGACCTTACACTGCTGGCTTCCTGCTTCAAGTTGTATAGATGCACATCAGAGCAGGTCTCTGGATGTAGGGAGGAAGTTGTGTGCATGGGTCATGAAGGAGGGGTTTAGGGTTGGGTGCGGGTTGGTGTTTTCTCCATTTGCACAGCACTATTAGACAATGTAATTAATGGAAAGAACCCCAACTAGGAAAACAGATTTGAGTCTAAAGAGAAATAAGGGCAGGGGCATTTTGGACCTGAGGCTGCCTTATGCTTTACAGCTCTGAGTGGGGGCAAGGGGGTCCACACCTCTAGTTCAGGGAGCATAGACATTTACAGAGCTTAAAAAAAAAGTTCAATTTAAGTTGGAAGAATGTTGAAAAAGTGACAAATGCAGTAACAGAAATGTAGTTATACATGTAAAATGTTGAGTATTTTACTGACAACAGCACAGTTATCCTTATTAATAATGACTGTTGCCTCAGCTTTCTTGAAGGATGGTAAAAAATAATGTTGTTTGCCAGTGTTAAGCTCTATACATTTCAGTGTGATTTGGTTAAAGAGAACTTTGACGTTACTATACTTGTGAGTAGTGGGGAAAAAACGATTGAAAATTAGTTTGGGTGAAGTTATATCCCAATTACTTTTTCTGATGAAGTTTCATAAACATGTGAAACTAAAATAACTACCAAGGATTTAAAATTTTGCCAAAATTTTCAATGCTTTATTACTGGAACCCGAAGGTGAGTTTTAAAGGTTTTCATTTTAAAGAGCAGTGTCTCAATTAGATAGATCCGTAATTGAGAGGTTTGCTGAGCAGCCTGGTGGATTATTTTCCAGTTATTTTCCTTTTGCTTAATTAAGAGTGGAAAAAAAATTAATTACCTGTGATAGCCAGAGCCCGTGTGTATCCTATGGGATCCCAAAAGGAAAATGTTCTTGTTCAATAAACACCTATATACAGTAACTATGTCAGAGAACACATTTAATTGGTTAATCACTTGTTAATTACAGAAACCTTAAAAATGGGTCCCATGAGTTCTCCCTGGGAACTGTGTTTTTGCATGTGTGATTTATAATCTTTTCTTACTTTTGTTCAAAGGTGATGATGAATAAATTTTATTTGCAGCCATGGATTTGCGGCAAAATTCCACACTTTCTCATCTGCAAATTTTTCGTGAAACTGTGGCAAAAGTCTGCTGCTAAAAATGTTGCTGCAACAAAAATGTCACTGAGGCATTGGGGAAAATTCACTAAAGCATGAGGCATCTGACAGTAGTGCTTATTTCCCAGCGTGATGTTATTTCGCAACTTCGCCAATTCACTAACAGTGTCCCTGGCGAAAATTTGATAGTGAAGTAGATAGACTAGTGCAACTTTGCACCCTTAAGCCAGGCGAAGTTGCGCACTGACAAAGGGACGTAAATACGCTAATCAGTGGCATAACTAGATCTTACTGGGCCCCACAGCAAATTATTTTTCAGGCCCCCAAAATGTCCAGTGGTTGACCTGTTTTACCAATATTTATTGTAATTGTATATGAATTAGGGCCTCATGGGGCCCCTATAGCTCCTGGGCCCCCCTGCAGTCGCAGGGTCTGCTTCCTCTGTAGTTAAGCCCCTGCCGCTAATTCATTAAGATGCTCATTTTACCTCTTGCGCTAGACTTTACTTCAGACCTGGTGAAGTTCAATACAATAGATAGGAGTTTGGAAATAACAACTCAACTTTACAGGTGGCACATGTTTAGGGCAAAAGGACAACTTTATTTTATTTATTAAAGATTTCCTGGGCTTGTGTAGTGTAATGTAGTGGCTATAACATATACTTCTATTATACGTTTAACTTTGCGCCGTATGCAAATTAGGCATCACGGCGAATTGTTGTGAAGCCATCGTTAGCACATTTTCGGTGCTTAGTGAATTTGCCACATTGTGTCAATATCGCCACAAGAAAAATTAGACTTAAATGCATTTGGAGTGAAAAAAAAATGTTGACACCTATCAAGGTCAAGGTGTTTTGCGAATTTTTTTGCAGTTTTGCTAATTTTTCACTGAAACAGGACAAATTCACTCATCCGTATTAACAGGAATTACCATTGCTGAAAGCTCTGTTTTAATCCTTAAAATTTCCCATCGTGTCTTGCGATCTGTTATCTAGAATGCTTAAAACCAGAGATTATGTAATTTGGAACACCACACATTAAGAGGCCCATAAGAGGACTATGAAGTGAAAACACATACTAATAATAATGATACAGGTAATATTACAGTCATTGGCTTTCCAAAAATATTGAGATAAATTTGGATTTTGAGAAATAACCCCCAATTGCTGCCTGTCCTGACTCCTGCTTGTATTTTGACTATTTTCCTGTATGCTGATTTGATACCACTGCTTTTGTATTCTTTCTTCGCCAGTGACCCAGACAACAGACTTGGTATTTATTCAGCCTGTCCTTTGACTACACTCATATTCTCTGTTACAGTAGTACAGTACGTATGGTTCCTGTGCTTGCCCAGAATTCTTTCCTTGGTCCTCTCACATTAAGACATAGCAGCATCCGAGTAGTGAAGGGCTCCTCCCGAAGTGAGAGGTGGTTGGTAAAGGCAGAACAATGAGTTGTCACCAGGACCTTGAGGTTTACTCTGGGTTTGGGAGACCAAACGTAACGTCTTTAAGAACAGGACTTACTAAAGGGTTAAATTTCATGTCTGCTTATAATGTATAATGTATTTAGAAAGCTTGCCAAGCCAACTATGTGAGAACTTAGATACCATGCATCTTATTTTAAATCTGTGCAGTTCGTTCATCGATTTAACTTCAACCCACTGCCTGGCGGTCTTGTTATACTTCCCTGTCTGTAAACCTAATGAAATATCTTTTTTTTTTTTAATTCTTAATTTCAGGCTCACTTGTTTTCTGGTAGCCATGAAATTTACAGCACCTGAAAAATGTTCATCAGACAAAAATGTATTAAATGAAATTAAAATGTGTTATTAGGGTTTAGCCCTTAGGTTAACAGATACAGAGTTATGTATACCTTTCAGTATCACAGCATCAGAAATAGGTCCCATTAAAACAAGATGTGAAATAAAAGTTCCACATTGTTTTGCCTTGGCTTATTTATCAAATTTCAAAATTAGAATAATGTGAACTTTTTAAAACTCTAATACATTTTATTTTATTCACAATTAAAATGGTATACTACTTGTGAAAAAATGTGAATGTCCCGACCCAAAAATTCAAATTCGAAAACCAAATAAAAACCCTTGAATATCACAATTAGGATTTTTTTTGACAAGCAACATTTTTGTCTCCCATTGGAGTCTATGGCATAATTTCAGCTGCACATTAACATCTTCAAATAGTTAAAGGGAGCTCTGCCATCCTACATGAACTTGGCAGGTTTTAAGTGGTTAATAGTCAAATTAGAACTGTTTCCAGGGTCTAGGTGTGGTACATGTCACATTTAAATTCAAATTTGAGTTGGTGATTTTAAATTCAAAATTGTAAGTTTTGAACCATTTGAACCTTAATAAATCTGACCCTAAAATAGCCATATCTTGTTCAAACTATGTGGCTGCTATAGAAATATTGCCTTTATGGATAATTTTCATTTATTGTACCAGGGAATTTTCAGGGTTGAAAAGTTTTTTCATATTTATAATATTTATATAGCACTGGCACACGCAGAACATGTACATAGTGCCTAGGTTGAAACAGAAACCCCCTTTGATTAATAATGAGCAAAGATTTTTGCTAGGTTTCGAGACAAAAAAGTTGTACAAAAAATTGTCTCCCATAGACTTCAATGCTAACCCTCTAGATAGATATAACCCTCTAAATGAATCTCAAATTTTGAGTTTTAGCGAATAAAAAAAATACAAAAAACTACAAGTATTAGTAAATTGGCCCCTAGGTTTTCCTGAACACTTTTTTCTGTTACACTATTTTTGCACAGTGTAATAGCAATACATATGAATTTGTGTGCATGTGTTGTATTTGTTTAGGGAATACCTTTACTAAATATAAGGAATGTTCATTCTTTATCAGTTGATGACTGATTGGGTGTTTGGGTGCTCTACTAAACTATTTAATTCATCCTACAGCACCACTAGTTTTAATATATTTGTCCAAACTGCTTGATAAGGAATGCAAATACAGAGTAATAAATCTGACCAAACAAACAAGTTTTCATTAAAGCTTTATGGACTGTGCAGGAGTGGGGACCCCCTTATAGGCAGTTGTATAAGTAATTAATGTCTGTGCCACTAAGCCTAATATCCTCAGCCTACAGCTCTCCTACTGTTCCTCAGCTTTATTTGTTTTCACCCCTAGATGTTTGTTTCACTGTGTTAAACTGCTAAATAGGTTAAGTGCTAATGCGTTAATTGGTAAGGCTCATTCAGCTAATAGGGGCAAGAATGAAATAGTACGCACTTAGAAGCCTATTTATTAAACATCAGATTTTGTATAATTTATATATTTTACCCTTTACAACCTAACCAGAAAAAATTCCAACTAATACCTCTCAAAGTCATGTAACAGTAAGTAGCAGGTGGTCCCTTTAACAATAACAAGATGGTTTCATGATGTTTCAGGCTTTTTCACTCTGGTTTTTGTTCGATAATCCAAAAAATTTGTGGTTTCTGTTCAATAAGTAGAATCAATTTTTGGGCGACAATTTGAAAAAGTTGCATGATTTGAATTTCACACGATTTTGTTGAAACTTTTGCCACATATGATTATTGATCCTAATTGTTTATAAATTAAGCCAGATCTTGATTGGGAATTAGGCCAAATATTTATTATTAGCATAATAGGAAAATCTTGAGTTGTAATAAATAGCCCCCCTAGTGTTTACTCGGCTTTCATTGGGAAGTGTCTACAGATTTATTTTTATCTAAATAACAAAACAATTGTAAAAAATATTTCCCTTGTCTCTGTAATTAGAAAACAGAGGCTTGTACTTGTTCCAACCTAAGATATAATTAAGATTTATCAAGGGTCGAATTTTGAGGGTTAAAAACAATTGAATTCAACCCTAGAATTTTTCCAGAATTAAAATCCTCTAAATTCGATTATCGAATTCATAGGATTTTACCGCTATTCGATATATCGAACGATCAAATAGAATCATCCATTTTCTCGAAACAAACTGGTCCATTTTGAATTGATCGAAACAAATTTTTAGAGCATTTGATCACAAAAAAATTAGATTTTTCAAAGTCCACCAAAAGACTTGGTGGACTAGGATGTTCCCCATAAATTTGGAAATTTGTATTTTCGTATTTTTTACAAGTTCAATTTGAATTTGGACTATTCCCTAGTTGAGGAACACAAAAATAGCTCATAATTTGATTTTTTTAAATTAAAAAATTCACCTCGACCTTTGATAAATCTGCCCCTAGGTGTCAGTAGGACAGCAAAAAAGACTAAAAACCATCATGCAGCATATACCCTCTTTTATATGTCTTACATTTATAAAGAATAATTCCCTATGCATTCAAAAAAGTATTGCATTAGGATGACAATGGAGTGGCCACCTACTTCCTGAACTGGTAAATAAAACATTAAACTGGTAAATAAAACATTAAAGGGGTGGTTCACCTTCAAGTTAACTTTTAGTATATTCTAGAAGGGCCAATTTTAAGAAACTTTTCAATTGGTCTTCATTATTTATTTTTCATAGTTTTTTAATGATTTGCAATTTTCATCTGTTTCTTTGCAGCTTTCAAATGGGGGTCACTGACACCATCTAAAAACAAATGCTCTGTAAGGCTAAAAATGTATTGTTACTGACACTTTTTAGTACTTATCATTCTATTCAGTCCATCTCCTATTCATATTCCAGTCTCTTATTCAAATCAATGCAGGGTTGCTAGGATAGTTTGTACCCTAGAAACCAAATTGCTGACACTGCAAACTAGAGAGCTGCTGAATAAAAAAAATAAATAACTATAAAACCACAAACAATAAAAAATCAAAACTAATTGCTAATTGTCTCAGAATATCCCTCCCTACATTATACTAAAAGTTAACTCAAAGGTGAACAACCCCTTTAAACTACCTAGAAATCCCAACACTGAGCTTGAACACAGACACTGGTCTAATGGATTGATGCTTTATGATAAACCCCAACACCTGTTTGAATATGCAATGAAGATCTTAACTAGGTCTGTAGGGACAACTTACTTCATTCAACCTTTTGGGTTGATTTTGAATATTTTGAAGGGGAAATTATGGAGCATATGTAATGTCCAAGGAATGCTGGATGCTGAACTGTGTAAACTAGCACCTAATGTAAAAGAATTTCTAGAAGCATGGATTGTTCATCACGTTCCTCCTTTTATTTTTCTGATTTCCCCCATAGTCCCTGTTCCTTCTTATTCAAACTCTGATTCATTAAATACACCCAAGCTGTCTTCAGAGTCATGTCTCGCAACTTGAGCTCTATGTATAGCCGTGCTGTGATCAAATATTGATAATGAGAAGATTCTTCCTGCTTCACCTGCCTGTAGTCTTAAATGCTTTTGGACAAAATAGTCAAAAAATATGTAAAAATTGTCGATCTGTCAAATTTGAGACACGTTAAAATTATTATAATGCTTATTGACCTCATTGTGTTTTGCTATTTTTCTCTGTTTAGAAATGAAACACCAGAGATTAGCCCATCACTACTCATCAAGAATTTGTATTCCAGTGCTTTGTGGCATAGTGTCAGGAACTGTCAGGGACCTATTGTATTCCTACCACTGCTCTCCAGTGTGAGCCACAGCAGGTAGGGTGGCTACAGCCTAATTCTGACAAAATACCTTCTATGATGCAGCCTTCATTTCCATCTTCCCTTAGTCATGCCCCTTGTCTAGGTCACAGGAAATAGTTCATTAGCAGGTTTTTTAAGCCTGCGTCCCAGACTCCCCTCTGCTGGATCATTGGCCTTTCTGCTGACTCCTAGCCTGAATTCTGAAGAGATTTCTTGATTTTGTGACTGTGTTCCTGACAAGGGCTTGTTCTGCTGTCCGTCCCAATTTCAATCACCTGCAGAGGTCTGTGTACATTTATTAAACCAAATAGTTTTAGCACATCGGGTCCTGTCAGTGTATTATAAGTTAATCCTTCCACATGGATCATATCTCATATACTGTAAATCTATTTTTTAAACCTGGTTAATTATAAAGTCATATTTGAGGAATGCTTCTCTCCAAACTGACATTTTCATTTCCTTTATCCCCAGGCTATCCTTGACTATCATAGCATCTTTAGAACTCCTCCATCTTTCCCTTTGGGCATGAACTCATAGTCAATTTTAGATAGTGCTACATGTAATGCTTTAGTACTGTATATGTAGCCTTTTGGCCACAACACACATATTGTTGGGTTCCCAAGTGTAGGTCACCATGACCTCTTTTTATGCAGCACAAAATCCTCACTGAGATATACCACTTAGAACGTATAGAAACAGATATAGCGAAAATTCAGAGGAAAATCTATGGCCAGAGAGCCACTAATGAATAGTGTTTCATGTGATATGTTGAAAAATATTATTATCTTTTTAGAATATTCCAATAATATTCCATATGATGACACTATATAGGCAAAATAGAAAGTTCCTTCAGAAGCTTTGAACATTAGCTGCTAACTTACTAATCACAGTCATCTCGCTAGGGTTTAGGTATAGCACATTGCACTACTGCTTTTAAATGCAGTTCATTTTTATGAGACATACTTATGCAATCTGTGTTTTGGAAAAAAATGTAGCAGTAAAGCCTTAAAGGAACAGTAACACCAAAAAATGAAAGTGTTTTAAAGTAAAGAAAATATCATGTAGTGTTGCCCTGCGCTGGTAAAACTGATCTGTTTGCTTCAGAAACACTACTATAGTTCAAATAAACAAGCTGCTAAGTAGCAATAGCAAACTTGAAAAACGGCTATATGGCAAAGGATAAGTAATGGATAACAGATAACATTATGTTCTACAGAGCTTATCTGCTATCTGCTGTGTAACTTGAGCCTTTTCTCCTTTGACTAGCTGCCCCCATGGCTACACAACAGCTTATTTGTATAAACAATAGTAGTGCTTCTGAAGCAATCACTGCAGTTTTACCATTGCAGGGCAACACTGCATTATATTTTTATTACTTTAAAACAATTAAATTTTTTGATGTTACTGGTCCTTTAAGAATATTGGTTCTTTATGTTCCTTATGATGTCAATATGTCAATTTCTTTAAAAAAATCCAATGTTGGCAAACAGCGAATTGTAATGGCTTTACTTTAAGTGGGCCCAAGTAGGATGTACATGATATTATATTTTTGGCCAAAAACTCTGAGATATTAACTTTAACAATAAGGCTAGTGCCCGAAAGACTCTGCTTCTGTTATGATATGCATATCCTTTTATATAAAATCAGAGAAACTTTGGTCAACTACAAATTATTTTGATCTTATATCACATTATAAGGGTTGTTTACCACCACAAGTGCAGCGTACAAATGCAATGTTTTTCAGTGGAATTAGGCCATGAGCTGGAGTTGTGCCATTGCATTAAAATGGACACAACATTTCTGCCTCTCATTGTCAAAATGATCATCACAAGTCCATTGTTAATTTTGATGCTGGCTGCAGTGAAAACCCTTGAGTAGACAGCAGGGGCATAATTGCACTTGCCACTGGCCAAAGTGGGCCAGTGCTAGGAGCATAGGTGCAAGCACCTTTAATCAATTAGGAAAATCACTGCTTCCATTTTTGCATGATGAAATATAAATATCTGACAAGAATTTTCAATTTTATTATCCATGGGGTTGATGGTCTCTTTTGTTCTTACCTTATAGGACTAGTACCTCACCTACCTTCCATAAATGCATTAAACTATACCTACCCCATATGAGTCCTTAATTATGACTCTGAAAGAAAGTGCTAGAGATAAAAGGGGCACAATCACTCACCACATAATGCTTATTCAAAATCTGCTGCATCCAGGATCCTTAATTGCCATCCTTTTATTGCCTTTTCCACCCTGTCTGCAGATTAAACACAGATTATGGGGATTATTTATCAAAATCCGAATTTATCTCACTATTTTTGGAAAGCCAATCAGACCAAATCTGCACAGACTAATCAGTAAATTTTCCTGAAATTTTTTTTTTTATCACTCCAAATGCATTAAAGTCAACGAGAGTTTTTCTTGTGGCAACTTTTTTGTCTGTGCAACTTTTTTTGTCCTGGCAACTTTTATTCCCAAATGCATTAAAATCAATGGCCATTTTCTCTTATGGCAACTTTTTTTGTCTCTGTAACAATTTTGTCTCGGTGACTTATTTGTTGTGGCTAAATCTTTCACGGTGGATTTTTGCTGCAGTTTTGCGAACAAATTTGCAAATGATGAAGTTTGGGCTACTTCAACTCAAATAGGCCAAAATTTGATCAGAATAGAAAAATTTAGTACTGGCCCTTTAAAATCCTTAGAATTCACCACTTCACCACCTTAAAGCTGCCAAATAGCCATTGTAGCCTATGGGGGACCTCCTAGAACCTGTCCTGAAATGTTTTCTAAGTCCTAGGAATTCAAAGGATTTTGCACAAAATCTTTTGAATCGTTCGATTAGAACGATGCAATTGAGCAATTTTTATTCAATGGAAAACGGACCTATTCGATCTACATAGGTCCATTTTCAATTGAATTATGAAATTCGAAATTCAACCATTAGTAAATCTGCTTCTTAAATGGAAAAGGAAAAAAAATTGTGATTGTGATTTATTAAACTCCGATGGTGTTAAAAGTCTAAATAAAAAAGTAATCCAATTAGACCTTATGAGTTCATGTAGAAGTCCCATTGATGTCCTTATTTGCGCTGAGTTTTGTTTAATAAGATTTGATGGTTTCAATTTTTCAGATGTCAAATAAGAAAAAGTAGCAGTTTTCGATTTCAAAACATACAATTTGGATTTTCCCACAATTTTATCAAGTTTGTTCCCTGCAAAGTAAATTTTCAGAAAAAAGTATTAATAAATAGGGAAGAAAAGTCAGTGTGGATTAAGTCTGAGTAGTTTTCCTTTCAGAAAATAGTGAGACTTTTTTGGATTTTGATAAATAACCCCCTTAAAATGTAGAAAGTTTTTGGTGACAGAACAAATAAAACAAAAACAATGGGTTGACATATTCAGATGAGGACATTTTACCACCCTCTCCTAGTAATCTGTTTTAGGCCTCTTAATGAAAGGGTATAGTGAACAAATTAAAAGTTACTGAGGTGTGTTATACTAGTTCAATTATGTATGGCAGTCTGGTCAGATGAGTTACTGTATTTCTGCCTCTCGCCATTAGCCTTCATAAATGAAATATTTTAAAAGCGAATCTATTTGTTGCATCGGTTGCTACTTTATAGCCTCACTTGCTGCCAGCAAGATCATTTTCCTCTTAATGCATCACATCTGCTAACTGTAATTTAGTGATTATGTAGAGGTTTTTATTTTTGTCCCAGTTTACTTTAGAGAACAATGCAAAAAGCCTAATTTGCATTAGATCTAAATTAAGATCTTCATTGGATATAACTGTGCTGGGGGATTTATTATTTCAGATAAGTTCGACCTCAAATGCTTCCTAACCCAGATCTCACAAAGTGGCCACATGGATTATTTATACAAGCAATTATAGTAGCAGGTAAGTAAAAATATAATTATATTGATAAGTGTGTAGTAAAAGAAGCTTTCCTTCTTTTTTAACATGATAAATGAGACTTGCAGTTAAAATGTTGTAAAAATAAATTCTCAGAGGCAAATTCTCTATAATATTGCTGCCATATAAACTGTACTTTATCATAATACTTATCTTATCTAATCATAGAGCACTATCAAAAAAGGCCAATAAATACTGCACTCATGCCTCAGATGAAAGTAAATTTAGAGGTTTAAAGTTCACAGCATGCTTAAGAATAATGTATGGGAAAGGTTAAGTCAAAGTAGAATGCCAAGAGATTTCTCAAGCTGGGCTTATTTCTTTCTTTTTTTCCTTTCTACATTTGCTGTAGACAAAAATATGTTGAAAATAAGGTGTAAGAGTCGTAAGAATAAATGCCTTAAAAAACACTTGGATCTATTTGTTCATTATAGTTCTTATAGTGAACTCATGGTATTTTTCTGGGCTCATTAACTAACTACAGTTTCAGTTGTACAACAACGAATGCAGATAATGTGTTGATTGACAACATTCATTAAAAAATACTGGTGTCCAAAGCAGTTACACTACCACTTAGCACTGCCATATAGTAACACTTAAGACTCGTGTATCTATCCACCTCCTCTGAATCGAGTCCAAAGAGAGCCATGGAACCTCTTGAAAACAATGTGATTGCAGTAAAACACCCATTGAAGCAGAAAAGCAATTATGTCTGATAGCTGGGTCTCCTTTTTTCTCCAAGACATAATTCAAGTGTCAAGGACGGAGCCGAGACTACTGTGTCCAACTAAGATAACCCTGATTGGTTTAAATGATTTATTCATTTTCTGGGTGTGACGATGAAAACACTCCAGTGTTGGTAACTATTATGGAGCAGCAACACATTTAGAGGGGGTCATTTTTTAAAGTCCGATTTTTCTGTGTAGACTTTTAAAGGAGAAAACAACAGCTCTTCGTAGAAAATAAAAAATCAATTTCAGTGCTTTATTACATAGTAACTACAGGTATGGGACGTATTATCCAGAATCATTGGGACCTAGAGCTTGCTGGATAATGATCTTTCCATAATTTGGATCTTCACACCTTAAGACTACTAGAAAACCATGTAAACATTAAATAAAACCAATAGGCTGGTTTTGCTTCCAATAAGGTTTAATTATATTTTAGTTGGGATCAAGTACAAGTTGCTGTTTTATAATTACAGAGAAAAAGACAATCATTTTGGATTACATCATTATAATGGAGTCTATGGCAGATGGTCTTTACATAATTCGTAACTTTCTGGATAACGGGTTTCCAGATAACGGGTCCCATAACTGTACATTAGGTTGAAAAAAGACACGCCCATCAAGTTTAACCTTTTTTTTAACCAGCCTAACTGCTAGTTGATCCAGAGGAAGGCAAAAATCCCCATCTGAAGCTTCTCTAATTTGCCTCAGAGAGGGAAAAAATTCCTTCCTGACTTCAAGTCGGACAAGTCCCTGGATAAACTTGTACTATGAGCTATCTTGCATAACCCTGTATTCCCTCACTTGCTAAAAAACCATCCAATTCATTCTTAAAGCTATCTAATGTATCAGCCTGTATGACTGATTCAGGGAGAGAATTCCACATCTTCACAGCTCTTCTGAATATTTAGGTGGAACCTCTTTTCTTCTAATTGGAATGGTTGACCTCATGTCAGCTAGAAAGGTAATTAAAGCATTAGAAAGATTATTGTATGATCCCCTTATATATACTGTATATACATAGTTATCATATCACCCCTTAAGCGTCTTTCTCCAGCTTGAACATCCCCAGTTTGGCTAGTCTTTCCTCATACAGTAGCTAAGATTTCTCATACCTTTTACCAGCTTAGTTGCCCTTCTCTGTACCCTCTCTAATACAATAAAGTCCTGTTTGAGTGATGAAGACCACAACTGTATGGCATAATGGATTTGCCTAGTGCAGTCCCATTAAGGGTATAAGTGGCTTGGATATTTTTACATCCCAGGTGCATGAATTTACATTTATCAACACTGAATCTCATTTGACACTTAGCAGCCCAGATTGCCAGTTTTTCAAGATCCTGTTGCAAGGATGCCAAATCCTGGATGTAATTAATTTGAATGGATAGTTCAATGCACAGTTTCCTATGCATCAATTTCATTAACTCCAACACCTAGTTTAGAAAGCAGTCATTTGTGGTGTACTGAAACGCTTTGGTGAAATCCAAATGGATCACATCAACTGCACCCCCCCCCCCCCACTGTCCAGCATCTTACTTACCTCATCATAAAAAGCAATCAAATTTGTCTGACATGACTTAACCTTCACAAAGCCATGCTGATTGTTGCTCATAATGCCATTCACTAGTACAAAAATTTGAATGATCCCTTAACAAGCCTTCAAATTATTTGCCACCATAGATAACAAACTTACTGGTCTATAACTAACAGGTTGAGATTGTAATCCCTTTTTAAATATTGGAATGACATCATCTTTTCTCCTATCCATAGGCTCTCTACCAGATGAAAGTGAATCTGAGAAAATCAGAAATAGGGGCTGGTCTAAAATTGAACTAAGATCTCTTAGAACTCAGGCCCTGGAGTCTTGTTTACATTAATTTTTATTAAAGCTTTATAAATCATCCTGAGTCAGCCACTGACTAGATTGAGCTGAGCCATCATTGCAGCTTTTAAGTGAGCCTGGGAACTCAGACTCCTATAGTGAATACACTGAAGAAAAGAACTGATTTAGCACATTTGCATTTTCTGTATCTGTTACAAACATACTGGTACCATTATTTAATGTAGCTACACTCTCAACCTGCATATTTTTACTATTAATATATTTAAAAAACCTTTTAGGGTTAGTTTTCACCTCAACCGCAATGCACTCTTCGTTTACTTTTTTTGCTGATTTACAACATTCATTATAGTGTTGTTTATATTCATTAAATGCAGCTTCTGAAACCCTTTAAATAAACTCCGATGACATTAAGGGGCAGATTTACTATTGGTCAAATTTTGAATAAAAAAAAAAATGTGAAATTCGACCATGGGAATAGTGGGGAAGTAAAATCCTTCAAATTCGACTATCAAATTTTTTTACCGCAATTCGATCGAACGAACGAACGAACGAACGAACGATCGAATATAAAAAATTTGATCGATCGATTCAAATTTTTTTTATTTGACCTCAGCTAATGATTCCCAATTCAGTAGCTTGATCCTGGCGAAGTAGGTGGTCGAATAAAAATTTAAAGGGGAAGTTGTTCGACCAACGAATATTCAAATAAAATTTTATTTGAATTTTCGAATCATTCAAATTCGAATATTCGATGGTCGAATTTGCCTAATTTGCATATTTGAAGATTCAAATTCGAATTTATATTAAATTCGATTGAACTCTGAATTATTCACGTGAATTTTGTAAATCTGCCCCTAAAAGTCTAAATAAAAGTACTACATCTCAGACCTTCCAGATTCATGTAGAAGTCAATGGCAGATGTCTCTTTTACAACTGGAAGATATCCGGATTTGCCCTGGGCTTCATTCAATAATCCAAATCATGTTTTTCAGGCAAAAATGTATCAGTTTTTGGCAACGAATCAGAAAAATTCGCGAGATTCTGATTTTTCCCCCACAATTTTATAGAGTGCATAAGACATTTGTGTGAAAATGTATTGATAAATGGGGGGGGGGGTTGCAGATTTGATTTTCAGAAAATAGTAATAAAATTTGGGTTTTTGATAAATAACCCCAATAGTGTTGCTCTGTACTGGTATAATTGGTGTGTTTGTTTCAGAAATGCTTTATACAAACAAGCTGCTGTGTAGTCATGGGGGCAGCCATTCAAGTACAGGATACACAGTAGATAACAGATCAGTACTACTATAGTGTACATAAACAAGCTGCTGTGTAGCTATGGGGGCAGCCATACTGATAAAGAAGAAAAGGCACAGGATCAACAGGAAATAACAGATAAGCTCTGTAGTATGCAATGGGATTCTTTAGAACTTTTCTGTTATTTACTGTGTATCCTGTGCTTGAATGGCTGCCCCCATGGCTATACAGCAGCTTGTTTATTTAAACTATAGTAGTACTTATCTGTTATCTACTGTGTATGCTGTGCTTGAATTGCTGCCCATGGCTACATAGCAGCTTTTTTATTTAAACTATAGTAGTACTTATCTGTTATCTACTGTGTATCCTGTGCTTGAATGGCTGCCCATATGGCTACACAGCAGCTTGTTTACCTGTTATCTTCTGTGTATCCTGTGCTTGAAAGGCTGCCCCCATGGATACACAGCAGCTTGTTAATTTAAACTATAGTAGTACTTATTTGTTATCTACTGTGTATCCTGTGGTCGAATGGCTGCCCATGGCTACATAGCAGTTTTGTCATGGCCGGCACCCTAAATCCAGAACCAATACTAAGCACCCTGTTCACGACTCTTGCTTCTGCCTCTAATGGCCACCTTTCACCTTAGGAGAAGCCCTCGGCTAATCAGATGCCAGGTCTTATAAAGAGAGGTGCCAAGCTGAGGGTTCTGGACGAACAAATGGGCACAACGGTAAAGCAAAGTCTTTTTGGCAGAAGGTCACAGGCCAGGTCTGTGCAGGCAGAAGACAAGTGGAGTCAGGCAGGCAAGGGTCAAACCAGGAGATAAATCAGAAGGGATATGGATACAGAAGAGTCGGTTACCAGGCAGGGTCAGGATTTCAGAAGTCAAGATCGTCAAAAACAGGCAGGGGTCACAACAGGTAGTCAGATATCAGAAGCTTAACAGCACAATGGCACCAGGAACTCCCAAGGAAGAAACCTATGACTGTCAATGAATTCAATACTGAAGTCCCTTTAAATACATTTGAATTTCATGCCATTGCGAGATGACGCACTCACGCCAGCATGATTGTGCCTAGAAAGACTGGAAGTGTGTGCCACATGCGCCCTAAGGCAGACCATTGCGAGGAACTGAAGGAGCAGCACCACGTGGCGGGCATCCCCACCAACCCCCTAGTCCACCAGGGTGAGTATTTATTACATGTTTGTTTATATAACTTATAGTTGTGTTTCTGAAGCAAGCACACCAGTTTTATCAGTACAGTGCAACAATACATTGCATTATCATTCTTTTAAAACATTTTCATATTTTTGGGGTTACTGTTCCTTCAACAACGGAAATAATCTGTTCATGGCTACTAGGCACTATGCTGTTGATATTATAGTTTATGGAGAATCCTGTCACCTTGACAAGTGAGATGGCATTATACAGTATCTAGACACAGGAGAATATATACATTTTTCCTAAGATAAGCTCTGCCTTGTTAGAAATGTAAATATAGAAATTAATTCTAAAGTTTTCACTTTGTCAAACAAAGTAGGAAGTAAAGTAAGAAGTTGCCAATATAATTTATCCCTTAGGGACAAAGATATTGATGAGTGAATATTATAATAATGCATTGCCATCACATATTCAGGTTAGCCTAAATGTCAATGCCTTTCACTATATACATCAAGCTCAAAAGAAGAACTTTATGTACATTAGAAAATAAAGTTGCCTTTTCATTATGCTTCTCAGAAAAATAAGGAAAAAAAAATGTTCTCTTGCAAATGTTCTCTCACATTCATCTCTATTTGCTGGGTGCTTCCTCTTCTGCCTACCCCTAGACCAGACTCACCTGACATTTAACTTGAACAAACACACTCAGTGGGGGAAGTGGGACAAGGTGGCTGGCTGGGTTGCCTAGAGTGCCCAGCCGGTCTCTGGACCGACTGGTCAGTAAGTTTGTTCCACGTTCCATCTGAGCATTATAAGGAAACTCTCCAAAATATCATTATTGCCATTATTATAAGTGTAAGAGTAGATTAAGGGGCAAATTTATCCAGGGTCGAATTTCGAGGGTTAATTAACCCACAAATTCGACCCTCGAATTAAATTTGAATTAAAACCCCTTGAATTCAAATTCGAGGGGTTTTAACGCAATTCAAATGATCGAACAATCAAATATAAAAAAATTCTACCGATCGATAAAATTTGAATCGATTTTAACCATTCGATTAAATTTTTTATATTCGATCAAAACAAACTTGTAAAAATCCCATGGGAGCTACATGGGAGGGATATATAGCGATTTGATAGGTTTTATCTACCGAATTGTTATTTTGAATTTTTTTTAAAGGGCCAGTACAGGACAATCGAATTTGAATTTGAATTTTTGAATTTAGCAAATTCAAATCGAATTTTGGTCTATTCGATAGTCAAATAATCCCAAAATTAAATTCGAACTTATTCATTCCAATTTGATTCGAATTTTCACTTCGAATCAATTTGAACCTTAGTAAATCTGCCCCTTAATGTTTTATACAGCCACTACTAGAAGTTGAATGCGATGCAACCACAGACAATGTGACACAAATTGTAAACAATAGCTGGGGACATTAGGCCCAATAATGTCATTTCCTGTGCCAAAATATAGACTGAGCCTGATTCTTTAGGGGTGAGTGCTGCAGGTATTGACACTGGCCACTGTGGAAAGGATGGAACTCCCACTAGCTAGAAGGTGATGGTAATTTCAGGATTCCTAATAATAATAATAATAATAAATAAAATCAGTCTTCCACGTTATACCATTACATTACATGTATGGAACCTGTTATCCAGAATGCTTAGGATCTGAGGTTTTCAAGATAAGAAATCTTAATTACCTTAATCTACTACAAAACCATTTTAAAAACACAATTGTATTGTTTTTCCTCCAATAAGGATGAATTATATCTTAGTTGGGAACAAGAAAAAGGCACTGTGTTGTTATTACAGAAAGAAAGGAGATCATTTTATAAGAATTTGAAATAATTTATTAAAATAGAGTCGATTGGAGATGGCCTTTCTGCAATGGATCCATATTCTGTAATAGTAGGGTGTCTCTGTGCATAAATAATCAAAATGGTAATACAAAAAAGAAAATGAGAAATTAATTTCCTAGGTAGTAATGCATTATCCAAATAACCTATATTTATTATGAATTAGGTAATGTTAAAATGCCCTGACGCATAAAAACAAAGCAGAGTGGGCCTCTCTGTCACGAACGGCACCCAATATCAGAACAATTGCAAAACACCTTTGTCTCAGCTCGGCTTCACCAGTTAAGTGACCGCCTTTGGCCTCGGGAGGAGCCCTCGGCTTACTCAGATGCCACCTGGACTTGATGAGAGCTGTAAAGCAAAGGTTCTGGCTAGCACAGGGGCACGATCGTCTCACCAAGGAATTGGATGAAGAATACCACCAAACGGAGTAGGCAGGCCGGAACAGCACAAGCTGCGTAGAATAGTCAGACAGGCCAGGATCAGGATTAGAGAGTGAAGAGTAGTCAGGGGACAGGCAAAAGGTCAGGATACCAGAGGACAGGAATAATCAGAGAAGCCAAAGGTCAGGATCGGAGAGAAGCAGGATAGTCAGGCAAAGCAAGGGTCAAATACCAGTAGATCAATCAGGAACAGTAAGGTAAACACACCCAGGAACTAACAAATCGAACCTAACAACGGGCAGTGTTTAGCAGCAAACAACCCCTTTAAATACTATTTGAATTTCACGCCAAAGCGCGTGACGTCATAACGCCGGCGCATAAACCCGGAAGTGCGCCGGCGCGCGCGCCATAGGAAGACCGGCGCTGGGGAAAGCAGCATGCACGCGACGAGCGTCCCCGCCGAAGGCACGGCGGGCGCTCCAGCGTGCTCGGGGGGCAACCGCTAGACCACCAGGGTAAGAGCCAATCCTTACACTCTCATTCTGAAATTGTTTGATATAAAGATAATTTAATGACAATATTCCACTCCAACAATTACTGAAGAGAGTAATTAAAGTTCATGTTTCAAAATTCTCAATAAAACTATATATACAGATAAAGCCACTTTGGATTGTACATTTGACACAGAAAAACTTAACTCATCTATCCCATTTATCCCACTTAGCACAGAATATTGTGTCACAGCATCCCATCCAATTAAAGAGTTCACCATTGAAAACAATGGTGCTTTGGTATGCTAATGAAAAGGTTAAATGCATTGTGTTATCTAAAGATAACTTTAGATAACACAGTTTCTTCAATTAGCCCTGAATCACGACGCATTTAACTCACCAATCCCAGTGGCTGCATCTGTAATTCACAATAGTCTAGGAAAAAAAGACTTTGTATGCTTGAAAAACCCTCTATGATAACCCATCCAATTTGGTAAACTCTGTCTCACTGAGACAGACTGTGTTTTTAGGGGCAGATTTATCAAGAATCAAATTTAGAGTTCATGGGAGTTTTTTTAAAATTTCCATAATCTCCCATGAACTCGAAATTCAACCAAAATTCTATTAATACATTAAATTTTTTTAAAACTTGGGTGAATGCAACTGACCTGCAAACTGGAATCGAATTAAAATCAAATTTGCATTGGGTCAGGAAGCTAGCAAACAACTCCAAATTGAGTCTAGGACACCCCCATAGGCTAAAACAGCAATTTGGCAGGTTTAAGTTAGTGAATAGTCAAATTCTAATTCTTAAAGGGCCAGTGAATTATAAATTTCCAAAATTTTCATTTTTTTAAAAAAACTCAAATCGAATTTTAACTATTATCTAACTATTATCTAAAAATTTTTACTTTGACCCTTGATAAATCTGCCCCTAAATGTTTATATGCGTTTCTAGTGGATTTAATTGATGAAGATCCAAATGATAAAAGATCTATTATCTGGAAACCCCAGGTCCCAAGCATTTTTTGGTAACTGGTCCCATACCTCTATCACAATAAAATGCATACACCTTGAGATGCTTCTACTTTAAGTTGTACAAAACTCACTTGTGCTTTAAACTAGAATATAATTATGAAACAGTTTAGAAATAGAGCTAACTTAATGTAGACAATAAGATCAGATGGCTCACCAAGATTTCATACAAAGAACTGGCTATCACATTTTAAAAGGAATTCTGTCATATATTATGCCATGGTGTGCTGTAGTGTCAACACAAAATTTACTCAAAAATGACTCTGTAATTTTAAATTGTCTGTGGTGTTGTGGATATTGCCAAAATAAATCACTCCCATTTTCTGAAAAGCAGGAACTGTTGTCATTAACAAGAAAAATAAGCACACAGGCAAAATTATAAACATTACGGCTCTGGAAGAACTCTGAGAAACATGCTAATTAAAATGTGTATTAAAACATTTGCAATTATGTAGTTTTGAAATAGGAGAGAAAAACTGATTTGAATGCAAACGCTGCCATGGAGTATAAAAAGAAATGTGAAAACCGGTAATTTCCATAGTTTGTTATAGAGAAGCATAAAATTGCAGGAAAGTTTGATAATAACTGTAAATATCAATATCATAAACAATGATATTGTTTAATGGAACAAATATACAATATTTATACTGTATGTTGTATATTGATTGGTTCCCCGGAGCTGCTAAAACTTTGAAGTTCTAATTATTATGCTAAAGACTTTTTTAAACTAACTGTACTGTGAATGTAATTTTACCCCTTCCCCTTTCTGTAATGATCATAATATATTCAGCTAGTTAAGACTATTACACATCCAGCCAAATGCATTTGATTCCAAATATTATTATTTTCTTCTAATTATGAATATCTATCATCACACACAGTATTTTGCAGTATGCAGTGTTGACAGAAAATTTTATTCAGAGAAAAGGGTTCAGTGGAGTTATGATCTAAACTGAGAAAAGGTAGAACATGTGGTCTATTTTCGGACAAACTAGATTCAATGGTGTTGGCCAAAACCAAAATGTGGGTAATTTACAAAGACGCAGGTGTTGTAGCACCAAGTGGAGCAAAATGATGCCTCTTAGTAGTGATGAGAAATTTTTTTTTGCCAAGCATGGATTTCGACATCTAAAATTATCTGCTGCAACAAAAATGTTGCCTAGACAATAGTTGTTGCTGAGACAAAAAAGATGCCATAAAAAAGGCCCTTCATCGCTGGTGAAATCTCGGCAGAAAGACAATCCACAGGGAAATCACCAATTTACAAAAGGACAATTTGCTAGAGAAAGAAATCAGCATTAAGAAAGTTTTGTGCCCTTTTGTTCAGGCAAATATCATTACTCCGCAAATTCATCAAAGTGTGAAGTTTCCACTACTTTACCCTTTTCTCCAGAATCTGATTCTCCAGATTACACCTGGAGAATTGATAAAATGACACTACTCAATCCTCCTCAATCTTATGTCAGTGGAATCATATCCTCTATCATGATAAGTCATAAAAAAGACAAAACACTGACGTTTTTTTCATATTTTAAAGTGGGATTGGGTTTAAAAGTTGTTACTGTTAAATATATATTTAACATTTTTTAACCATTTGAAGGTCATGCCACATTTGTTTTAGGGTGGGCTTGCGTATAGGGCAGTGGCCACTTCAAGCAGTTTCACCAACATCTCTAATAAAGATATATATATGACCTGCAGTGTATGTACCCAACCTATTTAAATTGACCGAAGCGTAAGTGTGTTAACAAATTTTCAATAGGAAGAAAGTAATGCTAGTGAAAGTTTGCTTAGAATTACTTGCGTTGTTGAAATAAACTTCGCCAGCGTTCATCTGCCGAGACATAACAATGCTTTGATGAATAAGCCTATGTGCTGGGAATTAACATCTGACAAAGCTGCACAAAGTGTTGCGGATCCTTATTTAAGTGAAATTTCATCCTTTAGTAAAGTTCCCCCATTTACATTAATGAATTTGGACAAACATGTGGCCAAGACAAAAACGTTACAACAAGTAAAATGCCCATTGATTGTATTAATGGAGTGAGAAAAGATTTGGCATACGTGTAAAAAAATTGTTGTAAATTTTTCACCATTCTGCTAATTTTTTTAGAAGTTTCACCACTTTTTTGGTGAAGGGAAATGGTACAGATTCGTCCATCACCATCTCTTAGTGCTCATTCAATAAGGACTTGCATCTGGAGTGCTGCTGTTCTTGGCACCTTATGCCTGATTAAAAATATGGCACAAGGTGCAGAGGGCAATGCTGACACTAGCAAAGGCAGCCCACCCTTACTGTCTGTCATTGGACTATAACTGGCAGTATCTGTCAGTAACTACAGGGCCCTACCTACGTCTGCTGGTGCTCCCTTACTTGGTGTCTGAATGACATACAAGTTAGCAAACAAGCATGGAATGTGAGGGGGTTTCTATGTTCCCCCTAGTCTTTCCCTCATGAATACAGCACTGATAATTGTAGGCAGCACTACTGTATAGACATTCAAAAAGTGCAGGTCTTTGTGGAGTGCAAGGATCTACACCTCTTGGAAGTCTTATGCCTGTTTAAGATTTGGTGTAGTTGAAACATTGCAATTAAAGTGAAACTGACATGGGAAAACATGTTTTTTTTTCCAAAATGCACCAGTTAAAAGTGCTGCTCCAGCAGAATTGGTTTCTCAAAAGCAAGCAGATTTTTTATATTTAATTTTGAAATCTGACATGGGGCAAGATATATTGTCAGTTTCCACACTGCCCCCAGTCATGTGACTTATGCTCTGATAAACTTCAGTCACCTTTTACTGCCGTACTGCAAGTTGGATTGATATCATCCCTCTACCTTTCCCCCCAGCAGAACATTGGGACGGTAACCAGACAGCAACTCCCTAACACAAGATAAAAGCTGCCTGGTTGATCTAAGAACACCACTCAATAGTAAAATCCAGGTCCCACTGCGACACATTCAGTAACCTTGAGTAGGAGAAGCAACAGCCTGCTAGAAAGCAGTTCCATCCTAAAGTGCTGGCATGTGCCGAAAGCCCATGCCCAGGCAAAATGACCTGAGGTGGTGCCTACACATCAATATTACATCTAAAAAAATACCCTTGTTGGTTCAGGAATTAAATTTTATATTATAGAGTGAATTATTTGCAGTGTAAATTCAAGAAAGTGTCATTTAGAAATAAAAACTACACCATAAAAATCATTAGAGCATGACATTATTTTCAACAGAGAATAAAATGCTACATAATGAATATGTATTAGCCTTAGAGCTGTGATTATGTAGGGACATTAGCCTAAACATTTATTTTAAAGTGATTGTTTGGTTAGAAACATGTAGTCCACTGTATCTGTAAAGCTGGCCATAGGTACAGGTATGGGAGTTGTTATCCAGAATTCTTGTAGCCTGGGGCTTTCTGGATAATGGATCTTTCTGTAATTTGGATCTTTATATCTTAAGTCTACTTAATTTAAACATAGGCTTAAACAACAGGCTGGTTCTGTTTCCAATAAGGATTAATTATATCTTTTTTTCAAGGTACTGTTTGGTAAAAATTTGGGTTATTTGGAGTCTATGGGAGATGGGGATCCCATACCTGTATCTGGATGATTTGCCTAATGTGAGTGGAAGCAATGCAAGTGATATTAATACATCTTTACATCTTTCTCTACAATGAGCAAACAGTGGTAAAGTATGATTTCTAATTCCATTAGAGTAGAGGTCTGTTTTATGTAAGTGCATTACTTTGGCATGACTTTGATTCGACTTCCGTTTAGCCTTGCGTGCCAATGCAGTGTATTTTCCACAATAAATATCAGTCTCAGGGACAATCTTGTAATGCAGACTTTCATTGTTCGCTACTGATTTAATGCATTCTCTCTTACCAAAGTAAATGGGAAACAAACACAAAGTAAAAGGATATTGCCAGTGATTCTTCATCTACAATACATCAGCGATGATATGATGGGAGAATGGGGGGCACTTAAAAATTAATAGAAAACAAAATGCAGTGACGTCAAGCATTTAAAAAAACTCAGCTTTGTTTCCATATACAGAATACATGTTCACATAAAAAAAAATCAAACTAAAAAGTGTCTTTTAATCAAAAAGTAATTTTTGCATGTTTATCCTAACAAAGATGAAAGAAACTTCTGACAGTTATTTTTTTTTTACCAATTTTAGTTATCAGGCAACTGTGTATAAAATCAATTACAGGGAATCCTTGAGTTACAAACACCTGATTTACATACTGTACTACTCACACTTACAAATGGAGGCTATTCCTGTAACATACTGTAGTTTGCTTGACTTTTATTAGTATTAAGATTTAATAAACCATCTGTCCCAATGCCCTTGGGCTTGTGTTGTCTACTGCAGAGCACAGAAAGTTAAAAATAAATACTTTGTTAAGTTAAACATTTGTCTAATTTGCATTTAATAAGTAAATGTATATGTTTCAACTAGCATGCAAATTCAACTAAAAGGAGTTGGAAATGCATATTTAATTGTATATACTTAACTCACACCCCGGGCCAGTGCTCCTATCAGGAGAAAACTGCACCGGTCTGGGGGTTCTTCCAGCGAGCACCTGGAGCATTCTGCTTCCTTCTTCTTATTTCTACAAATTCCCTGGGGCAGACACAAGCACGGTAGAATTATCAAGCTGACTTCTTCATGATAGATACTTTGTGTGCCACTGAACATGTGTACCTACATGAAGAAAGAAGAAGCCAATCCCTCTGTGGTGCTCCCTGGAATAACCCTGGGTCAGTGCAATTTTTTCCTGATGGGAGCACCAGCCGGGGTGAGAGGTAAGTATATACAATCACTTGGCGGTACCTAAATTCTGGCACCCCCAAATAAAGAGCACCTTTTCTTCTCCTTTAAGAACAAGCCTGCAGACTCTGGGGCTCATTTATCAACACTGGGCAAATTTGCCCATGGGCAGTTACCTATAGCAACCAATCAGTGATTAGATTTTTGAAGCCAGCTGCAAGTAGAACAATGAATGCAGAAATTTGCCCAGTGTTGATAAATTACCCCCTCTATCTTTTATTTAACCTGAGGATTACCTGTATTTCAAGAATAATAAACTTCCACTCATGTAATAAGACTTGAAACGCCTAAGGCTTTTTGTAGAGATGTTCATTGAATAAAATACTTTTGTACTTTTATACTATGACCTGTCATCTGGAGAATTTACGGAAGCCCAGTCCATTTTAGTTCTTTACAGTGTTCCACTATCCCTGGATGGAGGCTTCATGCTAGGCACCCAAACCCAACTTCTCTACTGTGGAGTTGTTCTATAATCTACTATATCTAGGATGCGTCTTCTATAGTAGGTTTTGCATTATTAGTAATACACATTACAAATTATAATTTTGTGTAACAATTAATAAATGATAAAATTAAAGGGAACCTGGCACCCTAAGAAATAGTTCCAAATTATTTTCTTTCATGTTAGTTGATGAAAATAAACTTTCACACTATATTATTTACATTTTTTTCCCTTAAAGGGCAAGGAAAGTCTAAATTAGAATAAGGCTAGAAATGCTGTATTTTGTATACTAAACATAAACATGAACTTACTGCACCACAAGCCTGATCAAACAAATGATTTATGCTTTCAAAGTTGGCCACAGGGGGCTGTCATCTTGTAACTTTGTTATACATCTTTGCAAGACTAGACTACATACACATGCTCAGTATGGTCTGGGCTTCTTAGGGATCGTCATAAATGATAAAAAAACAAAGCTGCTTGAGTTCTGCATGGCTGGGAAGTAAGTTGGGGGCTCCCCCTGCTGTATGATTGTTTCCCTGCCAGAAGTTAGGGATCATCTGACAATTCCTATCCACAGCAGTAAATGAAGGGGGAATTTCACTGCATACAGTAAGGTTTCTTATAAAAACAGTACACATTTTTAAATGAAAGTATATTGGAGATAGATTTCTTATTCATTAAAGAAAGTAAAATGGGATTTTATTTCTTTAAATCATATACAAAAATGTGTGGAGTCTCTTACTGAAAAAACATTTATTTGTGCAAGTTCAGAAAAATACATTCACAAACACATCTTTTTAAGTGAAAACCACAGTGCAGTGCTACCCCTCTGTCTGCCTACCTGTGTCAGCCACTCCCTCCTGACGCGTTTCGCGCTATTGGGCGCTTCATCAGAGGAACGCCCAATAGCGCAAAACGCGTCAGGAGGGAGTGGCTGACACAGGTAGGCAGACAGAGGGGTAGCACTGCACTGTGGTTTTCATTTAAAAAGATGTGTTTGTGAATGTATTTTTCTGAACTTGCACAAATAAATGTTCTTTCAGTAAGAGACTGCACACATTTTTGTATATGATTTAAAGTCGTGGTGTGTGGATCTGGGTGCAGTATCTACTGTGTGAGACAGCGGGTTTGCCCAATAAATATTTAATTATATTTATTTGAAACTGATTTTATTTCTTTGCCTTTCCTTGCCCTTTAAGTTTTGGAATCCACAATCATAGCAAGCAGGCAGGTGCCATTTTGTTACAAGGAAAGTTGTGTTTCATCCAAAAGTTGTGTGTATGTGTCAGAATTGGAGACCTAGGGGTATATTTATCAAAGAGTGAAGTTAAGAGTGAAGTTCCGCCTCTAGAGTGAAATTCCGACGCTCAACATTCATTTCTATGGGAAATCCCATAGAAATTAATGGAGAGCGGCGGAATTTCACTCTATTGGCGGAACTTTACTCTTAACTTCACTCTTTGATAAATTTACCCCCTAATGCCCATGCATGGTACGCTACATGATTATAGAGTATGAGGAGGGAGGGAGGATATAAGAGTGCAGTGCCATCTAGGAAGTACTGAATGGAAAGTGAAAGTAATTTACTGCCAAACCTCTATGCTTGAGACATTGAGGAGGGGCAGCCAATATACGATTGACAGCTGAAAATTTAAAATGAGTTTATAAAAGAATTTGGGTTTCATGTTTAATTTTCACAGGAGGTACATAATACAGCTTTTTATATCATATCTCAGCAGATGAATTTTGCTTCTTGCAGGCATACTTTTATCTGCCTGCATAGTACATCACCCTTTATGGTGTCATGAAATGAACAATAGTTGAGAAAATGTATGTACATTTTCTGTCTCATTTTAGCTGAATAATTATTTCCAGCAAGAGAAAAAGTAATATTTTCATTTTTAAAGCATGAAGAACTCACTTAGGGCACCATTAGAGTGGTATGCCATTAAAAGTTTCTGTAATATGGTTATCACTATTTAAAAGTGATGAATGCAATTTGTGCCAAAATGTTTATTCCACAGAACAAATATCATATTAGATCTGAACATTCTAAAAGCCATTTTACTATCATAAAGAGGAATATGCGTTTGGAATAATTGTTAATATGTTAAAAAGACAACAATAAAATGAAAGTTGCACTGCTTCTTGAAAATGCTTTGCATAGAGAGTGAGAGAAACAAAGAAGAAAGAAAGGAGACATGCATCTCTCTATACATGTGTGTTGTTAGCAGAAAAAAATAGGTTTTACTTTATATAACATAGCAAAACAGAAGTGGAAGGAGATGAGAAATACTGTAAACATGTCAATAAACATATACATTCAACTGCTGTTTGTTATCTGGATAATAAATTAAAGGAGGTTGCTAGTGATGGGCAAATTTCATTCACCTGTGGTGAATTTGCGGCAAATTCCTGCGATTCACCGCAGAAGAGCCAGAATAATTTCACCTGGCGAAAAAAGTTTATTTAGTAGTAGGAATTTATGTTATGCTCTAGGAGCCAAAGATAGTTGAAGATTATTTTAGTGAGCTGCTTTCTGGCTCCAACAAGGAGAGTATTTTGGGTTATGACCCATGCTGTGATCAAGCTGCAGGACAGGAACATGAGTGGGGGAGCTGAGGAGCAGGGAAGTGCCAAGGAGCAAGATACCCCAAAGCATCCCTAGTGCTAGGCAAAATCTTCAAGACAGGTTGCACTACCCCCTGAAAGAGTCAGAAAGAGTGAAAGTTTTCCATTGTGTGCTGTGATTGTATTTGGGGAGCTATACTGCCTCACTGCTGTGAGCCATATCATCTGCAATTGTCCAATAAAGAAGTTGTTGTCCCATAAAACAGTTTGAAGCAATTAACCTTGACTGCCATTACCTTCAGCCTGATTGATCTGTGCACTAGGAAACACCCAGGATCGGTGCATAAAGGGCCCACTAAACACTGCTAGGAGTTAAAGGAAGTCAGCAAATCACACAACTCACACAATTCTCTTTATTCAGACGAATGCAGCAAGTATGTTGTAATCATTTGTTGCTTGATTTTAAATCAAACATGGGGAAAATTCCTTCCTGACTTCAGAAATTTTAAGAGGTATTTTTTCAAATACATTCCATAACTAGCAATGGGCAAATAAATTCACCAGGCGCAAATTATGGCCAATTTCTGTGTTTCGCTGCCGGCGAATACATTCGCAAAAAATCATTGGTGAAAAATAAAAAACTTGGACGTGTGTGAGAATAGTCACGAGTATAAAAATTGTTATCCTTAAAAACTATTTGGACATCTATTGAATGAATTTAAGCAAAATTGGTGCAGATATAATAATTGTCGCAGGCGTAAAAATTGACGCAGAGTCAAAATTCACTTGACAAATTCGTCCATCACTATCCATAACATTCATGGTTTTAGCATTTGTGAGTTTAGTTTTTGTTTCAAAAACTTCAAAACCCACTAAAATGCGAATGTTGCTAAATATGTCTTCAATAGGCCTTAGATCAGTACAGTACTAATAGTGCTTATATCAATACCCTTGAATTTTCTCAGTCCTTCAGTAAGACTATTAAATGGCCGTTCAGGAAGAGAATACTCTGTATGTGTCACACATTTTGTCATTCTATTTTATCTGGCAGGAGGCGACTCTGTGGGGTTATTTATCAAAATCCGAAATGTTCTCAGTATTTTCTGAAAACCACTCCGACCCCATCCGCACTGACTCCCCCCCCCATTTATCAATACATTTTTAAGAACATTTATTGTGCTGGAAAAGACTCAATAAAATCATGGAAAAATCTGAATTGTTTTTACCCAGCTGAAACCTGTGACTTTTTCTTGTTTTCCCCCGAAACCACAAAATCTGGATTACTTAACGAAACTCAGCGCAGATCATGATTTCTTCACATGTCTGCCATTGACTTCTACATGAACTCGGCAGGTCTGAGTTGGAGAACTTTTTTATTGGAACTTTTAACAACATTGGGTTTAATAAGTCTCAAAATGTTTTACTTTTTTTTCTATGAAAATTTTTTTTTCCTTTTAAAACTATAAACTACCTCGTATAAGTGACGAGTATGAAACCCAGCTACTTTTACAAATAGAAGCGACTTCACAACTAGATCAAGTTATTATTATGGGTGACTTCAATTATCCAGACATTGACTGGGGTAATGGGGTTGCCAAGAAATCTAGTAGGTTTGTAAATATGCTAAATGACAACTTTTTATCCCAGCTCGTTCAAGAACCTACTAGGAATAACTCCCTTTTGGATCTTGTAATAACTAATAATACTGAGCTCATCTCAAGCATTTGTGTGGGGGAGCATTTTGGGAATAGTGATCATAACATGGTCTCCTTTGAGATTTTGTTGCAGAGGCAACTCTATAGGGGAAGAACTAAAACAATGAATTTCAGGCGTGCAAACTTTGACATTATAAGGGCATCCCTGCAACATATTAAAGCGCACCAATCATAGCCAAAATCAAACACGTATTAACAACATGACCAGTACAACCTAAACATGTTTAATCAAACTACATGTACAGTTTTT
>CM044444.1:3467597-3524741 GCA_024363595.1 Xenopus borealis | reverse complement strand
TTCTGGGCAGTGTCATTCTGTAGCTAAAGCAAATAAAGTTCTGTCCTGCATAAAAAAGGGGATCAACTCAAGGGATGAAAACATAATTATACCTCTTGATAGATCCCTAGTAAGGAGTATGCAGTGCAGTTTTGGACTCCAGTCCTTAGGAGGGATGTAAATGAGCTGGAGAGAGTGCAGAGATGTGAAACTAAACTGCTTAGAGGGATGGAAGACTTAAATTATGAGAGGAGACTGTCCACGTTGGGGTTGTTTTCTCTGGAAAAAAGGTGATTGTGAGGGGACATGATTACACTTTACAAATATATTCGAGGACATTATAGACAAATATCAGGGGACCTTTTTACCCATAAAGAGGATCACCGCACCAGAGGCCTCCCCTTCAGACTAGAAGAAAAGGACTTTCATTTAAAGGAACAGAGTAGGTGGTTCTTCACACTCAGGATGGTGAGGTTGTGTAATGCACTGCCGGGTGATGTTGTGATGACTGATTCTGTTGATGCTTTTAAAAGGGGCTTGGATGATTTTTTGGACAGACATAATATCAAAGGCTATTTTGATGCTAAACTCTACAGTTAGTATAGCTATGGGCATATATGATTTGTGTGAAAGAGTTGAGATGTGTGTGTGTATGTGTGTATGCTGGGGTTTTAATTTGGAGGGGTTGAACTTAATGGCTTCTGTCTTTTTTCAACCCAATTTAACTATGTAACTATGTAAAAGTCTTACCAGAAAAAAAATCATACTTTAATAAATAACCCCCTGCACATCTTTCACGTTTTGTAAAGTATTTCTTTTCTCTGTTTCTCCTCCTTAACATTACGTTTTATCTTAGTGACTTCTAGTTCTAGCCAACTTCCTCTTCTCAAATATACTTGCCACTACTAATCTGTTTTGATTTCTTGCACCAAATTGAACTTTCAATCATTTCCCCTTATTATGTTTCAAAACTAAGCATGGGTGCAGCATAGTAAAATTTTATGTGACTTTTTATAGTGTGATTTGTAATGCTTTGCAATTATTTAAGTGGTTGCAATGACAGAAAGAGAAGATATTGTAGGCTCAAGAAAGGGATGAACTAATGGGAACATGCAAGGTACTAATGCATATATGCTATGCAATGATGATTAACATCACTGGACCTCCATCAGCTACCTTAAGATAAGCACGATGGGCATTGGGGGCAGCATCGCGAATGCCTCTCCAGGTGGCATTACTGACAAAAGCACCCTTATAATGAAGTCTA
The DNA here is from genome assembly GCA_024363595.1 of Xenopus borealis. Lineage (NCBI taxonomy): Eukaryota > Metazoa > Chordata > Amphibia > Anura > Pipidae > Xenopus > Xenopus borealis. The sequence goes on along the minus strand of CM044444.1, from coordinate 3,523,495 downwards.
TACATTCTACCAAAATATAAATGCAACTGCGAATCTCACATTTCTATGGGAGAAGAAAGATAGGAATCTTTCCAAAATTCCCTTTGTTGTATGCTTATTTAAAATACTAATTTTGAATTAATAAAAAACACCAATAATGAAAATATAATTATGATTTTTTAAAGATCACATGCTTTTATGTTTTATTATAATTGAGTAAAATAGGTTAAGTGGAGAAGAGATATGATTGCGTGGACAAAAAAATAAAAACAATGAAATCAGTAATTCTTGAATGCTGAATACACCCTTCCCATTGCCTTCTATGACATCAGGTTTTATGTGATGAGTTTTTAATATTTACATTTTTTTTAAACTCCATTTGATAATCTTACAGTCATTGAGAAAATAATATTTAAAATGTTGAACTTGAGTTTTAATAACTCCTGAAAAGATTTATATGTTTGAGAGAAATGTGTCACTTACCATGTTGTTTTTTCATATTTTTTCATCTCCTTCGTGGTAACTGGTTTAAAAATTAATTAAAAATATATTTATTCATAATGTCTAGAACCCTGAACTAATCCATGTATCATTCAGGTGCTTCTGCAGTACATTTTAAGCCAATTTCCCTAGAACAGAGTATGATAGATTGGCATAAATTCAAGGTCTTTTACTTCAAATGTACAACATGAAGGCATTTTATTTTCTTTAGGAATTCACCTTTGTATACAATGAATTATGGCATGTCTGAAAAAGTAAACCTATCATTCCTAAATCAAAATGGATCCTTTGGCACAGTTGTTTGATTTACAGCTAAAGCATTAGTATGAGATGCCTCCACTGTGTTACAGGTAATATTGAATTACACAAAGAATCACGCAAAAAAAAACAAAGGTTTTCTGCATACAATATATGTCTTAGTATCAGTGTGTTAGAACATGGCAAAAGTGTGGAATATTCCCCCATCATTTTAATATGAAAATTAAGTAAATATAAATAGTCATGGGCAAACAATTCTGTGAAACGTCAGCGAAAATTCGCCGTCGTCTCGGCCGATGCCCATCCCCGGCATCCATTTTTTTTTCAACGCTGGCATCCAAAACGAGACAGAGGCAGATTTTTTGCAGTTTCTCAAATTTCTCTAGAAAATAGCGAAAAATTTGGCAAAGCAAAACGCTGCCGATTCGCCTATCACTAAATATAAACAGCATCTATTACAAACTGATGCAGTCTTCTTCCATTGGAGACTGTAAGCAACCATTACAATATAATGGTTGTCCCTGCATGCTGGTGACAGTTGTTGTCTTTTTGGCAGGCTGGCCACAACTTTCTTTATGACCTTTCTCATTTTAATTAAATTCCCTAGAAAGTGAAAGATCTTGATTCTTACCATTTATAAGGATATAATTTACAGGATATTCTTGGCTATTGCGTATTATATAATTATAAACAGTGAACATTATAAAGGGAAGGTCATCTTCCATAGACTCCACTTTAATCATATCACATTTTTTTTTAAAAATTGCATTTTAAAACAGTACCTTGTACTTGAGCCCAGCTAAGGTTTCATCAACCCTGAGTGAAGGCAGATGAACCATGCTTGTCTCCAGAACCCTTTACACACCCTGAGAATGATGGAAAAGTAGTGGTGACCCCTGATGTTTCCTCTCCCCTAGAAGTGTTCGCAGGCTTTGAAAAGATGGTAGGGGAAGTTGACATGGTACCTGATTTAGAGGTCTCCAAAGACAACTTTGTAACTGCCCAAATGAGGGACCCCACTTTGAGCAATGGTAGAGAAAATGTAAAAGTTATAAATGGGGAACCCAAAGGTCCAGGGGCAGAAACAGTGTTTCCCCATATGGCCCTGAACCAGGATCTGTTATATCATGTGATCAAAATAAGGGGTGAAATTATAGAACAGCTGGCAGTACCCCAGCAATATAGAAAGATGGTATTATATATGGCACATAGGCATGTACTTGGCGGCCACCTGGGAGTCGATAAAACTACAGAAAGAATCCTTCAGAGGTTCTTTTGGCCTGGGGTGGTTGGAGCGATATTGTAACTGCCCAGATTGTCAGCTAGCAGCTCCAAGACCACATTACATAGGTCCCTTGCTTCCCCTTCCCATTGTTGAGGTACTATTTTAGAGAGTTGCCATGGATTTGGTGGGTCCCCTGCCAAAATCCACTAGAGGGCACCAACACATACTTGTAATATTTGATTATGGAACCAATTATACTTCAGCAAAATGTATAGCCAAAGAGCTGGTCTATGTGTTTTCTAGGGTGGGAATACCTAAAAAAATCCTGACAGATCAAGGCATACCTTATATGTCCAAAATAACCAAAGAGTTGTGTCGCCTCTTAGGTATCAAACACTTACGTACCTCAGCTTACCACCCGCACACTGATGGCTTGGTTGAAAGGTTTAATAAGACCCTGAAAGCCAGACTGTAGTGATAAAGTCTTCGTACTTATCCCCTCAGTTGAAAGTAAGTTACTGGCCAAGTGGCAGTGGCCATGCGAAATTATTGAAAAAGTTGTTGAGATGAACTAGAAGGTATGGCAACCTGATAAGACAAAACAGATGTAAATTTATTATGTGAATTTACTTCAGCCCTGAAGACCTCAGGAGATCCTGGTATCGTAACCGGTGCGACTGGACCATTCTGGTAGTCTCATTCTAGAAGTCAGAATAGCCGAAACTCTTTCAGTGTCACAGAAACAAGAAGTGAAAGAATTCTGGATAAGAAATAGGGATGTCTTCTCTGATCTTACTGGAAGGACTAATCTAATTGAACATGATGTGGTTAATGCCCCTCAGGTAACCGTTAAGGTTAAGCCATATAAAATCCCTAAGGCACAGAGACAGGTGGTCTCTAGTGATGGGCGAAACGGCCGCGTTTCGCTTCGCCGAAAAATTCGCGAATTTCCAGAGAAATTCGCGAATTTTTCGCCATTTGGCGAAACGAGTCGCGCGTCGTTTTTGTCGTTTTTGACGCGCGTCGTTTTTGACGCGCGTCGCTTCGTTTTTGACGCGCGTCGCGTCAATTCCGACGCGTCGCGTCAATTCCGACGCGTCGTTTCCGACGCGCGTCGCGTCGTTTTCGGCGCGTCGCGTCAAAAACGACGCGCGACTCGTTTTTGCGCGGCGAAATTTTAGCGGCGAATTTTTCTGCTGGTTTCGCGAATTTATTCGCCAGCGGCGAATCGCGGGAATTCGCCCCTGGCGAATAAATTCGCCCATCACTAGTGGTCTCTGATGAGGTAAGAAAAATGTTTGATCTAGTAATTGAGGAGTCCCACAGTGATTGGTCTAGCCTTATGGGTTTTGTAATGACTTCAGAAAACTGAATGAAGTCTAAAAATTTGATGCCTATCCCATGTCTAGGGTGGATAATCTTATCGAAAGGCTAGGCCATGCGAGGTACCTCACAACTCTAGATCTCACAAAAGGGTATTGGGCAGGTTCCACTAATGGAAGAAACTAAGGAAAAGACAGCCTTTTCTACTCCTAAGTACTAAGTACTCCAATGTACTACGGTTTGGTTTACATGGGACCCAGCTACTTTTCAAAGGCTAATAGATTGTATACTTAAACCACATAAGCCCTATGCCTCAGTTTATTTGGATTATGTAGTTATTTACAGCTCAGATTGGGAGTCTCCCTTACCAAAAGTACAGGTGGTGCTAGTCTCTATATGGGAGGCAGGGCTAACTTACTACAAACCCTAAAAAGTGTGAGATTGAAATGGAAGAAGCCAAATATTTAGGCTTTGCAATTGGAAGAGGTGCCGTACATACTCAAATAAATAAAGTGGAGACAATACAAATATGGCCCCAACCTGTCATAAAAAAAAACAAGTCAGAGCCTTCATTGGGACAGTAGGCTACTATCATAGGTTTGTGCCTAACTTTGCTTCTATTGCAGATACCCCTACAGATCTTACTAAAGGGAATAACTCTGTAATGGTTAAGTGGTAAGATGAGGCAGAAAAGGCTTTTGTAGAGCTTAAAAATTCATTCTGTAGGCAACCAGTGTTAATAACACCAGTTTTTCAGAGTTCAATGTGATGGGGGCTGTCCTCTCCCAAATGGTAACTGGTGAGTAACACCCAATAGTGTACCTAAGCAGAAAGCTTACACCGGCTGAAGGTAGGTACTCGATTGTAGAAAGGGAGTGCATTGCCATTAAGTGCGCATTAGAGGCCCTCAAGTACTATCTGGTATTTGAAATGGCTGTTTTTTTCTCCAAAGGAAAAGGACATTGTAAAGGTACTGTGCCTCTGTGGAGTTGTACTTTTGGCCAGGAATCCCAGTAGGGGACCGGTAGTAGAGAGGCAAAACTACCCTGCATATTTTGTTTTATGCTGCTTTGCTCCCAGAGTATCTATATGCAAACAATAAATGGACTTTGCCCTGTTAAAGACCAGTCTGTTCATCTGATTCTGCTCACAATATATATATATATATATATATTATATATATGTGCGTGTGTGTGTCCTATGGAATGCCATGAAATGGTGTGCCTAGATTCATTCTTAGTTAAACGTTAGTTCTCTTTGAAATATCCTTCTGTAGAAATTAGAAAGTAGTATAGCAAACACTGTTGGTTGTATTGAGCTGCTATTTTCAGATTTTCAAGTAATAATCAGGTATTCTGATCCTCTTATGTGGTAGAGAATATGAAGATATGCTCACATTGGAACTTTTCTCCTAGTCATAGTTTTCCTGTGTACCCAAATGCAAGTTCAAAATCCAATTCACAAAGGTACCTATACACATTCCTTGCAACTGGACCTTACCTTGCTCAATACTTGGTTCAGTCTGATTTGATGCTTGAGCATTTGAACAGGTCCATCTGCTCCAGTTTCCATGGCATAAATGCAGTTTCCATGCCATTTGCCACATTGACTACAAACAAACAGTGGCACAATATTTTAGTGTTAAAACTTTTCACTATTGTATGAATGTCTTTCGTTAAATATTCTGAAACCCCTGTAATTGCCTTATCTCGTTTAAGACTACAGTCATTGTTCTAATCATTGTTTTGCGTTTCCTGCTTCCCATTTCATTCCAAGAAATAATGGTATATTATTATATTTCTTTTCTTGTTCTAAAAATGTTCTATTCTGAAGGGCAAAATGTCTGCTTCAGAACAGAACAAAGGTTAAGCTTTGACTTAAGTCTGGCATTAGAAACAATTATGCACATTGTACTTTGACAGTAATGGTTCATCCTCTAGAAAAGAGACATTTAGTAAGAAGTGAAATAGATCACAATGTGATCTAATTCATGCAAAGATAACTGTTATGCACAGGAATTTCTTTAACTGGACCAATCTGTTTCTAAAGGCAAAGTAAAGTCTGCAAAGTATCTCAGAAATATTACCTTTATATTAAAACCATAGCTTGCACAGCTGCATAACTGGCACTTGCCAACTGGTACTTGCATAATAAAACATTATGCATACAGTATGTGCCACACGCCAAGCAAACTAAATATTGTAGGACATGCAAGCTATGACTAAGTTATAGAAAAACTAGTTTTAGTGCAAAACAATAAGGTATAATATGGAGGAATGTCTGGAAAGCGTTTAATGAGCCTTTACCGCATGCTATAATACAGAGTGTTTTTTTATTTAATAGTGACAATGGCATATTGGAGTTTTTTCAAACTTGTACTTTTTACATTCTGATGTTTTAGATATACTGTATGTACAATCTTTCAAGTTTGGCAAAAAAATTATTTATTTGACCTGGAAAAAACTCACAATTCACAAATTCAAAGTTTAATACATAAGCCCTTTGTTCTTTTGCCTCACTCTTTCCTATTCTTTGGCTACAAAGCCTTTACCATTTCTATACAAACATTCTGGGGCTCCATCTCTGGTGCGACTTACCCTGACTCAAAATTTAAAATTAGAGCTCAACACAGTTAAATTCACCCATGTTTTATTCATTCCTATAGGATTTCTAGTATTTATCAAAGGATGAAATTTAGATTGATGTTTATTAACGGTACCTTTGAAGCAAGGTTATGATGGCTATGAGTAGTGGTACTGAAGCTAGAATATGTGTAATCAGATAGTTTTAGTTGCATTAGTTATGTTTTGAATATATTGCACAGTGTGATAATTACATAGACAAAAGACAATAAATACAATGTCGTCTATTTACAAAGTAAATGTGTTCCAATGTATATTATAGTGTAAAGAAAGAGACATATTAATCTTTGGTTATAACCTTGACATGACCACAAGTAAAAACATACTTTCTTTTTGTAAAAGATGGTTTTCTCATGCACATCAACAGCTTGAGGTCCTCTGAGATATGTTTCAGGCAGGCTACATTGATCATTATTATTTCACCATTCAGATTGATAAAAACCATAAACATTAATCATGAGTAAGTTTTCATCTCTGAAGTTTTTCATGCAAAATGAGGCATGAAATGGTAAATATTTTAATATGAATCGAACATGTCAGATATTAAATATTCTTTGCGCACCATACCCAGTGCAGAGCTTTCAGGTTGGAAGCATGCACTGTAAAGTATACCACAAGCTGTTAGTAAAATCTTTTTTTATTCTACAACAGTGAATGTTTTATTAATTGGTTCCACTAGCTTAGTCCTTAGATTGGGGAACGTTAGAATTTTTCTTGTCCAAGTCTTATAAAACACATCTCACTTTGAGTAATCCTTCTGCATGAAAAAATAAAATGAAATGTAAAACCCAAAACTTTATTAAGTTTCATATTATTAATTTTTCTTAATGTTGAATTAGCATATGGGCAATTTCACAGATTTAAAGACCCATGCTCTAATTTTTTTAAAGCAGACAGTTCCATAAAAATGTATAATTGTGCAGCTCAATATTTTGTTACACTAATGTGACAATTTTATTCATATAATGGATTGTTCGGTATGGGGAAGTCAGTTGAACAACCTGCCCTCTTTTTTTTGGATCACATAGTATAGTTTGTTAAAATCACATTATACCTGCTTATATGGAATGTTGGGTTTATCTTTACCTTAATTTTTCTTTAGGTTAATTTGCCAAAGGGCATAAATTATCATACGGTAGTGGAGTGCTACACCTGTCAAGGCTTGACAAAGGGCCCAGTGGGGTCCGAAACGTTGCCTTTTTTTGGATACATATGGGCTTAATAAATCACAGACTTCACTGAGACTACATTGGTGTGCTGCTGGATTTTTTCACTAAAAGGGCATAAATTAGTGATGGGATAATCTGTCCTGTTTCTATCCCGCTTAGCTGAAAAATTTGCGAATTTCCAAGGAAATTTGCAAATTGGCGGAAAATTTGCGAAACGGTGAGCGTCTCATTTTTGATGCACATTGCGTCATTTTCTTCGCGTCATTTCTGATGCGCGTTGCATCATTTTCGTAACACGGTTTTTGAATTTTTGCCAGGTGAATTTTCACTGGTGTTACGCGAATTTAGTCGCCGGCGAATAAATTCGCCCATCACTCCATATTTGTATTCATTGCCTGCAGATATTTATTAACTTATTGGCAGACAGCTCTGTATATCAAGGATAACATCATAACAAAACTAAACTTCAGAGTCCCTCTCGAAGATGTTTTTTGAGTGTTGATGACTTAATGACTGGAATAAAATAGCAAAGCATTTATAATTTACTGATCTTTTTCTGCATTACTACCATTCCTGTTGCTTAATGCAAATTAAATTATGACAAAATGAGGAACAAAATGTGTTAAATGTGCCAATTCATTACAACATTTTTCAGTCAGGGAATTTTGAGCTGCTGTGAATCCCTCAGAAATCTTTAGTTTGTATTTAAGTCAATCCATCCCTGGAAAATCAGAAGAGGGAAATTTGAAGAAAAAAATCCCGTCTGTATTCTAATGCATTACAGGTTTGGGATCCGTTACCTGAATTATGGAAAGGCTGTCTCCCAAAGACTCCATTATATCCAAATAATCTGAATTTTAAAAAATTTTCTTTTTCACTGTAATTATAAATCAGTACCTTATACTTTATCCAAATTAAGATGTAATTTCTCCTTACTGGAAGCAAAACCAGCCGGTGGGGTTTAATTAATGTTTACATTATTTTCTAGTATGAAGATCCATATTACAGAAAGATCTGTTATCCGGAAAACCCCAGGTTCTGAGCATTCTGGATAACAGGTACCATACCTGTACTTACTAACATAAGAGTGCACCAGATTTCCTACAAAGGAAAATCCCACACCACCATTAATTTCAAAGAAGAATTAATCACACAGCCAATGCCACAAGAATGTTGGCCATCCCAATGGATCTCAATGTATTTTTCATCTATGAATTATATTCAGATCCAAGTATAACTTTTTCCAATGCATAGTAAAGAAAGAAAAGGAAAAAAACCCAAAACAAAACTGGATTACTTAAAAATGTGAAAAACAACTTAAGCAAAGTAAAACCACATTCTACCCTTTATTTTCAATCAGTCTTACTTCAAATTATCCTTGAAAATAAATGAAAAGAGAGTCTATTAAGCATATTAAATCCTGAGTATTGGCATTTATGGTTAAACTCAACTTAATTTTTTTCTGTGATAAACTTTAAATAAACTTCTGTAGTTCACAGGTCATTGACTATTGGGAACTCAGACAAGTTGATCCACAGGGTTATGGAAGTGCACCTCTTGGGACTTTATCTACAGTATATAACTCACAGGGGGTTATTTACTAAAATCTATTTTCTTAAAACCACTTTGACCAAACTCCCATGCATATTTTTACTGTATTAATCAATAAATTAGCTCGAAAAAATCTGGTGTGGGAAAAGACTCTGAATCGCATAATTTTTAGGATTATCGCACAAAAACCACAAATTTAAATTATAGTACAAAACCAATGCAGATTATTAGATCTTCTAATTGTAAAAGGGATAGTTGCCATTGACTTCTACATGACCTCAGCAGGTTTGAGTATTTTTTATTCAGACATTTAGCAGCGCCGTGGTTTAATAAATCATGCAAAAAAAAATCAATCTCCAAAAAAAATGGTGATTTCACGTTTAAAACTCTGACCAGAAATATTTGGACATTAATAAATAACCACCTAATATAATAGGATAAGTTGTGAAATTCTATTTTTTTGTATCTTGTTTAACTAACCTCTCTAAGATATAGTTTTAGTGTTCATATATAGTTTTAGTGTTCATATTTGTTATCATTTCCTTACTGTAGCCCATTATTGTTGCGCAAGCCATTCTCTAATAAGCATTTATGTATTTCTACTTGCTCTGTTCACTTTGATTTATGTGTGGCTGAAGAAGAGAGGCTAGTGTAATGCAGAAACATTGCATTTTGTTCCATAGCTTTTTTTCCAGTTGAGTGCATTGTTGTTTTTTCCTGACATGTTGAGCACTATGGGGTAATGTACATTATATCTTTCTTCGCTATTTCTTTATGCAGTCTATTATTGTTTCTTATACCATTTATACCCACTACATGGTACATAATTATTTAAACATTTCAGACAGGCAATTTTATACATAGGCAAAAAACATTATTTTAATAATTCTACACAATGTGGAGAATACGTCACTACACATCTGGTGTAGATGGTAAATAGTGATGGGTGAATCTACCCAGTTTCGCTTCGCCGAAAAATTGGCAAAAAATTGGCAAAAAAAATTCGCAAAATGAATCGCAGAGAGGAATAATGTGCATAGGGAATCTTCAGTGTATTACCCACAAGCAAATGCAGAAATTGAGCGATTCAACAGAAGTCTGAAAGAAGCACTACAGACAGCAAACCTTGATGGGAAATCTTGGAAAGTATTTACAACAGAGTTCCTTCATAACTATAGAGCAACATGCCATGTAACAAACCAAGCATCTCCAGCTAAATTATTACATGGCAGACGCACACTCAGTTATATGTTGCAGACATCAAACTTCCACAAAATACTGTTCCTACAAAATCATCTACTGCTTACATTGTCAAACATCAACAAGCCAAATGCAAGGCTTATACTGAGAGAAAACATGGTGCAAGAGAAGTGCACTTTAGCCTGGATCTTTAGTCAGAATTAAGAAACCAGGACTATCTAAATTTACTACACCACTTAAAGTGAGACTCCAGTGAGGACCATACACATATGAACTGTCTGATGGACGCATATGGAATGCTAGTCGTCTTGCGTCTGCTAGATATGACTTTGGATAAGCTCCATTTGAAGAAGGACATTTTCCTACTCCTGATGCCCACTTCAATAGACCTGAAAAAGTAAACCTATAAGGTATATTGAGAGAATCAGAAAACTACCTGCAAGGACCAAGGACAATGTCATGTGAAGAATGTATATTATTGCTTTAAGATGCATTGTTGTTGTTTATGTTGTTATTGCACAAATGCTTTCCTACTATAGGGGGAATATGTGATGTTTATACAAATGGCCTGTAGATGTCACTGTGCACATGAGTTATGCTGTACATATACAGTACTTTCTATACTGCTTAAGGTGCTAGAGTTTATGCTAGTGTTGTATAATGGCTGCATAAGATTGTTTCATCTTCTCCCTTGGCTGAAGCAGTAGAAATCTCTTGCTCAAGACAGTACTGCCTGCCTATCTTTTAAAATTAATTTTAACATTTTGGTGCTTTTTCTGGCAAGAAATTAGATTAAATTAGAAAATACCTAATGCCAATTTAATGAACCAAGGCAAGTAAATACTGTATAATTCAGTGAATATATCCTGGATTATATTCACAACTAAAAATCTATATGAATGTGGAAAGCTTTCATCTGAACATCACTAAAATATCAGTGTAAAATATGTTACATAAGAGAGCAATATTTATGTGTCCTATGCTTTGTATTTAAAGGAAAGGATTAGAGAGAGTTATAAACTGAAACTGTCTTTAATCAAAGGCTCTCTTTCAGAACTGTCATTCCTTGATCTGTTATGTTTATAATTGGACTTTTAATTAAACTTCCTACTTAACATACTGTAAATCTTTATTTTAGCATGGGTATATTACTTCTATTTGCCATAAACTATTATGTTGAAATGGATGTACACTCTGGAAAAGCAAGAGAAACTTGATGTGCTGCACACACTTTAATGTGTTACACTTAATAAATGCATAATTGATAGTCTGCTACTTGATTCATTTTTATCGGCTACATTAGCACTTTATAAAGCTTGTTATAAAGCTTGTTATAACACTTGTTCTGACTTGTTTTATAGAACATAGCATGCTTTGCTTTAATCTTGCTAATTAAGAAAGAAATTGTGGGTGTGTGGGCAAAGGATGTTCATCTTCTCTGAAGATGATAATAGCTGTATTATTTGAATAATTTTAGAATCTATGTAGGTAATGCCCAACTCCTAGAGGCAGATTTACTAAATTCACATGAAGAATTCGACGTTTGATCTAATTTTTATAAAATTTGAATCTTTGAATATGCAAATTAGGCAAATTCTAGGCAAATTCTACCATTGAATATTTGAATTCGAATAATTTGAATATTCGAATTTAATTTTATTCAACTATTCGATGGTCAAAGTACATGTACTTCCCCTTTAAAATTTTATTCCACCACCTAGTTCGCCAGATCCAAGCTGCCAAATTGGGTATCATTATTTTTGATCAAATAAAAAAAATTAGATCGATTTGAACGATTAATCGAGCAATCAAACTTTTCCTATTCGATCGTTCAATCAATCAATCAATTTGTGGTAAAATCCTTCGAATTCGATATTCAAATTCAAAGGATTTTACTTCACCCACTATTCCCATGGTCGAATTTCACATTTTTTTTTAATTCAAAATTCGACCAATAGTAAATCTGCCCCTTACTGTAGCACTGAATATGCCATTTTTAATTTGTTCATAAATGACCCTATGGCACTGTAACCAGAACCAGGCCAGGCGCCCTAGGCAACAGTCTACAGTCATTACAGTCTACAGTCATTACCCTATGGGACCAGACTCTAAATTAACTCCTTATAAACATCAGAATGCACTGTTTATAACAGGGTCCCCCTCCTGGCCGGTGCGTCCGATTTTGACACTGGTGCGCCCGAATTGGACGCCATCAACCATAATGGACGCCGACCCCTCTGACCCCCCCACCCCCATCATGACATTTCACTGTAGATTATAATGCTTAATGTACCCACTAATGACATTTATAAAGATATCAGAAGTCACCTCAGAGTTATGTGACCTGCAGAGCTGATTCTAATGAAGATGCTGCCTGAGGCATCTCCTCAAATGCTGCCCCTCCCCTCGCCTGCTTACCTATCGGGAGGGGAGGCATCCGAGGCAGGAACACTAATGCGGAGAGTGCAACTGCTCTCACTTGCACTAGTAAAGCCGCATTTCTGGCTTTTTGCTGCCCCTGGAAACTTATCTGGTGCTGCGGCCTCATGATTTTATATGGTCACATAACTCCTTCGTGACTTATAATATCTTTATAAATTACTATAGGCGGCACATTATCCACTATATATACTAACTGCATGCTGAGAAATGGAAAATCATCACAGAAAAGTTCCTCTCACGACCCACTGATTTTGGCATTTGTGGTTGTTTCTGAATTATATACATAGATAAAACAAATCACAAGTTTTTGTATCAATTAATATCCACAGGATACTGACCTAAAGCAGCTGAATAGATGGGTGCATGTTTCACATTTCTGTGTTGATTCAGGGATGCCACATTGAACATGAAAATTCTTGCATGACACTCTGACAGCATTAGCTAAATTTGCTCAATCTGTACAATATCTCCTCTGTGCTGTGCAACTAAAGTAACGGTGATGGAAGAGATTACAAAGCAAAATTGTAGGTTCATATTACTCTAGATATAAAAATTATTAAAGAAGAACACAATTTTCGAAATATCTGTAAAGGGTTCACTTATTCTACTGGTAGTTTTTAAAGGGCAAGGAAAGGCAAAGAAATAAAATCCCATTTTTACTTTCTTTAATGAAAAAGAAATCTATCTCCAATATACTTTAATTAAAAACTGTGTACTGTTTTTATAAGAAACCTGACTGTATTCAGTGAAATTCTCCCTTCATTTAGTGCTGCGGATAGGAATTGTCAGACGGTCCCTAACTACTGGCAGGGAAACAATCATACTTATAAACAGCAGGGGGAGCCCCTGCCTTACTTCCCAGCCATGCAGAACTTAAGCAGCTTTGTTTTTTGATAATTTATGACGATCCCTAAGAAGCCGAGATCACACTGAGCATGTGTATGTAGTCTAGTCTTGCAAAGATGTATAACAAAGTTACAAGATGAGAGCCCCCTGTGGCCAACTTTGAAAGCATAAATCATTTGTTTGATTAGGCTTGTGGTGCAGTAAGTTCATGTTTATATTTAGTATACAAAATACAGCATTTCTACCCTTATTCTGTTTTAGACTTTCCTTGTCCTTTAAAACTGTACTCTGACCTTTCCAGCAAGCTAAAGGTCTTTCTTTCTTTTTGTGAATATTTAGCCTGCTCCTCATACCAGTGTAGACTGTTTTCCGATACATTTATCTGCAACAATTCTCTTTTGTGTTTTCCTTTGTTTTTTTACCCTTTTCATGTTGAAAAAACCCTTCTTCTATCATAAGTGATTTATGACCTGTTTTCAGAGTTTTCTTAGTGGCAAGATCAGCCTAGCTCATTACTTATTTTCAAGCAGGTGAGGGATAATATTCACATTACAGAGGATCATATCCTTTGAAAAGGTAGGGAAGTAGAACAAATGAGAAATTCCCTTGAAACTTACTAGAAAGAACCAGAAAGAATATAATTATCATGAAACCAACTCAGGTCTCCCAACAGCTCATATGCTGAAGCTGAAGCAATTCTGCTAGAATAACCAAGAACCAAGGACAGTTGACTCTCTAATAGTAGTATGATGAAAATGTAAGACTAGCAGACTTGGGTAAACAAAATGAGTATGAAGTACTAAAAGAAATGTCCAGTAATATAATTAAATTAAATATTATGTTAATGAGAGCACAGTTCTGAGCAATTTACGTGCATTTTTCCCCTTGTATTTAACATATTAGTACTGCTTGAGAAAGAAAGACCTTTAGCATGGAGGAAAGATCAGAGTACAGCTTTAAATTTCCAGTAGAGTAAGTGAATAAGATGACTATGAAGATTTTCATTCATCCAGGTCATGGTATATCTAATATAAGTATTTGTAAAACAACTGAACTTGCTGAGTAATTAGTGATGGGCGAATTTATTCGCCAGGGGCGAATTCGCGGCGAATTCCCGCTGGCGAATAAATTCGCGAAACGCCAGCAAAAATTCTGCAAAAAAAAACGAGTCACGCGTCGTTTTTGACCGACGCACGTCAAAAACTACGCACGACTCGTTTAGCGGATTTTTGCGCCAATTTGCGAATTTCGCTGGAAATTCGCAAATTTTTCTGCGAAACGGGTGAGATTCGCCCATCACTATGAGTAATCATTGAAGACGTTTCACTACTCATGCTAGCAGCTTCTTCAGTTCAACTCAGTGGTGTGGGAAGTCCTCGGCATATAAACTCTTCCACTAATCCAATCACAATGGCACATTGTAACTCTTCAAAGAGGTGACATCTGAGCTGTTGATTCTGTGTAGTTACTGTGATAGAATTACCAATGTGTCATGTGACTTCTAGAAACAGGTGTTACTTGGGACAGTTACATGAATGGATGCGTGAAGTGTTCTGAAACCACAGGGTACAAAATGTGAGAACAGCACTTTATATAGCAGAGAGGTGGTGTTGAAGGCCCCCACCTCTATTCACAGATGGTTTCTCCACCTTGACATGAATCGCCTCTTTCACATCTCGTTCAAACCAGCAGCCCTTTTTATCCAAGATTTGGACATTGCTATCTTCAAAGGAGTGTCCCTTGTCTTTTTGGTGTAGAAAGACAGCTGAGTCTTGCCCTGTAGAGTTTGGCCTTCTATGCTGAGCCATTCACTTGGTGAGCAGTCTCCCCAATGTATAGATCTATGCACTCCTTCCTAGACTGTATGTCTGCTACATACAATGCTGTTCTCACATCTGTACCCCAGTGGTTTCAGAACACATTGTTGTTGCAGATAGTGGCTTACCTAGGCTATAAGATTGCCTACAGTGAAAGGACCCCAGTAGGTAGGTTGACAGGTTTGGATTGTTCTCCCTGATTATTCCACTTTTGAGGTTTTTCATCCTGGAGGTACTACATTGACTACATCCATAGGGGTCCGTGCTCAGCTGTCTCATAAATTGCTGATACCTATTTTGCATATGCCTCTTTCAGCTGTCAATAAACCTGTGAATCATTTCTCTCTGACAAATAAACTGTTACCAATCTGTTTTACTGCACAAACCTCCTGATGCCTTTCTTTTACCTTTTTATGAACAATATTCAATGGGAGTTGTAGTTGCACTACACCGCACCTTATTTAGTATATGTTTATTATTTGGGTGTACTATGCCCTTTTGTTTATCCAAACAGAAGGAGCTACAGGCAGAATGTTTTCCATGGGAGAGTGAAAATAAAAGGGAATATGCTGTATTATGTTAGTTATTGGTATTATATAAGACTGAACATCTTTCAGGTTTTCTACAGTATCTTTTTTTCCCTGGGCTCTTTCATGTAAAAAAAAACAACAAATCTAGATAAAGAAACAAAAAGGGAAAAAAAGACTGTGACACTTTTTCAATATGTCAGCAAATACAATGATTTCTCCAGGATAAATATACAGTTACTGTCTTCAACACATTATTATTTTCCTCCCTTGACTCATTTTTTCCTTTTGTGTGTCACTTCTGTCTCAGGTTAGATTGCTATTCTGTGTGCCTTCCCACTCCCCGCACAATATTTAAACTAATGTCACATTCTGTTTGCAAATAAATTGTTCTTCAGCATTATCTGGCCTGCTTCGGCATGAAGATAGCAAAGGCTTGTTGTCTGATGCTGGATATGTAGATGTTATGCAAAGGAAATTGTCTTTTACTTGAATATAATAGATTTTAATGCAGTCATTAATCAAACAATGTAGATGGTTAGTAATAAAAAGAGATAGAAGGGAGTGTAGTGTCACCTGAGTGTCACCTGTACAGCAAGGTTTCTGCTTTTATAAATTAACAGAACATTGTCCTTTAAATGCCCTGTAACTCTGCCATAAGTTTTCATTGCTCTGTGACACAGTTTTGATTTATATGTTTGTACCTCGTAAGCTTCTGTCCCTCATTTTGCATATGACTGCTCAGAATTTTATCCGAACAATGCCATTAAAAAGTTCTTTTTTTGAATGCAACTGGTTAGGAACGGTTTAGGGATGCACCAAAAAATGTTCCCTCTAATGTGAAGGAAAAATAATTTTGCCCAGGAATGTGTGCCAGGAATGATCTATTTCTACTTAAAAACAAATACAGTCCAAGATATCAATAAGTGTGCCATATTTTAAATAGCAGTACATATATAAACACGTAGCACCTTCTATAGTATTTAATTGATTTAATTAACAGATGTACAGGGATGTACTGTATATGGACTTTCCATAGCAAGAACAATGTCTTGGTTTTCACATAGCATGTACAAGATGACACTGGTCCATACATCTACATCCTGAAATAAACACAATTCTGCAGAAAATGTTATAACAACAGCAAAAAAATATAAAATTAACTTCTGCTTCGAAATTCTCTATTTAATATTTTGTGTATTCCAGTGACCTCAAAATCTTTTATTGTATTATTAAACTACAATTGCTTTTGTCCTCCAAATGAATATTATTCTGTTTGTCATTGATTTATTTCATATGTCAAGTTGTCTCTACATTAGGTATTTAAGTGCAGATCTTTAAAAAATTTCCAGGCAAAATATAAAATTACAAATATACTTTCTAGCAGAGCTTGTGAAACAGTTTCCTACTTTCGCCTCATTTTGCCAAGAAGACTTTAATGGAAAGTAAAAAAAAATGTTGCATGCTTTGAGAAACTGTTGAAGGGAAATATTTGTCCATCACTACATGAGTACAGGTACCCACCTTTTCCTCTTCTACTCATTAAAATAACTGCTTGGTTGGTCGACATTATTAGGCAGACTCACCTATTTGAGCATCAATAAAGTGGGTTGTATTGGTGTGTGTGGGGAGGGATTGGTTTGTTTGCGTGCATCTGTTTACATATTTAAATAGTTATACCGGTTTGAAAAAAGACCAAAGTCCATCAAGTTCAACCCCTCCAAATGAAACCAAGCATCCATACATACACACACTGACCCCTCGATACACTCACATAAATTGTATATACCCATACGTAGAGTTTAGTATCACAATGGCCTTGGATACTATGCATGCCCAAGAAATCATCCAAGCCCCTTTTATATGCAGTAACAGAATCAGCCATCACAACATCACCCCACCTACTCTGCTTCAAATGAAAGTTCTTTTTCTCTAGTCTAAAGAGATGGTGTCTGGTGCGGTGATCCTTTTTATGGTTAAATATTATGGTAATATAATGGGTAATAAAAAGAAAACAGCTTGCATATCCCCACCAATTAATTAAAATTTTACAGTGGGATAGAGATAAAGTTATGCTGCTTAAATATAAACCTCGAAATTTCTGTTAAAATGATTACAACTCAAAACAATGAACTGATAAAAACTTACTCAGGTATAGCTCAGCTGAGAGTCAGCAAACCTAGGGGTTACTGAATACAAGTGCATAAAAAGTGCATAGTCAGTTAGTGCGTGGCTGACACGTGGGGCCTTCACAAAGAGCCTTTGAGCCAAGCCTGTCTGGCAGTATAAAATGCTTGTAAAGGAGAACTAAAGCTCAACTGGCTAGAAATGTTGTACATTATGTTTTATGCTTCTGTATCATGCCAAGGCAACCACAACCCTTTAGCAGTAAATATCTGTCTCCAAAGATGCCCCTGTAGCACCATCTTCTTTTCTGCAGATTAACTTCTGTGCTGCTGTCACTTACTGAGCTTAGGGGCTGACTCACATGATGCTGAATGTATATAATATAAATGTCACAATATAAGGCTGATTAGTAAACAGTTAAGACTAAGAAACCAGTGCAATTAGCATTAGAGATTAATACTCAACCCTGTAGCATCAGCTTATATTACAGACAAACCTAATTTCCTGCTTGATAATTTGTGACAACCCCTAATCTTAGCTTCTAATCAGCTGCTCAGAGCCCTCTCATGATGTGTGTCACTATAGAGATGCTTAACCTTTAGGTTGGTTCATTAAGTTCAATATGTAAAATATGGCATTTCTCGCCATATTCATGTGTAGGGTTTAGTTCTCCTTTAAACCCTCTATAACAGAAAATGAATGAAAATGGCAAGCGCGCAGATGGCTATGCCTATACCCTTTAAGTTGGCCTCTATGCATGTACCTTAGGGAAAGTAAAGAACCTTATGGGCAAAGTACAGTATATTTTATCATAAAAATGGTGCAACTGTGCCCCCCTGATAAGCAGGTCCATCTGTATTTTATCACTTTCATTAAACATAATTCATTCATCACAGGGATATGTTACGACAACTGAGGATGAAAGTGACTGTTGTTAATGAACTATTGATTGCTGTAGGTTGCTGCCAGTACCTCAATTTTTAGAATCCCTTCTACTTAAGCAGATATTATTCAGTAGCACATAGACTCCCTGAATGCTTTCTTAAGCTCTCAAACTGATTTTGAAATAGTCCAAGAATAGACAAGCCACAGCAGTCCTGGGATCCTCCAACTGTCACTATCTAAAGTCAGTCTCCAGTCAGTCTCAGCCTTGTCCTGAATGCAGTGCGGCTTTGCTCCTGTTCATCGTACAGACAGAAAGTCAAAATAGAATAAATGATGCTCAACAGGGCAATTACAAGCACCACTGTACCTGCCTGCATTTAGTTTGCCTCAGGCCAATATACCATAAATCCCAATTACATGCCCTGCTCTCTCTCGCTCCCAGTTCCAGCTGCCTCCTTGCACATTTACACAGGAATACTTTTATTATGGTAAATACTTTATGTTCTTTTTAAGACCGTTCTGTATAGTATTTAATTACCTGCTTGTAATTGTGACAAAATTGTGTGACTGTTGATGAGAGGAAAACGATGTCGCTGACAAATGAGAAAGCCTTTGAGAGTTCGGCACATTGTTAGCTGGGGTGGTTTCATTTCTTCCTGCTGACAGCTCGACAGAACAAGCCAATACTACGATGTGAAGCATAAGCCTACTTCATGGTTTATAAATCCACAAACTCAGATACATTTCTGCTTCATCCAGTTTAATCACAATCTCACATTTCCCTTCCAACCTTGAAATGTCAAGTTAACAAGATATAATTGATAAATTTGCTTCTGTGTGCATTTTCTTGAAATTAAGCATACTCTTGTTATTTCTGTTCCATTGACTCCATGTGTAGACTTTAAATGGATCACTACGAAACAGAAGTATGATTGACACTCTAACAATAGTAATGCTGGAACACTTTGTCTGTCATGGAGGCTGGGAAGTGACAATTATAAAAATGTTGTTGCAAATCTAATCAATGCCTGTCCCTTTGGTCTGTCAAAGTACCATATATTCCATTTTCATTGAAATGACAGATGAGCTGCATTCAATTAGCAAGATCCCGGTAGCTTGACTTAAAATCATGTTCTTCTTATGAAATACAGGCAATATATCAGTAAAAGTTTTCTTTGAACTATTGCATTAGTAATCTCAAAGAAAATGAAAAATGGCAGGAAACCGTCAATGTGGAAAACAATCTTTAAAAGCTAAAGTGAAGCAGAAGCTTATCCATACACTGCTATAGACACTATTCTATTGTAACTGCTTATTCTGGTAATTCTGCTTATCCATACACTGCTAGTATTTGTTAACCCCAATAACTTTGTCTGTTAGGCCTACTCTGCTTTAATGCTTCTGATAAATATCTCAAACACACACCTGTGTCCACTCCTCAGTGAACAAGAGATAGTTTTATAGCCCCAAACTTGGCTCTGATGTTTGTAAAATGCAGCCCTTTGATAGCTGGTTAATTGATTAATTAGTCAATTAGGCTCTGTTTTTTCCAATCAGCTACATATAAATTCAGGCCCAGTATTGGGGATGGGGATAACATTTGCCAAGTGCTAATATTTCACAAATGCTTAGAAATGGAATTTATACAACGCAGTTGGACAAGACATTGACAAGGCAAAAGGAACTGGATTCCCCTGCAAACAACAGCAAACCAGCTGGAATAAGAACACAGATTTTTTGTACCTGAAAAATTGTTACTTCTTCTTCAAAAAATGGTTTATCCTCCAATCACTTTCATGCTTCATAAAACATTTTGGGTCACGAACGGCGACAAATTCACGAAACTCTGCAGAGTCTCATTTGGAAAAAAGGACACCGGAGAATTTTCACCAGGTGAAAGTTTATTGGCATTTCACAAATGTATTTGTCTGCAGCGAATCGTGGGCATTCGCTGCAAATTAGCCCATCACTACTCTCCACACATGATGTATATAAAGTACTCGGTTTAGCTATTCCAAGAAACTGCTCTTTCTCATATAAACTAAAAATTTACTAATCCCACTCTCACTTAGTCTATCCCTCCTTTCTATTGCTGGCAGCTGGGGACATTTCCCCAAACCAGGGCACCTACCCCATCCCAGTTATATCAAGGCCATGGGCTCCTTCTCTTCAGGGCAAATTCCAACATTACAGAACACTTATCCCTATACCCACAAACCCAGTTAATCTTTCCTGTGCTCTCTGGAATGCCAGATCTGTTTGCAACAAACTTACCACTATACATGACCACTTAATTTCCAACTCCTTTAACATACTCGCACTTACTGAAACCTGGCTTTCTTCCACTGACACTGCTTCACCTGCTGCCCTGTCCTATGGGGGCCTACACCTTACTCATACTCCCTGCCTGGAAACAGACCTGGGGTGGGGTGGGTTTGCTTCTCTCTCCCCGCTGTACTTAAAGGGCACCTATTGGTTAAAAAATGCTATCCCCAACCAAAGGTGTGGGCTGGTACAGCCGGCATTTTGGTTGGGGATAACAGTAGTTTTCTTTTTAAAAAATGCCCCCTGCCAGTGCTATGCTACTCGCACAGGGAGGGAGCTCCCAGTGCGAGCAACCATATCTGCTCACTCGCATGCGCATAATGAAAAGCAGTCCCTAATCGAGGCAGCTTTTAATTATGCACATGTGAACGATGTCACACATGTGTAATGCGCATGCAAGGACATGGCTGCTCTCTCCCTGTGCGAGTAGCATAGCGCTGGTGGGGGCATTTTTTAAAAGAAAAAACTACTGTTATCCCCAACCAGAATTTGGTCTCTACCAGCCGGCACCTTTTGTTGGGGATAGCATTTTTAACCAACAGGCTCCCTTTAAAGTTCTTACACCTGTTCCTTCCTTATCATTCTCCTCATTTGAGGTTCACTGCATTAGACTCTTTTCTCCTGTTTCACTCTGCATTGCTGTCATATATAAACCACCTGGACCAACCGCACAATTTTTGGACAACTTTGCTGCCTGGCTTCCTTACTTTTTTATTAATAATAAAGCAGATGGCATCACATTTTGATGCTATACTGCTTTCTGTATGGGCTATATCATGTAGTAATTTGAATTGCAAATAAAATGTATTTTCCTTGTTGTAATGGATAATAGCATATTATGTTCAGGTAGATTATTAAGCTGATATCCTACTTTTTTATCATAAATGATCAGGCCCAGATTTGTGGCAATCTTATTATGGAATTTGTTAATGTAGCACAGGTTCTAATTCTGTGTAAGTCAGTGTGCTTCTATAAGATTCTCCTAATCCTTTTTCTATTGCTGTGGTGATAGAATAGGTTGTTATGGTGAGAATGCAATTGTATAGCAATTATGTGTACTCTACCTGTACACTGTTTGATGACTTTGATTTCTTAATAATAAAGAAGAAACTGGCTCTCAATGACTTTGTAGTAAAACCGGGGTATCAGTGAGTCAATCAAACATATTGTTTGTATCCATCAGTTTTGCTAACATGCTCTATATTTTATTGAGATCTCAGCTATCAATGCAACTTTTTGCAAATATGTGCAATGCCATTCATAAAATATACAAACATGGGACAGATTTATCAAAATTTTTAATTTTATAGGGTTGAAAATATTCATAATTGTTGTTCATAAAAGTTCTTGTCCAAATGGAATTTTTTTTCAAAACTTAGACTCTGAAGAAAGAGACAAATTCAATAACATATTTAATTGTTCCAAGGATACATAATATCATTATAATCTAACCTAACTAGTTGAGATACCTGAAAGATGACTATTTGCATGCTTAAAATTCCTTGTTCTTGAATGAATCTTTATTATTATTATGATGCACATTTTATTTTACATCTTTGTTAACTGCTTGTTTTTCTACTACAGAAATACAACAGATAAAATAAAAAAAACAGGAATTTGAGTCCCAGAAACTTACATTTTCAAGATTTATTTAGCACACAGTATTACAATTCAGCATTTAAAATCTGGTGAGTCAATGGAATTTATATTAGCAAAAAAATCAATTTCTTTCATTCGGATTTTCAAAATTAATTTAAAATTCATCATCTATGTAACTGGGCAACGTGAGATATCACTCCATTTCATTTATCTTTACAAATTAAATTTTAAAGAGTAAAGAATTTTATTCAAAGCCGAATTCAAGATGTTTGAACTAATGTTCAATTAGAGAAAAATGTGAAAACTAGACTTTAATACATTTGTCTCACCAGGGACCATTTATGAACACAAGTGCAGTGTGCAAGGTACAATTTCTGATGAAAATATCCATGTATTTTACCCATATTACAACATTTTCCCCATACTTGCACAATTGCTGCAGGGCTGTAAGTTGCATTTTGTGTTGAGTTGTGGGTTGTCTCACTTCTAGAGCCCCCTTTAAAGGGTTTGCATCTGATTCTCAATCCAGATGCTCTTATTGAAGCAGCTTGATTTAAGACCCCTGGAGCTACCACCAATTTTGATAAGCAAATCTGTCTTTTTTTTTTTTGCATTTTGGACTTTTCATTACTTGGAAATGTTGGTCCTTCATACAGTATAATGTAGTCTTCCTACAGTAACTACTGGTTGCATGAAATATATGTTTATTCTATTGAAAGGATAATATCAATGATATACAGTTGTGAGCTAACATTCAATATAAACCTATAAATGGGAAACATATGATTTAACCAAACTTCCTATTATTAAAGTGTTATAATAATGTAATCATGGAAACTTACTAACTTACAGAGAGATATGAGTCTAGGAGAAATGGCTTCTGTGAGCAGAATAATATATTCAAAACAAAAGGTGACACAGTGGATTAATCGCATGGACATCAACAATGCTACAATAGGCTTTGCTTGGAGTTACAGTATATGGATATCTGAAAAACAAGATTGTTCTTCCATATATTAACCTTTTTTACGGGAGTAATGAGTTTTGCCAAGATAAATTTTAATCTGAAGTGTGTACTTATGAATAAATTATCCACATGCCAAAAGTATAAATACCTTGTATTTTTTAACACTGTGAATTATTTCTTATACTATCAAGCCATTTGTATTTGTTGTTTGCATTAGGAATTGAAATATTTGAATTAGTGAGAATACCTATCATTTATAACACAATAACATGTTTAGATTACAATATATCAGTTGTGACAACCACTGTAAAGAGCCAGGAGAAATTCAGGTTAGAGACATGAAACAAACTTGGGGTTATATCTAAAGCCCTTTGTAATGCTTTGCTGGGTTGTCTGTGTCTGTGGATATCATTCACAAAGTCTACTACATTATTGATCTATAGTGTTGGGCGAATCTGACCCGTTTCACCAAAAATTCACGAGCCAGCGAGAATTTGGTGGAATGCACTGAAGTTTACAGGTGACAAAATTCTTTGACGCGTGACAAATTGTGCAACAAATGTTGGTTGCGCAACAATTTTCTTCACCCATAAGAGTCTATGGGCATCATTTTTAGGTGAAACATGGCAAAACATTTCAAGCAGTGTTACTATGAAGGAACAATGACAGATGGGGTTTAGCCCTAGATATACATGAAAGACCAACTTGTAGATCAGTGAAGGGGAGATTTGGGGTGAATTTGCTGTCTTAAACTTTCTCTTGCAACTGTGCAACTGTGGCCAAATGATTGATACCCTGATGTTTGCCTTCATCTCTAACTTCTTTACGTGCTAAGAGGGCTGGATTTATTAAATATTAGTTGGGATCAAGTACAAGCTATTGTTTTATTATTACAGAGAAAAGGAAATAATTTTTAAGAATTAAGATTATTTGGATAAAATGGAGTCTATGGCAGAGTCTATCTTGATGAAATACCATATACCACAAATACTCTGCATTGTTGCATAGTATGAGATTACATTCTGTTTGCTTCTTAGCCAGAACAGATTTAAAGATTTTGAACTCATAGGTAGCCAGGCCTGCTTGCCCCACCACTCGTACCTCTTATCATCCATCCTGTGCGATTTCCTCCACAGACAGGTGATTCAAACAGCAGCCAGAATCTCCCACCTAGTCCACACTGAAGACACAGCAATGTATCTGTCACCCCTAGAATTTTCCATTTGCCTAGGTCTGGGCCTTTATGGCCTGTCCACAAATCCACCCTGCTTTTTAGTTGCCTCTTCTTGCACCTCTTCTTACATTTAGCTTTCTGCAGGCACCACTACTGCAAATGTTATCATGTCTCTTCTTTGACCTCTAGATTATCTGGTGGGAGTGGACCTTTCAGCTTCAACTTTTCCAGGTTGTTAGATATTGTAACAATGCAATAAAATGCAATGTAGGGATAATTACTACATTCACAAACAACAAATAATAACGAGTACATATTATTTCATGCATTTTTTGGGGTTAATTCACAATGGTCACACTGGAATACCATTCTAGATAAGAACTGTTTTTTTTTTTACCAGTTAATATCAGTTAATGGTTACATGTTTATATTCAAATAGCCCTCCAATAAATGATTGTAGTAGCACTTTTCTTGTTGTATTGTCCATGAACTTGATTCATAGTTTGTGACAGCTGTCAAACACCAACTCCAAATTTTTCCAATACTATCCTTCCACATAAATATCATAAGATATTGTGCCTGAGGCAAACAGTGAATTGTTGACATGGGTGCCTACGATTTGTTCTTACACAGTTTTGTTTCAAATAAAATAAGCAGCAAGCAGGGATACACTGTGGGATATATTTTACATGATATGGAATCACTGCTTTCTGGCTGAATAAATTATGGACATAGATATAGACATGTGGAAGGGTTTTGATGAGCTAAATTATATATATATATATATATATTAATTGGTGATAAGGACAGGACAGGAACATACCCAAAGGTACATTCCAAGCCAGAAACATATCAATTTATGCAGAAATCCAGAAACAGCGGGCCCAATTTACAGAAAGCAAGTGGCAGATGAGAGCACTTAATCTTCAATACTCCATGATGTATCCAGCAAGAATGAGGGTATCCACCAATGGAGGACTGGCTAGACCACAGAGGGCACCAAAGAGAACCAGAGCACCCAAATCCCCAGTGAAGGAGACCAGGCCATGGTGACACTCTCTCCGTGATACAGCTCTGAGGTAGCGGCTATGTACAGTGTATTCTGACAAGTTCCGGACTCTCACCTTTATCACCATCATAGACAGAGCATGTAGTCCCAGTTCCAACTACATCACTAGCTCAGGCTCCACAACCATGTAAAAAGCAGGCAGAATACCTCCCTAGGGATATAACAGCCCATGCCACTTTAGAACTTACCCTCACTTCGGAAGAGCCACAAAAACAGAATTGTTGGGCACTGAACCTGTTATGGTTAAAAATTCTAAATAATGATAAAGAACATGAGGGGATAATAAAGGATTTTTTCAACTCAATGACAACACTAGGGACACGAACGTCCTATGGGACACCTTCAAAGCATATATGAGGGGGCAACTGAATGGGGAAATTATGAGGTAGAAAAACAGTCCAGACAGCAACAGATAAAGCTTGAACAGTATATAACCCAGGCAGAAATCCTAGTAGCTATCTCCCCTTCCCCAGTACACTACACTCAGCTGCTAAGCCCTAATGTCACTATATGGACTTTAATGATGGATATTTTAAACTGGATTTAATACATTTTTGACTTTTTAAACGAACACTCCTTTGGTGCTCCGTGTTACACATATTTTTCTGTAATATGACAATGCATTATAACAGCTACATATACAATTATTGTTCAAATAAACTTACCTGAACTAAAACAAAATGTACATACAAAGAATCAGAAATAAGAAGAACATTTGATGCACTTTCTTTTAGACGAAAAAGCAACACCAACGGGATAGAATGAGCAATTCTCTTTAATGTCTCTCATTACAGTGCTGCTGTGAAACAATAGCATGTCTCCAGAGAGCTGAGAAAGTCTCCAGCTGAAACCCATGATTCAATAGATGTAATGCTGACAGAAAGTAAAGACAAGTGGTAAACCTTTCCTGGGTTTCTTTGAACATCGGATGCACCACTGGAAATAGTCATTCTAGGAAAGAAAAAATGGTTATACTTTGGATTTTGTGCATTCAATAACAAGTTAGACTTTATTCTTTTAGAGATGCAATATTTTGTGCTGTGTACGGTGTACTTGGCAACTCACTGTGTTCTAAGCTGAGAATTTGTCATTGTTATTGATGGCTGCTTGTTGATTTTTACTCAGTTTACTATAGCTTGAATTTTGCATTGTCATGGTACTGTATATCAGCGAAAATATGGTATGCTACTTTATATTAGGGAAAATAACAAGTCTGGTAATAATCAAGTCATAGGCGGAGCTGCAGTGGTGAGAAGTTAAACTTAAAATGTGCCAGCAATAGGTATTCTTCAGCAAAATTCAGAACAGACTCCTAAATTGGTAAATCCTCTACTGAGAAATACAATTAAAAAGAACAAGCAAAGATATTATCACTACTAAACACAAGTAAGAACAGTAATTGTTTGCTCATCGCATCATATAGATATGGTACAACTCTTTCCCAGCACTGGAAGCACTAGAGCAGTGATTCCCAAACAGTGGCCTCAAAGCAGGTGTTTATTTTCAAATTTCTGGCTTGGATGCAAATGTTGGCTGCATAAAGACCAGGTGTACTGCCAAACAGAGCCTCCAGGAAGCTGTCAGTGAGCATAAGGGCTACAAGTAGCCAACCACAGCCCTTATCTGGCACCCCTATGGCTTTTTTGGTGTTCAAGCTTTTGTTGCTCTCCATCTCTTTTTACATTTGAATGTGGCTCACAGGTGAAAAAGAGAGATCAATGAATCCATTGTAGGAGATGCAACCCTTTCTTTTAATGGTTCTTCTTCCTTGGACTCCACCTTAGGCAGGAAGATGGAGGGCCTGGGCATGGGGTGGTCTTCTGTGCCTGACTGTGGCTCTCAGACTCCTTCATTGCATTGTGGGACTTGTAGTTCCTTAACAGCTGGAGGTACAAGGTTGAAAATCACTGCTCTAAGGCATGCCAAACATAGTGTAGTGTAGACAGTGACCCCTTTATAGAGCCATCAGCAAAGCCCTGAAAATGAGGAGTGTCAGACAGACAGGCCTCTACCTGGGGAGGAAAGTGTGGGATTAGTAATCCTGAGGTGATATCTACCAGTTTACAACTGCCTTGGAGGCAATCACTCAGCATGCTGGTACATTGGTGATGAAAACTTCTGATAGGACTTATCTTAAAAGCAACTATGAACTTTTATATATGTATTTTTCTTTTCTGATGAGTGAATGATTATTCTGGAATATGTATTCTGTTTAATCTACCTTACTTGTGTTTAATTTTCTGAATGATTTGAAAATTTGTATTCATTCCTTAAGGAGTCAGGAGGGATTTTTAAATGTATTTAACTGACATCAGTGGAAAAATGAAGAATAAAAGCACATGTACTCTATTAAGCAATGCAAATGTAAAGGCAGAATCTCTTACGACTCAAGGATTTTCGGTCTCATGTGAAAAAGATCCGTTCTATTCAGGCTATGCGCTTCCTCATTTGAAAAAGCCAAAGAATGTAAGAAAGTCATGCATCAAACAAATTAATTTAGGATGCAGTTGTCCTGATTGTGAGTGTGCTATTATACTGACATCTAGTGGTATTTTACAGTCCGTTTTCTACTGCATATTAATGTGGAGTCTTTGTGAACAATTGGGAAAGCCTCATAGCTTTATCACACTTCCCAGCAATGCTATCAATCCATTGATTATTCTATATTATATCTAAAGCTCTATTAATCTAATCTATAGTTTCAAAAAATTAAAATGGTCAATTTAAACTTAATCCCAAATCATTGGGCAGTACCCCATCATTTTCAGCTCATACTGTATACAGTACTTCACTCTGTGTGGTATATCTATTAATGGCTCACAACAGGTTACCAGAGGGAAACTTTACTGTTCACTTGTTCATTCAAAAGGCCCCCATTCACAGCCGATAAAAGCTGCTGACAGACAGAGTCAGCAGCTTATTGGCCTGTGTGTTTGGGCTTCCCCAATTGATATCTAGCCAAACATTGGCCAGATGTCGATCGGGCAGGATAAAAAAATCCTGTCGTATTGCGGTCACATCTGTTAATTGATGCAGTCCAGCAATAAGACCGCCTGTATTGCCTCCATTCTGATCAGCCCGGTGTCACCCATCTCAATGTGGGCAACATCGCCAAACGAGCGGATCACCCTGTATATGGCCACCTTCAGAGGTCTAAGTACCATGGATGGGGGAGGGTATAAGAGTGCATAAACAATGATTTTATTTTAACATTGTTCAAATATTCTAATAATTAAAATACGTTATTTCTTAATTTGAAGAATGAATTGTTGATAATTAACATCCCATCTTACAACTCCCATGATAAGAGTCCCATACCTGAAGATACCAATGGACATGAGTCAGTCATACTACAGTATGTTGACATCCAATTGCCCCTTTAATTTATTTTATGGTTTTACCATGCTCTGGACCAAACAGCAAAGAGTTATGGCTTAATTCCTGAATCAGTCTTCTAGGATGAGATTAATCATTGTGTTTACTTGCTAGTAATAAGGAAAACCCGGAAACCCTCTGCTGTGGGATTAGAAGAGACTGGTAAACTCGGTAAAGGTATGGGACTCAGGGAATGAGGTAGCAATGCATTCCCCAAAATGCTTATTCCAGAAAAAGTTTTCTTTGGCTACTGATGTGATCCTTTGCTTTTTATACAAAATAAAGCTGGCCATACACATTAAGATCCGCTCATTTGGCGACATCGCCAAACAAGCGGATCTTTCCCCGATATACCCACCAATGGCAGGGCTATATTGGGGTAATCCAAACATTCAGTCGTAGGACCAAATGATTGGATTACAACGAGGAGCAATGGGCTCTGATGGGTCGGTCACAGGAAAAATGAAACCTTCCCAATCGATATTGTGGCCAGACATCGGTTGGGAAGACCCGTCGGAAGACCCCATCATGAGAAGTTAAGATGCTGAATTGGTCTAAAGGACCGATATCGGCAGCTTCATCTGCCTATGTATGGCCACCTTTACTGTATATGTTGTCTTGGTTATCTTACATAAAGCTATTAAATGGTGGCTCTACCTGCATGAAGTTCCATGTAAGGTTATTAGAGTGTGTACTTAAAGTCAGGGATAGATTTACAACATGGATAGCTAAGAACTTCCATTGTTAAAGTGACCATACATGGACAGATTTCAGAAGCCAACTTGGGTCCTTTATTAGACTGATTCAGAAGCTTATCTGCCAATGTATGGGGTCATCTGATGGGCCTCCCTGACTGATATCAGGCCAAAAATTTTCCAGACCTCAATCGGGCAGGTTTGATTTTCACGTCCAATCAAGGACCACAACAGCAAGCTGATGCTGTCTTTGTCCCACCTACAGTATTTCCATCAATGTACTCCAATCATTTGGCCCTAGGACCAAACCCTTACATAAGCCCAAAATCACCAGATTTGTGTGGTCAGATTGGGGGGAAGGTCTGCTTGTTTGGTAACCTTGTGTATTGCCACTGTTAGACAGATTGACTTTACCCAGCAAAGAATATTATAGTCCTCATTTATAAACTGACCAATTTAATTGTTGGTGTATATTTTAGTAGAAATAGTCTTTAATTATCAAATTACTGTTGTAATTAGCTATAAAGCCAAGGTTTATTCCCCAATTGTTTCCAGGCACATTGACCCCGTTAATTCAAATTCCTTAATCCCCCCTGTGCTCAAGGGGCTTTTTATTCTGTAGCAATGACAGACTTGGAGTAAAGCATTGTATGCATATTTCATACTTTTAATCAGCCTTGTGCTTTTAACAAGGGGGAATGACTAAAAAAAATGTGTATTTCCTTTCATGTCTCATTCTCTGTTCCCCCCACCACCACAAATAGAGAATTTAGAAAACTTGCGTAAAAACCAACTCACAGTATAATTTGAAGCAAAATGAAAACACTGTACTGTGAATCTTAAATTGATGATTTAATACTGACCTTTCCGAGCAAATCAAAGAGCTGTATATGGAATGTTTGGTTTCGTGGCCAGATTGTCTAATAAGTCAAGATGTTCTGATATTTATTTCATTGGCAATGCAAAGAGAATGTAATCATTTTAATTAAAGGTATGCAAAATGTGCTGACAGACAAAGGCAGTCTGGGATTTGGCATGACTCTAATGAATGTGACTAATGATTGAAGTAATTTGTTTGTTGCCAAGCCTGCTATAGTTGAGCATTGGACTACATGAGAACATCTTGTAAAGGCAGCTTGTTGTGCTTGTAGAACCTTCTTACTTTATGGCACATATGTGAGGGCCATATTGTTCACTTTTTCTAGAGAGGAGTTTCGACAGGCTTAGAGCAATAGAGATAACAATTAGGAGAGGCAAGACTGTTAGGAGAATTCCTTATGTGAAGTACAGATTTCCAGCTAGATAACTTAATATTTGGATTGGAAAAGTTTTATTAAGCACAATGCCACTATTTCACTCTAATCTTTGACCTCCCCTAAGGTAACCAATCCTTAGGGGCCCTGTGAAATCCTAGTTTTCTTTCTAAGTACAACCCAAGGGTGTAAGATAGGCAGGCCAGCTAGCAAGAACATTCCTGTGCCCCACCAAACAAAAGTAATGTTAACTTTTCCACAGGGCAACGCTCATCTACTGTCAAAACTATAGTCTGGAAAAGGGGCTTAGTCTATATTAATGTACTGTTAACTTGCTGTCTTTTTGAAGGAAATTGCTCCATTCTTCCTGTAAATCATAATCTATCTCATAATTGAAGCAACATCCACT
Organism: Xenopus borealis; assembly: GCA_024363595.1. Lineage (NCBI taxonomy): Eukaryota > Metazoa > Chordata > Amphibia > Anura > Pipidae > Xenopus > Xenopus borealis. The sequence continues at coordinate 3,492,137 of CM044444.1, read as the reverse complement.
GGTACCTTGAAAAGTAAATAGATGTTCTCCTCATATCATATGCTAACTGAGCCCCACCATCACCAATTTGGGTCCACCGAGGCATCTCATGGTATGGGTACCCCTGATGTACACTGATGCAATGTCACTCACAGTAGACATTGGATATATTTGACCTCTTAAATGACATACTTCATTAGAGGCAATAACACATGAAGACTCTTGAAATACTTTTGTTTGGATCTTTTTTCTGTAAATGTACTGGAAGACAATATTCAGAGTTTGAGTAGCAGTCTGTTTACTGGGAACTCTGGGTAATATCTGGTACTGCCTTGCAACTCTGTGAAACAAAGAAGCTCTAGCTAGCACTGCACCAATGCCCCAGAACTTTTTTCTATGAAACATTCACACTTAGGAGATAGGACTAGATCAGACAAAATGCAAACAAAGATCAGGCAGAATTGTATTCCTAGACAGGATAAAGGTCAGGACTGTCAACAATATATGCCACATAAAAAGAAATAGACATGAGTGCAAACACAAATGAACAAAATTGAACAAGGCTTGGACATGGTCTCAATAGCCAGAGGCCAACTTTGGCAAGTGTACTATACTAAAACAGACATTTTACACAGAAAAGAGGGTCAAATCCAAGGTTGATACTAGCAAATAATACCTTGGTCATGTTTCATGAATCTGATGTCACAACCAACACTGTTGCATTCCCCAATGCTATTTGCCCATATTCTGCTGTCCAGACAGTTTCTTGATCTTTTTTTATTATTATATTGATGAAGGCTTGGTCTGTTGTATTTCCTGAGGTTTAGAATATAAAATGTTCCCCTTTTTGTATAGCCTACAACGTTAAATAACACAAGCATCAATATGAATTTGTAATACAATATATTCCCCTATCCCTTGGAAGAATAGAAATTGCCAGTGGCTATTCCTTAATAATGAACAATTTGGCAAGATCTGTCATTTGGCATGTAATGTCAGCCCTGTAAGTTTGCAAAGCCTTCATGCAGTTCTATATAAATAACTATGAATTGTTAAACCGCCTAAAGTCAATATAAATAACAGGTCTATCTGTCTCCCTGTCACATAAACATGCTGGAACTAATGTCAATGTAAATGGATTCAGTATAGGCACAGCTTTGACAGATGCACTTCTATTGCTTTTTACATTATTCTTCTGTATAATTTGACTAAGGTAATATTACATATAAATAAAAGCTGTGTATTCATTTCCCCAAAATATTGTTTCATAGGAGCTCATTAACATCAGTGCTTCATATTAATTTCCTCATCCCTGAGAGAAAACCATCTTTGGAGAAAGATACTGTATAGTTGTGTCTTACAGTGAGGCACAAAATACTTACCTAGCACAGATATAGGAATGCTTATGACCTGGAGTTTTATTGATAATAGTTTTTTCTGTAATTTGGATCACCATACATTAAGTCTGGTAAAATAGGCATGTTTGCAGCTAATATGAATTAATGCAGCTTAGTTATCATCAGGTACAAGGTTCTTTTTAATTTTTGCAGAGAAAAAGAAAAGAATTATTAAAAATTGTAAATATTTCCTTAACATGGAGTCTATAGAAGATGGAGCTTTCTGATTTATGGGTTGACCTGGGCAACATCAACTCCACCAGTCCTACTCACCCTGCCTGACCCATTATATAATGTGATGATTATAATAAACACACTTGGAGATCAGGATGGTGTAGTTTTTATTTCTAAATTACACTGTTTATTTGTGAATTTCTAGAGATATTTGCGAAATGGTGAAAAATTCACGAAATGCCTCCATGTCTCGTTTTGGACGGGGGTGTACGGTTTTTGGATGCGGGCGTCTGTTTTTCGATGCTGGTGCACATTGCTGGCATTGAAAAAATGGACGCCAGCATCCAAAAACGGACGCCCGAGTCCAAAACGAGTTGCCGGCAAATATCCGCCAGGTGAAAGTCTACTACCGCTTTGTGAATTTATTCGCCTGCAGTAAATCGAGAGAATTCAAAGCGAATTCGCCCCAGGCGAATAAAATACTGTTTACACTGCAATTAATTCCCTCTACAATTTTATTCTTGAACCAGCAATTGCATTTTTTTGTTGTAAAATGGGTGTGAAGGCACCATCTCAGGTCATTTGCCGGGTCATTTACAGCAATAAAGAGTTTATCAGTTTAAAAAAAAAAAAAACATTTTCCACCATAACCCCTTAGCCCCTTTAGCCTGCATGACTGGGTGAAAGCTTCCCTCTCTCCATTGTGCTTTTCTGGCAGACCTATTCCCAGAAAGAGATCCCATACCTGTACATTTGGGAATACACATAAAGCAGACATTATTTCCCTGTCCAAATGAATATGCGATTCATTTTTATACTTAAAAATATGTAACAAGTTGCACTTTTTTTAATTGGGACCTTTTTCAGTAACAATTATTAATACAAATACAACTTTGTGCAGACAGGTTCCCAGAACAAACTCCTGAAACTAAAGGATTTATTATGATCAGCCACTTCAAACTGGAGAATATTGAATTTTGATTGGACGACAATAAAGACTTTGGATTATCAGCAATACCCTTTGCAAATATGACTCTCGCTACCACAGTACTCTACGTATTTACATTACATATAGAATCAGAAAGACATAGCTGCCTCCAAAACATCAATTTCAACCCTATTTACTAGTGATGGGCAAATTTGTCCCATTTCGGTAAAAAATGTGTGAATTTCCTGCAAAATTCGTGAAATGTCGAAAAATTCACAAATTTTTGCAGGTGATTCTTGAATTTATTCGCCAGAAGCAAAATGCGGGAATTCACTGCAAATTTGCACCTGGCAAATAAATTCTCCTATCACAACTATATGTAGTCAAGGGCCCCTATACCTCCTCCCCCCCTGCAGCCACAGGGTCTGCTTCCAGATTCCTAGTTACACCCCTGGTTCCCTTGTTTTATTTTTGGCCAATTTCATGGGTAGACGTTGCCAAACATTATCAACAAGGTCTGAATTTGTGGCAAGAGCAGCACTCCGTAATGATGAATCTCTCCTGTTTCATTTGACCAAAAATATTGGAAACAGCTAGAATTTGCAAAATGCATGAAAGTCAATGGGTATTGCTATGAGACTGCACAGCTTTTATTTTTGTCAAATTTTTCAGCACACAATACAGTGGAGTGTATGGACTTTTTTTCACAGAGAAACATGAAGGAAAAATTAGCTCATCACTAGCTGTTACATGTGATGAAGCTTGTACAGGTGCTGTCCTGTCAGAATGTCCCAGACTGGCTCCTAATTCAAACTTAAATACTCAGAACATACTAAATTCACCAGTTGTTGACTTCTTGCCTAGCTGGTGCCTGAAATTTTAGTTTGATCCTACATAACCCTTTTGATACTGCACCATTAGTCTTTTGCCAAATATGCCTCTTGCTCAGTGGCAGCCTCCCCCTTATTCCTTACTTATAAAGATAGTTACATCGGGTTGAAAAAAGAAAAAGTCCTTCAAGTTCAACCCCTCCAAATATATATACTAACTATAGAGTTTAGTATCACAATAGCCTTTGATATTACAGTATGTCTGTCCAAGAAATCATCCAAGCCACTCTTAAAGACATTAACAGAATCAGCCATCACAACATCCAGATGACCCAGAGACTCTGACAAAGGGGCTTTAACAGGCACTGGTAGACTGACAAAACACATGCAAAATGGCTTGTTTACAAACACAAGTGCGTTGCACATGGTGTAATTTTGGGTGCAGTTTGTATGCCTTTTATAAGGCATAATAAGAGCAGGCATTTTCTGGCATTTTCTCCAGAATTCCAGAATAATTGCACCCGCAGATAATATTGTGCTTGGCAGGGGTGTTTGTGTGCACCTTTGTAGAAGGGTAGACTTGTGTCTGGGCAGAAGTAGGACAGGGATCTGAATGCACAACCTGCATTCTGGTATGCACCCGATTGTACACAAATTACCATCACAAATGTGCGGACATGATAGCATGACTAACAGCATTGGCATGTGAATGGAGTATTTTTCTTACCTATATGAGATCAATGAAAATATATCTTAAAAGATCCATTTTCAGGGAAACTGCCTAGAACATCTAATGGCATCTGAGCTCAATTGTGATAGCCAGTTGTAGAAACCTGCAATTTCCCTTAGAATCTGCTAGTAATATTGCAGCTGAGTCTCCTAGTAATTATAGTTGTAATAGTTTTTATTCACATAATAAATAGATTTCTTATAAAAACAACTCAGCAAGAAAGAGAACTATATTTAATATTTAAATAAGAGCACCACAATGTAATTTAAGCTAAAATCTAACTCTTCCAGGAGGTCTGACAATAGATGTAGCAGGTAATTGATGCAAAAGAATAGAAGAAAGCCCTCTTGAGATACAGTAAGTTGCTGCCAGTGTAAGAAAAGGAAAAGCATATCTAACGCAATCAGGAATGATTATTTCCTCTCTAAAATATTAGGGACATCAAGGAAACAAACAGAGAAAATACAGATTAGAGTAGGATGCCAGAAGAGCAATTTAACTAGAATAAATAGATAAACTTATCATAATATTACTGTTGTTATACTCAGAATGTCCTATTTTTATTTACACACTAATGAACAGTTTGCCTTTTGTACATTTATTTGGACACCCACCGTTCACAAGTTTCTCTTATCATTCAAATCAGTGAAGTTCACATGAAGTTCACATTTGTGCTAACAGTTTGCTTTTTTGCTGGATATTGGTTTAATACAGTGGTTTTAAGGGTGGTTAGAGGTAACCAGATGGGACAGGGAGAGATACTTAATTGATGGAAACTATTTTAAACTACAATTGTGTCACCAAATTATATGGATTGTTAAATATGTAGGAAGGTAAATGTTTCACTCAAATGTTCCCGTGTCTCTAGACTTTAAAGGGAGAGTCACCATGTGGTACTTTGGACCCCACTTGCTGGAGGGGGTGGTTGATGATGGACAGTCTATTGTTGAAGGTAGAGTCTAACGTTAGGGATGATTCTGTAATTGCTTAGATGGTAGAGTAGCTTGAGGCTCCAACAAAGAGATCAAGAACTCTTAATACCACGGCTGTTCTCCATCAGTATAAAGACTCAAACAGTTAGGCTCCTGGACTAAGCTCCACTCTGAGCATCCTTCTAATGCTGGGAACTAGTTCATCTATAAGTAGTACCTCTGATGTACCTCTGGTGTTAACCATACTCTGTCTCTGTCCAATATCATCTAGGGAGATAAAAATGTGTTGTTAGTGAATAATGTACCATCCACAAAGGAATACCAACAAGACTGTATGGGAATCAGTAAATAAAATAATTATTTGTTTCAAGAAGAAGTTATAGAAATATCTGGTTTGTGTAAAGCCTTCCTTCATCCAACAGTGATGAACGTGCCAAGTCTGAATTTGGTAAAATCCAGCAAGGTCCTACATACCAAAGAGTTGTCTATCTAGAAAATAGCTTTACAAATGTAAAATGCTACAGCAACTGTCCACATTCTCTACTAAATAATAGAGAATATGGAAAGAGAGGTTGGGTCTCAGTAGAAGTTAAAAGCCCCAGAATTAGGTAAATTATTTAATGCTTCTGAAGGTGAGATGAATAAAAAGAGAGCAGAGTAATTCTTTGACCAGTGTTGGACTGGCATAACCTAGGAAAAATTGGAGTCAAGGGCCCGCCACACACACACTAAACCACGTCCAACCCCAATGCTAATGTCACATTTCTCCTTCCCTTCTCACTGTGTCCACTGTTTAATACTGGCCCACAGAACTTCAGCCCACCTTTACAGACATGCATGAGGCTGTGGGCCCAACAGGACATACAATACCCTGACTTTAATATCATTTCCCCTTTTCTGAATCCCTTGACCGCACCAACATGGTGTGTGTATTTCACAAATTCCATTTAACATTATGACCTTACCGCTTCTCATGTGGACAGTGTGTGGCATCATTAAGGAAGAAAATAATTTTGCACCACTCTTGTCAACAACGACTTGGAAACATGGTTCTACAACATCAGACCAGTTTGTCAAAAGTCCTTTGGCTTCTACTGTAGTTGAAAGTCTTTAACAGAAATTAGCCTGAGGCATATCATAAACAAATAAGCCCATAAAGATGCAGCCACTTGGATTTATGTGGTAAATGTGGCATGACTCAGGCTTAATTGAAGAAACTGTGTTATCTAAATTTATCTTAACTCATTTAATGCATTTAACCTTTTCATTTGCATACCAAAGCACCATTGTTCACAATGATGAACACTTTAATTGGATGTCATGCTGTGACACAATTTTCTGTGTTAAATGGGACAAATGGGAAATCTGTGTTTCGTTATTCTGTGTCAAACACACAATTCAAAGTGGCTTCATCTGTATGTTATGTATTTGATGACTGGTCTCCCACCAATTATTCCTTTATGCCAGCTGTGACTTCAGCCATGATTTCAGCACAGTCTGTAAAAAAAAACTCAACCTCATAGATTTTAAAACAAAAGCAAAGGGACATATTGTGTGAATTTTTCTTCATCTAACTTCACCAAAATTCACCATCGTCATGTGTATTTTCACAACACATCTCCATATTTGCTAAAAATCGGAAGTTCACTCTTTCAGGATAAATGTGGTGAATTTTCTACTGCCCCCAAGTAATATCGAAAATTCTCTAGCGATTTAAAAGTGTCTGCTCAATCTTTATAATGGGAGTTTGTCAGCATGAACCTGATAAACTAGACTAGAAAAATTGTAGCACATACAAACTTTTGCAATTTGATGATGTACCATATATTTGCTTCTTTACCAGAGAGAAAATCTGATAGGTGAAACGCAGTGAAAGTTCTGTAGCACTGAGGTTTTTCACTAGTGAATAGTTTTACTTGCCTTTTACATACTGTACATAGGTACATAGTTAAATTGGGTTGAAAAAAAGACAAAGTCCATCAAGTTCAACTAGGGTTGCCACCTTTTCTGGAAAAAAATACTGGCCTTCCTATATATTTTTATTTTTCCCCTATTCATAACATTGGAATCATCCATCAATTTTATCGGCTAGGCCTGTAAAATACCGGCCAGGTGGCAACCCTAAGTTCAAACCCTCCAAATGAAAACCCAGGATCCATACACACACACCTCCATACTTTCACATAAATTATATTTGCCCATATCTATACTAACTATAGAGTTTAGTATCACAATATCCTTTGATATTATGTCTGTCCAAGACACCATCCAAGCACCTCTTTAAAGCATTAACAGAATCAGCATTCCCCAACCTCACTGTCTTCACTGTGAAGAACCACCTATGTTGCTTCAAATGAAAGTTCTTTTCCTCTAGTCTGAAGGGGTGGCCTCTGGTACAGTGATCCTCTTTATGGGTAAAAAGGTCCCCTGATATTTGTCAATAATGTACTCTAATGAACTTGTTTTAGTAAAAAAAGCTATGTCACAGCAAATTGTCTTTTTAGCAAAAAAATGTGCCCAATAGTCAGCAGTAAGATTTTACACATATAAACCTAAAAAGGTAATAAATGAAATAAAAATGTGCAAGTCCCTGTTTCTCACTCTGTTCTTTATATCAGACTCTAAAATTGGTTTCTTGCTGTGCTCTGGCTTCTAAAACGTTATTTTGACCTTGACATTGCAATAGATTCTGTGTTTGAAAACTACAATTGGGAGACAGATTTGTACAGACAACCTGATGCATCTCGCTATTAGTGCTGTTCTTCAAGCACATCCAGTGCCTTTTGATTGACAGGTAATACCATAGAGTTTGTGAGTTGTCTATCAGTGATGATAAGGATAAGGCAATATATGAGGTTCAGAACCACCAAAAAATATCAATACACCGAACCAAAGCAATATTTCTCTACCTGGACTAGAGAAGAGCACGGCAGTGAATCAGAAATAACTTTACTATTTTTTGGTTTGTTTGGCTTTTATGACTTTTGGGATTTCATTGATTTTTATTTGTAGACTTTGCATGCAGTGCTTACAGATATAACACTGGTCCACTCTGGGCTTCTTAGAGAACATCATTCACAATCTACCAACGTTGCCTTGAGTTTCATATAAATACAAAAGTTATCATTTCAACAAGTAGAAAAGAATAATACGCTGTGGGGTCTTTTATAAAGTTTGTGCATCACATATTTATTCACAAATGGTTGTATTGCCCATGTTTTTTCCTGAGCTCTAAAATATATTACTGCATCTTTACATTTTTTGCAAATTCGCATTGCAATCAAATTTTTACAAATGGCTCTTAAATGACACTGATGTTTGCATGAGTGCAGCCATTACTATATGTGAGGCTGTTGTCTGCAAAACTAGCAATTGACAGTTGACAGCAATTTAAAATCTGCAATTTGCATCACATCAACATCCCTGTGTGATGTTGGAATTCTGGAAAAAAAACACTCCATTGTGAGGAAAATTGCAATTTGCTCACTGCACTTTTGGATAAAAATGAGTACTTACAGTACATTTATTTAGCCTAGGTCACATCAATTTAACATTGTGGTGATGTTTAAAACAACTATACAGGAATGGGACCTATTATCATTATATTATTTTTTCTTCTAATTTTCAATATATTAGTTGTTTTTTTGGTTTTTAACTCAACTAACATACTATAATGGAATCAAAACAAAAGCACCATCTGCCGGTCAGTTCTGCTGACCAGACTGACATTTAGGAGAAACTTTCAGAAGAAGAGGGAAGCCTTCTGATGTTTGTCTGCTTATAAAAAAAAACACAGATAAATGCCAGAGGACACTTTTCTGAGTAGCAACAACATTGGAAGATTGTACTCTTCTTCTTTTGAAATGCTCTCCCAACTGTCAGGGTGGTCAGCAGATCTGACCTGTTGATGGTACTGTAATTTTGATTTCATTATATAGCCAGTTCTTAGAAAAAAGAACATCACAAAATTGGGGGGGGGGGATTATGTAAATTTCCAAAGTGCTCAGAACAACTCTTTTACATTAATTTGTTTTGAGGGTTTTCTTGAAAAATTATCTGTAGGAAACGTCCATCAAACAAGTAGTTCTATTCACTTAGTTGCTGTTCTTCTGTAGACCAAACGTTACTAGTGATGGGCGAATCTCCCGCGATTCGCTTCGCCTAAAGATTTCTCTCGAAATTCGCGAATCGGCGAAAAATTCGCAAAAACGAGTCGCGGGACGGTTTTGACGTGCGTCGCGTCAACTTTGACGAGCGTCGCGTAGTTTTCGACGCGTCGCTTCCGACGTGCGCCGCGTAATTTTCGGCACGTCTCGCGACTCGTTTTTTTAGGCGAAATTTCGCTTGGTGATTCGCGAATCGCAGGAAATCGCCGCAAATTCGGCCCTGGCGAATAAATTTGCCCATCACTAAACGTTACCAACTGATCTTCCAGTGGCTATGTATATTAATTAGGCATCTCAACAGTTAATGTAGTAGCCACCTCCACATCTGTATCATATGTAGTAATGAGAATTGTAAAGGAACTGGGATGAACCTGAGGAAGGTCTTGTGTGATCCAAACATATAGGGGCAAATTTTAGTATTATTCACCAAAATAATTTCGACCAAATTCGAAATTCAATAAGAATTCGACCATCGAATGCTTATCTAATTGTTTTAGGCTATCATTTTGCTTGATATCCGATTTCTCGATGAATTCGTATGATCGGATACCGATCATTCGATTTCACGAAAAAATCATGAAATTTAATTCGAGCGTCCGAAAAATTCTTCGATCGTCGAATGATCAAATTATCGAATATCCGATCATTCAATCTATTCGATCTATTCGATAGTCGTGAATCGAAGAGGCCAAATTTGCATATACGATTTCACGAAAAATTCATACTATCGGTATTCGATCGAACTTCGATCATTTCACGTGAATTTCGTAAATCGGCCCCATAGTGTGTCATAACCAGTGGCTCAAAATCCCCGCATAGGAATGACAAGAAGGGTCCCTGGGTTAATATTTAAAGTGAACTAAGAGAGAGTAGACTGGCAAAGATGCTTGCAGACAGAGTTTATTAGCAAACAAAAGTAGAAGAATAACTTACTGGCTCAGGAGTACAAAATAACAAAAGAACAGGTACAGTTCAGCCACAAAGGAAAGCAAGATCAGAACGTCATTATGGAAGCATGGAATCTTGGAACAGGATCAGATTGGACCATAGGAACATAGAACGGGTGTCCAGCAGGTTTCAGATTTATGAACTGGCAGGGGGGGAAGTCGGCTTCTGCCTTAGGGCCCTTACACACTATTGTTTCTTACCAGCCACAGGGGAGCGCAGTTCTAGACGCACTCCATTAGTTTCAATGGCGTTATACCTAAAATAAGGGCCCTCTGCTGGGAGCTAATTAGGAGATTTGCTGCAATTCGCAGCCAGCGAATAAATTCACAGAACGGCAGTAAAAATTCGCCAGCAAAAAAATGAGTTGCACGACAAAAATGACGTGACACTCGTCGCAAGCGCAACGCGTCGAATATGAAGTGATGCACTTCAAAAACGTGCCGCGACTCGTTTCGTGAATTTTTTGCCAATTCGTGAATTTCGCTGGAAATTCGCAAATTTTTCGGCAAAGCGAGAGTAGTGATTCGTCCATCACTACTCTCCAGTTCTCATTAGTACATACTGTATGTTGCTGATCTTGTGTCTTGCGGCCTCTGCACTGATGTCAAGAAACAGAAGACCATAGAGTCGCAAGGGCATTCCGTGGGGATTATAATGTCATTATATTAAATTTTTTTAGAAAGATCTGTTTAACTGGAGGCTTTATTTTTCCTTTAAACTGTGCTAAAAAAAATAATGAAAGTTTTTACAATTTAGCCAGAAGGTCTCCATGCAGATATGCTGTGGTTTATTCATTTTGACATCAACAACAGTTTTTCAAATGCTTTGCGATCGATGTAGTGTATTATCATATTAAGGACCCTAAACCATTAATAATGTGCGAGACTAAAGAAAGTGAAAAGTATTTTTTTCTATTCAGCACTCAACGATTTTCCATTATAGGGTTTATTAACTGGGACATTCCCTTTCAAATATCCTTCCTTTAAAATGTTCACATTGTTGATTGTTAAATCTACATAATCACTGTCTGACACCTTCTAAATCATTCAGCTTCTTAACGTGCAGTGGAAACTGGGTAGACTGTGTTCTATCCTGCACCTGTTAGTCACCTGTTCTTTATTTCTTCATTTCTTTTTTCTTTGTTACATCTGCAATGCTGCGGTTCCCTCTAGGGCCTATTAAAACAGCCTGATCATTGATGCTTCAGTGAATCCCATGCTCATTGTTGGCTTCTTTGAACATGAAAATGCCTCATTCAAAGAATATCATAACTGCATATTTTAGTTGAAGCTGTCATCTTGTACTCTGCACTGCTAAGTTCTAATTGTCATGCTATTTCATTACTTAAAATAGTACTCGCTTCTGTTTCTCTCGATTAGAAGGGATCAATGTGCCTGAATAAATTACATGTCCTGCAATGTAAAAAAAAACTATAATATTTAAAAAGAAGGCACAAATCTCCACTCCTTTGTGAGCAGAATCGAAGGAACATAAGTCATGTATTGAACCCAATTGCAACACTCTGGAATATGAAAGCATGTTCCTTAGCTCTTAAAAAGTATTTGTGTCTGAGCTCTGCACCTTGCATTGGGTAAAACAAAAAACTTAATTGAGGTACAAAGTGCAGCTCCAATGACTTGAAGGACCAGTAACATAAAAAAAGTATTTGTATATAATGAAAAAAACCACCAAGACATATTTAACTTTAAAATCTAGTAAAGGCAACAGGGCCACAATCCATTGATTTCTCCTACCTGGCTATCTCCTATAAGGAAGGCAGGGAGGAGAAATTGAGCACTGCATGATGGATCATCCAATCGCCTTTTATGAAGATTATCGGTAAGTTATTTCTTAATAAAGACCTTGCTATTTTAAAGTTAAATATGTCTTGGTTTTTTTTTCGTTATATGAAGCAGGAAGGGGTGGGACCTTTAATATCAGAGGGGGGTCAGCTGGTTGATGAGAACCAGCTAATGAAGGTTTCAGTATTAATAGTCCCAATTCTAGTAATACATCTAATAATGCATGGTTCACAAATGACAAAATTCGAAGTTCGTTCGAATTTCAAAAAGATTTGAATTCAAATCTTTGAATATGCAAATTAGCCAAATTCCGCCATCGAATATTCGAATTCAAATAATTCAAATATTCAAATTTAATTTTATTGTAATATTTGACTATTTAATGGTCAAATTACTTCCCCTTTAAATTTTTATTTGACCACCTAGTTCGCCAGATCAAAGCTACAGAATTGCATATCATTATTTTTGATTGAATAAAAAATTAAATTCGATTGATCGAAAAAATTATTCGAATTCAAAGGATTTTGCCGCAATTCGATTGGTTGAACGATCGAATAGGAAAAATATAGATCCCTAGTAAGGCCTCATGTGGAGTATGCAGTGCACTTTTGGACTCCAGTCCTTAAAGGAATACTGTCTTGGGAAAAAATGTTTTTTTCAAAATGCATCAGTTAATAGTGCTGCTCCAGTAGACTTCTGCATTGAAATTTCATTTTGAAATCTGTAAAGGGTCAAGTCATGTGACTTGATAAACTTCAATCACTCTTTACTGCTGTACTGCAAGTTAGAGTCATATCAACCCCTCCCTTCCCCCCCCCCCACAGCAGCCTAACAACAGAACAATGGAAAAGTAACCAGATAACAGCTCCCTAACACAAGATAACAGCTGCCTGGTAGATCTAAGAACAGCACTCAATGGTTAAAACCCATGTCCCACTGCGTTCCATTCAGTTTCATTGAGAAGGAAAAACAACAGTCTGCTAGAAAGCAAGTCACATGATCAGGGTCAGCTGGGTAATTTACAAAATGTCTAGCCCCATGTCAGATTTCAAAACTGAATATAAAAAAATCTGTTTGCTCTTTTGAGTAATGGATTTCAGTGCAGACTTCTACTGGAGTAGCACTATTAACTGATGCTTTTTGAAAATAAAGCATGTTTTCCCAGTACAGCATCCCTTTAAGATATAAATATAAATGAGCTGTAGAGAGTGCAGAGACATGCAACTAAGCTGGTTAGAGGGATGGAACACTTAAATATGAGGGTAGACTGTCCAGGTTGGGGTTTTTTTTTGGCGCTTGCGAGGGAACATGATTCCACTTTACACTAAATACATTAGAGGACATTATTGACAAATATTACCCATAAAGAGGATCACCAGAGGCCACCCCTTCAGACTAGAAGAAAAGGACTTTCATTTAAAGGAACAGAGTAGGTGGTTCTTCACAGTGAGGACAGTGAGGTTGTGGAATGCACTGCTGGGTGATGTTGTGATGCTGATTCTGTTAATGACTTGGAGGATTTCTTGGACAGACATAATATCAAAGGGTATTGTGATACTAAACTCTATAGTTAGTATATGGCCATATATAATTTATGTGAAGGTATCGAGGGGTGTGTGTGTGTGTTTGGATTCTGGGTTTTCATTTGGAAGGGTTGACCTTGATGGACTTTGTCTTTATTCAACCCAATTTAACTATGTAACTAACTATGTAACTATGTAACTATATACAAATTAATTTTTAGTTTAAATTTTTTGTTACTAGCCCTTTAAAGGTGGTCTTGTCGTTGCCTAGAAACCCCCAATAAAGTTGCAAGTTTGATAAAACACTGGGCCACACTATTGATGAGCTCTTTATACTTCAGTGCTTGTAAGTGCATAATCCTTTTCTAAGAAATGTGCACCTCTATATTTTCTTTTTCACTTTTCGATCAATTTGTAAATCAAACAAAGGGAAAAACCTGACGAGAACCTGTTCTCACTCTTTTATTCCTAAAAAATTAGGTGGATGGTAGGGAGCAATGTTCAAAAAGGGCCATTCAATTGCAATTTGTACCCTGCCTTCCATGGTGCATTAATTTTCACAGGTGACTTTGTTTATTTTGGAGCACCCTGAATACAATGCTGGGTGGGGAGTGGGCACGGGGAGGCACCAACACATAGTCACCCCCTACTTATCCTTAATTTAATTAATATCAATGGTACCCATTATTTTATTGTAATTAAAGGGTGGATCACCTTTCCATTAACTTATTAATGTATAACTTAATGTGTTATACACTTGTACTTTTCAACTTTTCAATTAGTCTTCATTTTTTATTTGTTATATTTTTATAATTTTTTTTATTTTAACTTGTTAGCTTTCAAATGGGAGTCAATGACCCCATCGAAAATGCATATGCTTTGTAAAGCTACAAATGTATATTCATTGCTAATTTCAGGCATCTCCCATACATATTCCAGTCTCTTATTAAAGTCAGTGCATGTGCAATTAATTTGGACTCTGCAAGCCAGATTTACAGGAGAACTACCACTTTATTGAAAGGATGTCACCCACATGAGCCATATTTTGCCAAAATATGATGTTTCTATGAAAATATAGCGACATAGTGGAAAATGGTGTGCTGTGATCTGTGCCAAATGGCTAGATACATTTTGTTGCATGGGTAGTAAAGTTAGCCATGGGCTTGGGTCAGAGACCCAAGCAACAGTTATTTTTGTGATGAGTACAGTCAATGGGCAGTTTTTGCTGGGGTTTTTTTTGAGCAAAAAAAATTCAGTGGCTATTTTTTGCATCTTTTTTTCACTTAAAATACAAATGAGGCCACACTGTGTCCATACACCATTTCTAAGTCCTGCCTCTAGAGGGTGCTTGAGTGCAATGGTATTTGTCCATATCAATCAAAGTACTGAACTCTAGCACCAACTAGTGGTGGGACTTAGAGATAAAAAACATTGTGTCTGGACACAGGTGCAACAAAATGTGAAATACCGAAGGCTTCATCTTTAAACTGATGTCAATGGCCATTTTTTGCAGTGTTTTTTTTCCACACAGAATGCATTAAAAGTTTATGGTTTTCTAAGGTGCCTTGTTTCACAACAAAATATCTGACAAAGGGGAAACATTAAATTTTGGTCTGAAACCATGGCTGCCAAAAAATGTTGATCATTATCATCAAACTATTTTTATTGATGATAAATCTATTTTTCCTTTTGATCCTTTCAAATCTTTTATATCATGTTGCATCCATGGAACAGCATTGCTACAGTCGTATATGACTAAATATTTCCTGTTACAGTGAAAATGATATATTTTGGGATAATGAACCTACAGAAAGCAATTTATCAAGGACATGAATTTATCACAATTATCCCTGTCTGTATTTCTTATTGGCAGTTCTGCATGCAGGGTATTGAAAGAAATCCATGTATATGTACATAAAGAAATAAACATGCTGTCTATTTGCAACATATTTTTTATGTATTTTGACACATTATTCACAATCTGTCTCAAACAGCCCAACAACATCACATTTGTTGATGCTCCCTTGATGAATGTACATTGTTTGTTTTGGCATACCTAATTGTTTTACAGCCTTTGTTTATATTTTAAATATGATTATTTTACGTATGTTTACGTATATATTTAATTGTTGCAAAAACGATAAAAATTATTTAGTTAAATTGTGATCCCGTCCCTTTTGTTCATGCGGCACATGAAACTAAATTCCACAGATGATTGGTCATAGTGATCAAATATAATAATCCCCTGATTACAGATAGGTCAAACTGGCATACCTAATTCCAGAAAATCTTATGGAACATTTGCTCCTTGAGAATGAATACTTTTTTACAGCAAAGTATTTTACAGAAAGTTTTCTGGTGGATAAGAATCCTTTAAGTATTGAGTGGGTTTACCTGAAACCTACAGGGCCTGCAGTTTCAGGCCAAGAAGGTTAGTTCCATCATTAGGTTTGGGACAGTGATGGGTGAATTTTCTTCCTTTTGGTATTGTAGAAATATAAACCTCTGTCCTATATTTGTCTGAGAGGGGGAGATGGTTTGAGTATGGATCATAAAGTAGATGAGGACTTGGACTGGATTAGGTGCAGGTTAGGGTCTGGTTTGGTTAGAGATATATCTGAGCTTATCCAGGAGCTTATCTGAGCTGACCAGGCACTCTGGGCAACCCGGACAGTCTCCACACTCCCTATTCCCCCGTATGTCCGTGCATGTACATGCCATGCCACATGGAGAGGGATAGTGACATGCGGGAAAATGGCACAGTGGAGAGCAATGAAAGAGAAAGCAGCAGACGGGATGCAAAGGGTGGCCCTTTAACCTAGGCAGGTGGCAAGTGATGAGCGAAATGTTTCGACAGGTTTCACCACAAAAAAAAAAAAAAATGCCCATGGACTCCAATGGGTGAAACTATTTGTTGTACATAGACTTGCAATGCATTTGGCAAATTATTTGCGGTTTCGCAAATTTTCAGCAAAGCAAAACAAATAAGATTCACTCATCACTAGCAGGTGCCTACTAGTGATATATATATATATATATATATATATATATATATATATATATATATATATATATATATATATGGAGAATTCCAGCGAAATTCACAAAACGCCCGTGAAAATGCACCTGGCAAAAATTCGCTGGGGGAAAAAAATGTGATGTGCGCTGCCCGTCCAAAACAAGGTGCACCGCCCATTTTTTTGGAAGCGAATGTGCTGGCATCCAAAACGAGACGTAGGTGTCCAAAACGAGACTTGTGCGTCCAAAATGAGATTCCTGCGGTGCCATTAACCAAAATGTCCACACAAGCCGGTTACTACAATAAGAATTGCCATATCCCCTAACATGATCATATTTATGATTTGAATACTTTTCTTTCTCTAAAATCATTATCAGTGCAGCATTATATTTCTCAGCTATATGTAAGAACTTCCATATATGAAGGTATAGTGTTTCACAGCAGCCCTTTTAGGACATGTTTGTTCATGTTTATTACTATGCAGCACAGGGGACATTAGAGGGCGCTCTCTATAGAAGGTCAGACATTATCCAATGCCTTAGGGATGATGCAGCTATGTGGAACAGAGCTGGAAACTTTTCATCTTGTTTGTTATATGGCAATCAGCTTTGTTCGTATTGGTTCAGTAAAGTGACTGACAGTATTGCTTCACAGAATGGTTATTTTATCTGTTTTGTGAAACTTAACTTTCATTTTGTTGAAAGAATGAATCCTGTACTATAAAATCTTGTTTTCTTTACACTGTTGTATATTCTGTTTATGTTTTTTTTTATGTAATTCATTCTATTCATTGCACATAAGTGCCTCTGTTAAATGTGTACAAATCATATTTTGTTCTCATTCTTTAATAGAAACACCTCTTTTGTATATTTTTCATCTGTGTATATGGTCATTAATAGTTATATACCATGAAAGACATTTATTGTGTGTATTTGGGATAGATAGAACATAATGTTATCTGTTATCCATTACTTATCCTGTGCCATATAGTCGTTTTTCAGTTTCCGCCATTGCTACTCAGCAGCTTGTTTTTTGATCTATAGTAGTGTTTCTGAAGCAAACAGATCAGTTTTAAAAGTGCAGGGCAACACTACAAGATATTTTCATTAATTTAAAACAATTTAATTTTTTTGGTGTTACTGTTCCTTTAAACAGAAGCAGCAAACACAAATCAAGGTTGGAAATGCTTGACTGATCTGAATTGATAGGAGGAACTCACTGTCTAATAGAATTGAAGCTTTCCACAATACCTCCCTTCAATAAAACCTGTTTGCTCAGGCAATGAGCAAACAAAGACAAGGCATCTATAAATCCTCCCCCGGCAGCTGATTGGTGGAAGGATTCAGGCAGGATTAACTCCTCTACTTGCTAGAGTGCCCCTAACACAAACTTTATTTAGAAGTTTGGATTAGTTAGCTCACCATGTCCCACAGTGTGACAGTGTTAGCTCAAGCTCTGATTAAGAAACAGCTACAGCTGGAGACTGAGCATCTCTGAATCAACAATGATGAGTCCCTTGGTTGAAGCTAATACTGGATTTGTTATATTCGATTATACACACACACACACATATATATATATATATATATATATATATATATATATATATATATATATATATATATTTGTGTGTGTGGCCTAGTCCTTTATGTTTTAAATAGGTTCTTGTCATCTTAAGGTATGGAGCTTATTTTGGAAAGTTTCATTATCCAGAAAAGCCCAGGACCCAAGTTTTCTGCATAATAGATGGAAACCCAGTGTAACATTTTGCATTAATTGTACATTACCAAACATCTCCTGTAAACTTTACAAAGGACAATACTCAAGAGTAATTATAAAGGAAAAAAAAAAATTTTTGTTTATTATTATTTTTAATATTGTTTATCTTTATTGATTTAAACTGGTTTAAAAATCTAAACATTGGGTTATAGTCTAATAATAGTATTGAGTAATGACATTTGCTCTCAACACCAATGGGCTTGATGAGTTTCTTTTACTTCAAATAAACTCGCAATATTAAAAAACATGAAATTTTGCTTATTTATAAAAAATCTAAACTTAAAAAGCTCGATTATATACAATTGTGGAAAAAATATTAAAATTTTTAGTTTACCAGCATAAAAACACTCAATTTGTGTGCAAAATTTTTTGAATTGTGGCAAAAACTGTAATTTTAATTTTGATAAATCACCTCACAAATCTCTTTTCTCTAGGAATTGGTTATAGTTCATGAAATTTCCATACAAAATCTTCTTGTTTGCTTTTGCCCCCTGTTGCTAACAGCTCACAAACATGTATTATATCTATTTATATGCCTTATCAACAGAATCACTCAGTCTTCTACACTTTGCTGAATTTCTTCAAAAACAATATAGATTCCATCCACAAACACCATTCCTATAAACTTGAACTGTTTTCACCTTTCCAACCTCCTTCTCAATCAATCCTCTGATTGTCTCTAAAGTCTAACCTTTTCTTGCCCTCCATTCTCACAACTTGCTCCCTTGATAATCCTTTTTGTTTAAAAGTGTGCTACCGTTCTTGCTCCGATATTCAATTAATTCCTAAAGATATTTAAACATGCTTACTCTTCTATGGTCAGTACTAGACAGACACAACATGTGGCACTTAGTGGCAGATTTACTAAAGTCTGAATGGTAAATTCGAATTAAAATTTCCAAGTTGAATTTTTGGCCAAAACTCACAAATTCAAGTTGGGAATAATCCAAACTCAAATTCAAATTCTAGATTTATCAAACCTCAACCCTGGAAGTAACTGAACTTGAACTGGCCACCACCTATAACCAGCCAAGTTCATGTAGAAGTGAATGGCAGAGGTCCGTTGACCCATTTGAAGATTTTCATAGCCTTCCTAACATTGAATTGCATTAAAATTTGATTCAAGTTTTTTATGGTTGGTAATATTTGTTTGAATTTCAGATGCCCTAGTTTTTTCTTTAATAAGATACCATTCTAGATTCGAGGTCATTTGAAATAATCCGTGTTCATTCAAGATAAAAACAACTCACTTGGCCACTGATAAATCTGCCCCCAAATCTTTTCTAAAAAATGTATGTGTTTTAACAAAAAATTGCCATGTTTGTTATTTTTTGTTATTAAAGCACTGAAAAAATACAATTTTTGAGGTCAATTAACTTTTTTTTTTACATTCTGAAATGCTAATGAAGTCAAAAACATAGCTTTTCAAATGCTATAAAAGATTGATATTCACTTTGCAGAACACAGGACAAAATACTTCACAGTTTTTATTTAAGTAAACCACTCAGGTACCAAATGAAAAGGAAAGCTGACAGGTTACTGGCAACAGGATGACCCTTTCCCTGTTAGATACATTAGAGGCTATAGAGGATTTCAAAGCATGCACTGTACTGAAAATAATTTTACATGAAGAAATATAAAGTGTGAGAGTTTCAGGTACACTTACTAAAAGCCAAAACTAAATTACATGGTGCTGATGTTAAAAAAAGTAGATTGTAGTCTCTTTCCTGAGAGTATTTCAGATTTTAAATTTAAATCTCTTATTTCTCGTTTTCATTTCAAAAAGGAATTAATGTCAACTGTAGGATGGGTCATTTCTAGGAAGGCCACTCCAATTCTAACAGAGGGGTTGTTAGGTATTTTTTTACATTCATAACTGAGTATAAAGTTATGATTGTCACTACAAAAGTAAAGGAATAAGATATGGCCTTCTGACTTTTGTATAACATTTTTATAACAATACTTTATCAGGGAGTGAATCTGTCCCATTTGCTTTGCCAAAGAATTAGCAAGACTGCCAAAAAATTCATGAAATGGCAAAAAATAAGCAAAAGGCATTGAATTCAATAGAGAATGTTTTGTCCAAATGTATTAAAGTCAAAGGGCATTTATTCTTCTGGAGAGTTTTTTGTCTCAGAGTCAATTTTGACTTGGCGACTTTTTTGTTCATATGCATTAAAGTGAAGGGGGTGTTTTTTCTTATGATACTTTTTTGTCTCTGCAACAATTTTTGTCTTGCTGACTTTTTTGCAGCTGCAAAATTTTTCACTGCAGATTTACAAATTACAAAATTTACAGATGACAAAGTGAAAAAATATGCTAGTTGCTATTACAAGGTATTAACTTGAAAGTGGTTTTCTTTATATAAATAGTCATTGACTTTATAGAGTTCTAACTAGGGAACTAGGCTTCAACTAAACCCCAAACTGAAAGGAAGGAAGGGACAAAAAAGTAAACATTGGCCAAATCATGTGACATAAATCATTTTAAGATTCAGAATCAATTTTGGCCAGGCGATTGGATTAAATTGAATCCAATTCTTGATGAAAAGGCTCAGATTTAGGAATTCACCATCTTATTTGCATTTGATAAATAATCTTGCCAGTACAATTCTGTTTCTTGCTATAGAATTCTTCTGAAATATTGTCTTTCGAAGCATTAAACTCATGTTCATTCCTCATGGCAGCATGACTACATTTTCCACTTTTTTTACTGTTTCAAGGTAATCTCTAGTCTGATATAGACCACTATTCTGCGATCACTACAAATTCACATGTCTTTCCTTTGGCTTCCCTTTCAACTCATATATTTATGAAAAATAAAAATGTATCAAGGTTATTATTTCATTTTCAGATGCTATCCTGTTAAGACTATAATCTCCAGCTACCCAGACTCCAAACTTTCTCTTCTGAAATCAGTCTTCAACTCAGATGCCAAAATTCCCATGCTCTCTTCTAATAGGGAACCTGTTCAGTTCCAAGTAAAAACTTTAGCTTGGCTGCCTGTTAAAGGAACAACAACACCAAAAAATTAAAGTGCTTTAAAGAAATGTACATAAAATGTATTGTTGTGCTGCACTGGTAAAACTGGTGTGTTTGCTTCAGAAACTCTATAGTAGTATGTACAGTATAAACAAGTTGCTTTGTAGCCATGGGAGTGCCATTCAAAAAATGCATTTGAATTCACTCTGGGAATGACATAGGGGCCAATTCACTAAGATGTGCAAAATCGCTAGCATTGGTTTTGCTAGTGTTCGCCGCACTTCGCCAGGCGAATTTTCGCCAGCAACACGCAAATTCACTAAGATGCGAATTTGCACTCAGGGCGGCGAACGTTAGCGAAGTAGCGCTACCGTTTGTTTGCCAGGCAGAGTGCAGTTGCGCTAGCGATGCCTAATTTGCATACGGCGGGAACTTAAGCGTAAAATAGAAGTATATGTTACAGCCACTACATTCCACTACACAAGCCCAGGAAACCTTTAATAAATTAAATAAAGTTGTCCTATTGCCCTACATTTGCCCCCTTCATAATTGAGTTTGGAAATGTAGGGGGGAAGGAGGGTAACCCCCCAAAAAAATTATCAATCTTTTTCAGACAATCACCCTCCTATGCTAAAATACGCCAGCATTTTTTTGGGACTTAGAAAAAATTTGAATTTTTTTTTTAAACCTCCTATCTATTGTATTGAACTTTGCCTGGTCTGACCAGGCAAAGTAACGTCTAGCGTAAGTGCTAAAGTTGAGGAAAATGTTCATCTTAGTGAATTTGCAAAGTTACAATCCTTCGTCAGTGCGCAACTTCGCCTGGCGTAAGGGAGCGAAGTTGTGCAAGTCCATCTATTTCGCTAGTAAAAATTTGCCAGAGTCCGTGTTAGTGAATTTGCAAAGTTGTGAAATGACGTCACACTGGCAAATTAGCGCTAGCGTTAGACGCTTCGCGCAATAGTGAATTTGCCCCATTATGTAGTGTGGCAGAAAGTATAGTCAAATTAGGAGAAAATCACTTTATACCCCTTTTGTCTCACCCTATATGTCTCACCCTTAGATATTTTTCATATAAAGGAAACATTAATTGTTAGTGATGGGCGAAAGTTCACCAGCCAAAAATTCGCTGGCGTAAAAAAAAAGAGTTGCGCACCGAAAATGACGCGCTGCAAAGCGCGTCGTAAATGATGCACCTCGTCAAAATCAACGCGCATCAAAAAAGTGTCGTGACTCGTTTCGCTAATTTTTCTCCAATTTGAGCATTTAGCTGGAAATTCACGAATTTTTCGGCGAAGCGAAACGGGATAGATTCGCCCATCACTATTCATTGTGAAAAGTAAAAAAGTGGACTTTTTACTTGTGAAGAAACAGCAAGATGGAGCAGGTTATGTAGCCATTGTATATGTTGCAGCAAAAAGAAGCAGACCTGGACTATGTTAGGGGTCCAACATTCCTCATGGACAACAGGAATAGG
The DNA here is from genome assembly GCA_024363595.1 of Xenopus borealis. NCBI lineage: Eukaryota > Metazoa > Chordata > Amphibia > Anura > Pipidae > Xenopus > Xenopus borealis. The sequence goes on along the minus strand of CM044444.1, from coordinate 3,469,472 downwards.
TCATCTTCACTTGACTTGTACAGAATAGGAAATGTGCATAGAAAACTGAATGAGAAAGATTAGTGAAGAAGGAAGGGTAACTGAGAATAGAGGTAAAAAACTACTAGATGATGTGTTTTTCTTGCTCATGTTTTTAGGATTTATGCTCCAATGGATTTAGGGAATATTTTAAAAGAATTAGATTTTTTGGATAGGCTTTAATAGCATTATGGGCAAATCTGACCTATTTTGCTTCACCAAACATTCGGGAAAAGTGAAAATTTGGCAAAATGCATAGAAGTCTATAGGTGTAATTTTTTTTGTAGTAAAACAATTTTTTTTACCCATTGGAGTCTATGGGTGGAAAAACTTGCCGAAAAATTAAGCATTATCTCAGGTAATGATTTTATGTTCAGTCATTCGTTAATCAGCATTCTACTCAAATAACAGAAAGATATAATTGTTAATGTCTGGCTTTACAAAATAATGCATCAGCTAGGAGTGCTCTGTAGTAGTAGCTGCCATTAATTTGGTTCTGCCAGTATTATTTTGTGCTTCCACTTCTGAGTCATTTAAGAGAGAAAGCATTTTAGAGAAGTTCAGCAGAGATGGGAAATCAACAACAAGCTGAGTGTACAAATTGTAATCTTCAAAGGGGAAAAAGTGCTATAAAAATACAAATAATACCAGAGAAAGCATATATATAATATTATTTTTAATAAAGTATCCTGATAGACCCTGGATGTTTTATGCACTATTCACATTGCCTGGAACCATTTTGTTATTGTAGAATGAGTTTTTCCATTTTATTTTTTTGTAATAACTTTATTATTCAAAAATGATTGCTTTGACTTCCACAATGTTATTGCACCATCTTTTGCTTTCTACCTCCCTGTAAAAACAACAACACATTCTTGGTTGAGAGATCTATATTTGTCTCATACTGATTAATTATCTTTCCTAGACCAACAATTTTTATACCATATAACCTCTCTTCCAACTTTTGAAACTAAGCTCATGTGAATTTAAAAGGCAACAGTGGCAAAATGAGCCAGTAACCTTTCTGCTTGCCAAGTGTAAAGGTCAGATTTGCTTTTTATTCTTTGTTGTTCTCTATGTGGTCACATATCTTGATTTGGGAAACATTCTTTGAAACCATTGAAACAATCCTCTTGGTTTCCTACACACACGCAAACCACATTCATGAAAGTTAAAATATTTGACACAAGGACCTAAAATTAGCTATGGTTACACTTTTCACAAGCTCAGAAGAAATCTTTCAGTATTGTAATAGTATTTTTGTCAAAGGCCTTTTGAAAATATTTTCTAGCAAGAGATAATTAATGTAGATGTTGATATAGGGTTGGAAATTGTTGTTTAAGATAATAAAAGGTACACAAAATCTATACTGTGAAATTACTTCTATTAAAATGCATTTTGTTATATAGTAAAATGTACATTTTAAAAATATTTAGGCTATACTCAATCTCCTTTAAGTGCAGTAAAAGGAGGAGTTTACCATAGTAGTTCATATTTTCAGCACAAAATTTTGCAGTTCTGTAACAGTATTATTTTGGGTTTCAAGCCTTAAAACAGTAATTTCTGTAAAAGAGTAATATGAAAGATCTGGGGCTGGCAGATCGGTGATCTACACATAATTAAAGTACTACATTGCTTTAGAATGGGCAACCCTGGCATGAATTACAGTTGTGGAAAGATATTAGAACTGTATCTTTAAAGGAGAAATAAACCTTCAAAATCAATATGACTAGAAATTAAACTGGACTTACTGAACCAACCTAAAGGTTCAACATCTCTAGTAGTAATGAATCAGGTCTTCACTAGGGATGGCGCGAACCGCGGAAAAAATGTTCGCGAACATATTCGCGAACTTGC
>CM044444.1:3446279-3465956 GCA_024363595.1 Xenopus borealis | reverse complement strand
ATGGCGAACGTCGCGCGACGTTCGCGAATATTCTGCGAGCGCGAACGGTGGATGTTCGCGTGAACAAGTTCGCGCGCGAACAGTTCGCGCCATCCCTAGTCTTCACTAGTGATGGGCGAATTTATTCGAATTCGCGGCGAATTCCCGTGATTCGTCACTGGCGAATAAACTCACGAAACGCCAGCGAAAATTCACAAAACTAGTCACGCGAAAACGATTTGACGCGCGGCCAAACGTGCCGCAACTCATTTCGCAAATTTTTTCGCCAATTCGCGAATTTCGCTGGAAGTTCGCAAATTTTTTCGGCGAAGCGAAACTGGGTAGATTCGCCCATCACTAGTCTTCACATTTTCACAGAATTTACTCATATTGGGTTATTTTAGGAGTGTGTGGGACACACACATTCTCAGTGGGCTTTGAGCAACTGTTGAGAAGCTAAGCTTAGGGGCCTTTAGAAATCAATAAGAAAATGAGGGCCCCATGTAATATAAGCTGATGCTACATGACATTCTGATGCTAATTGCACTTGTTTTAATTGCACTTGTTTCTGTGCTGCCATGTACCAATAATTATTTGCTAATCAATCTCAGCCTTATATTCTGACATTCATATTATATACTTCCAAATAGTTGTACCAGCACTCACAAAACAAAATTAGTAGGTTGCCTGGGTGCAAGTATTGCAGAACAGTCAATTTAGTAAAAAATACCGCACTCATAGGACTTAAAAAAAGTTATAATTTATTAAACATAACGGAGTGATGCTTCAGCTATAACAACAGCCTTTATCGAAGTGTTTAATTCATTGTGCTGTGTCTACTCAAATACTATGCTGTGGTGAGAAATGCCCTATTGGTCACTCCCCCAAAATGACATCAAGAGAAACAAAGCAACAAATGCATAGAGAAAAGTGACATGTGGGGGCAGATTTATCAAGGGTAAAACTGAAAATTTGAATAAAAAAAAATTCAAATTCCAAAGTAACTTTTGGGTACTTTGTGGGACAATTGAATAGGCCAAAATTCGATTCGAATTGAAAAATGTAACCATTTTAAAATCGAAGTACTGTTTCTTTAAAAAATTCAAATTCAACCCTTCACTTCTTTAAACCTGCCGAATTTCTGTTATAGCCTACGAGTGTTTTTTAAATTTTTGAAAAATCAACATTTTTTTTGGAGGAAATAGTTCGATCCAACCGAACAATTCAAACGTTTTTAATTGGATAGAAAATGGACCAATTCATTCGAAAGCGGTCCATTTTCGGTCGAAAAGACAATTCGATGGTTTTTTCACTTTGAAATTTGACAATTGATATCTGCCCGTGCTCTGAAACAAATATTAATAATAAAAAACATCCAACAGTGCCCATCAATCTTGTGTCAAATAATGTGTCGTATAAAAACATATTCATCATACCACCATATTATTCGTTAGCTACCATTTCCGTCTCTTTTTGTCTTTCAACAATCTGAACTACAACACCCCCAGCTGCCCCTGGTCATGTGACTTGTGCCAGCACTTTAGGAGGGAACTCTTTTCTGGCAGGCTGTTGTTTTTCCTTCTCAAAGTAACTGAATGGAGCGCAGTGGGACATGTGGTTTTACTATTGAGTGCTGTTCTTAGATCTACTGGGCAGCTGTTATCTTGTGTTAGGGAGCTGTTACCTTCCTATTGTTTTGTTGATAGGCTGCTGGGGGGGGCAGGGAAGGGGAGGGGGTGATATCACGCCAACTTGCAGTACAGCAGTAAAGAGTGACTGAAGTTTATCAGAACACAAATCACATGACTTGGGGCAGCTGGGAAATTGACAATATGTCTAGCCCCATGTCAGATTTCAAAATGAAATATAAAAAATCTTTTTGCTGTTTTGAGAAATGGCTTTCAATGCAGAATTTTGCTGGAGCAGCACTTTGAACTGATGCATTTTGAAATTTTTTTCCCATGACAGTATCCCTTTTAGACTATATTTTGCCTGTGACTGTGCATTATTAAGCCACGGTACTTGATTCACAGTCTGTACATTCCCAGCAATTCCCTGACTGAGAGTTTTAGCCTCTGCCACTGCTGTTTCAATTTGGCTAGCAACTGTAATAGCCTTTGCAAGGGTTAAATCTTGCTCTAGGAGTAGTCTCTCTCTAATGCAATGTGAGTTTGATTTTTCCACTATTTGGTCTCTTAGCATTTCATCTGTTAGATTCCCAGACTCACAGGTAACAACCAGCTCTCTCAAAGTTACTACTAATTTGCCATTATGCTGTCCGCTGGTGGAATTTATATCTTTCAGCAACTACATTTACTCTTGGCACAAAAAAGTTCTTTTTAGCAGTTAGAGCAGTTTCATAAGTTTCATCAGGGGAGGGTGATGTAAAGAATATACACTGTCCCTCTGCTTCCAGGCAGTGAATAAGTAAAGCACGCTTTCTAGCAGCAGAAATATCCCCTTGGTCAGCACCAATAATGTAATTTTCAAACATACAGATCCAAGCATTAAAAGGTACAGCATGCTAGACTCACCAGGGTTTGGAAGAAAAGCTGCAGGCTACTGCAGAGGTAGAAGAGACATCTTGTGGCCAATTTGTTGTGTGTTGATAGCTGAGAATTAGTTGAGTATATCAGTGCTTTATTAGCAGGTTCATGCAACCATTACACAACAGCAACATAAACTCTAGTACCATAAACAGTTTAGACACAACTGTGTATGCACAGTATAACTCATGTGCACAGTGATCTCTACAGGTCATTTGTATAAACACCACAATATCCTTTTTGTTTTTGCAATTCAGACTCTCCAGCTAATATGGATGTAATTCAGTTTTAAATTATGATCATATCCCCTACCAAGATTTTTAGCTATAGCTGTATTAACACAGTTTTAGTTTATTCAGTTGCTGTATAAAGACATTGCATACAAAAAATGGATTTTAATTAAAAAAAGGTACATCATTAGTTTGTCATTCCTGTTGATTAATAATACATTAAACCATCTTCCGCTTTTTAACTTCACGGTGGGTTTATTTCTCCAGGAGCATGCTGGAAGCCAAAAATTACATACTGGTTTATGGAAACTATTAGCTGAACAAATGTAGATGTTCTTTTCTTTTTTAAATGCGAAAAATATAAACTCTACTGACTGTTCCAGCATCTGTTACTTTGGCTTTGTCTAAAACCTTTTGACCATCAGGGATGGCTTGGTTACAGAGCTGTTTTAAACAAATATGTGATTTGTGGTATCACTTGGTATCACTAACACCAAGCAGCAGTTTAACTCAGAGTGACCTTATCAAGATAAGTAGAGGGTTGTGCCAGGTTAATCATAGTTTAAAAAAAGGCATGAAGAGGGTCAATTTGTGGTACAGCAAATCAGCTGTTGGCTAAATATTAAATGTAAACAATGCAAGCATTTGAGATTAAAAAATAAAATTTCTTGACGATGCTGAATATATTCATTTGTTTTATTTTATGACTAGTTTGTCATTCACACAACCTGGTATCAACTAGTAGTAGTAGCCTTAGCAGTAAGGGATGAGTGAACTCTTTCACCGAGTACTCATTTGAATAGAAATATGATGGATTGTAGTGGTGAATTTTTTGGGGGAATTCATACTATAATTTTGTCATTCGATCTGTTTTTAAAGGACAGAAAAATCTGATTTATAGTATTTCTGGGCTGAGCAACTGTGAAAAAAAGATCTCTACACAGTTTGATATTAATCAAGAAGTAGCCGTCATGCTTGGAAAAAAATTGGCAACATGGGAGCATAGTGGAAAGGTGCTTCTCTAATATCGCAGGTTAATATTTATGATTTGTACTTTTAACAATATTCCATGCCTTTGTCGAGTGAGTATTACATTTTTTATGTTCTTTAAATATCTTAATTTCATTAAATGTAATTTCATCCCTGATTTGTCTGTTAAGTACCAAGCATGTCATAACAGTGATTGATATCGCACCCACTGACTGGTAGGGATGGTGCGAACTGTTCGCCGGCGAACTTGTTCGCGCGAACATCGGCTGTTCGCGCGAACATCGGCTGTTCGCGCTCGCCGGAAGTTCACGAACGTCGCGCGACGTTCGCCATTTTGGGTTCGCGTATAGTTGGCACTTTTTTTTGCCCTCTCAAACCAGACCAGCAGATACATGGCAGCCAATCAGGAAGATCTCCCTCCTGGACCACCCCCACACCCCTGCCTGGACCACTCCCCTTCCCTATAAAAACCAAAGCCCTGCAGCTTTTTTTCATTCTGCCTGTGACTGCTTGGAAGAGCTAGTGTAGGGAGAGAGCTGTTAGTGATTTCAGGGACAGTTGAAAGTAAGTTTACTGGCTAGTAATCTACTGTTCTTCAAACAACTGCCATCTAGCTGTGTGAGCTTGTTCACATTCTGTCTAAATATCAATAATATTACCGTCTCCAGAAAAAACACCTGAGTGACTTTTTTCAAGCAGCCATAATATATTTTACGTAATCCGTATCCACCGCTGTAGTAGTGTATACGTTGACCTTTTAGGCATTATTTGCCCTGTAGGCATTATTTGCCCAGTGTGTTCTTCAAACAACTGCCATCTAGCTGTGTGAGCTTGTTCACATTCTGTCTAAATATAAATAATATTACAGTGTCCACAACCACCTGAGTGACTTTTTTCCCTTTACAGCACAAAACGCAGCGCTGTGTCAACAATGGATTTTTCAGATACATTTTTGCCCTTGATCCCCCTCTGGCATGCCACTGTCCAGGTCGTTGCACCCTTTAAACAACTTTAAAATCATTTTTCTGGCCAGAAATTTCTTTTTTAGCTTTTAAAGTTCGCCTTCCCATTGAAGTCTATGGGGTTCGCGACGGTCGCGAACCGTTCGCATATTTTGTCGCAAGTTCGCGAATATGTTCGCGAACTTTTTTTCCGTGGTTCGCGCCATCCCTACTGACTGGTATACAAAATTGTATACTTAATATGAAGATGAACATAAACAATATTCTGTAGAATGTCCTTAACCCAGTGAGTTAGGACAAACTCATATTCTGCAGCAGTTACATAAAGTACCATTGTGCTAATCAAGTTTGAGTTTTTAATCTATATCAAGAATGCTCGGTTTTCCAGATAACAGATCTTTCCATAATTTGGATCTTCATACTTTAAGGGGCAAATTTACAAAATTCATGTGAAATGATTGAAGTTCGATCGAATTCGATCGAATACCGATCGTAGGAATTTTTCGTATATTCTAATTTGGCCTCTTTGATCATCGAATACCGAATTAGAGATTGAATAGATCGAATGATCGGATATTTGATAATTCGATCACTCGACGATCGAAGGAATCAAAATTATAAATTGTTCGAATGCCTACTTTGCCAGATTGAACCTACCGAATTGCAATAGAAGCCTATGGGAAACCCTTGAAGGAAATTTTATGATTTTTTCGTGAAATCGAACGATCGGTATCCGATCTTACGAATTCATCGAGAAATCGAATAGCGAGCAAAATGATAGCCTAAAACAATTCGATAAGCATTCGATGGTCGAATACTTATCGAATTTCGAGTAAAATCGAGGGAATTTTGGGGAATAATAGTAAATTTGCCCCTAAGTCTACTAGAAAATTATGTAAAAATTAAACCCAATGAGCTGGATTAATTATATATAAGTTTGGATCAAGTACAAGGTACTGTTTTATTATTACCAAGTAAAAGAGAATTCTTTTTAAAATTTGGAGTCTACAGGAGATGGTCATTACATAATTTAGAACTTTCAGGATAATGGGTTTCCGAATAACAGATCTTATACCTGTACTATGCAACTTGTTTACTGGCAAAGGGTAATAATAGTAATTACATTAAACGGAAAATTTACTAAAATTCCCATAAAATCCCTCGAATCCCCTTGAAATTTGATAAACATTTGACTATCGAATGCTTATTGAATAGTTTTAGGCTTTTATTTCCTCGATATTCGATTTCTCTATGAAATCGTACGATTAAATACCAATCGTTCGATTTCACAAAAAAATCGTACTTTTGTCTTCGAGACTCCGAAAAATGAGTATGATTCGAACCATCGAGGCGTTCAATCGTATGAATGGTATTCGTGCAGGTCTTTGCAAAAGAAGCCTATGGGGGGGTTCCCATAGGCTTCTATTAGTATTCAGTAGGTTCAATCTGGTGAATTAGGCATTCGAAGAAATTTTAAATTTAAAATCCTTTGATCATCGAATGGTCGAATGATCGAATATTCTATCATTCAATCTATTCGATAATTCGAATATTCGGTATTCGATGATCAAACTGTCCAAATTTGCTTATTCGATCCTCCGAAAAAATCATACCATCGGTATTCGATTGAATTTGATCGGACTTCGATCTCTTCACACGAATTTTGTAAATCTGCCCCTAAAATTATTTGTAGTGACTTATAATGAGAGCAAAAATAATACATTGTGGGAAACGATAAAGACCAAACGTGTGTTGTTCTTCCTCTTTCTTTCTTATAAAATGAGTCATTCTCTTAAGAAGTCACACATGGAACAAAAAAGTTAGCCTTTTGCACTTGCAAATTTTCTTTGGACTTCTATTATGAAGAACAGAAAAGAGTCTATTAAATGATACTACTATTGCAGGTTTAGAGTACTGTAATTTTTAGATCACTATACATGATATTAAAAAAAAAACACTTCAAAGTGCATTGGTCCAAATAGCGCCCATTTCTGTTGTCAATACAGTTTTCACAATTCAATAAGATTCAAATTCTAAACTGAATTGTTGATCTAAAGATTGTACTCAAGAAAGAAAAAAAAAATATTTTAAAAACATTTGTGTAAGGCATGGAATTTTCAAGTAATTGACAGTGTGCTCCCTTCCTTTTCTTGTCTCATATAGACTTTATATAAGTAACATATTCTCATTGGTTCATTTTATTTAATAGTGTCACAGCATTACTTAACCTACAGTACATAAAAAGAAAATAAGTCAAATCCCTTCATTAATAGTGATGGGCAAATGTATTTGCCAGGCAAGAATTTGCAGTGATTTCCTGTGAATTTGCTATTGCCAAACAAATTCGCAAAGCTACTTTCCCAAAAATGGACGCCGGTATGCAAAATGAGACGCTGGCGGCATTTTGCAAATTTTTCGATTGTTTTGTGAATTTCATGGGAACAGGACAATTTCACCCATCACTATTCATTAATAAATAGATAACAACAATTTTACAGTTTTAGATTTCCTGCCTCCAAATGTAAAGACTATTTCTAAACAAATCACTAGTATTATGTACATAGGATGTTTTATATTTTTTCATGTAATTATTTGCCTTCTCTTTTCTCTGTTCTGAAATATAAAATAAAGCCTGGTTGTCAGGTATGGTTGTCATAGTTGTTTTCTAGTTCTTAATTTTTATTCAGCAAGCATCATTTTGCAAAAGCATAAGGCTTTTCGGATGAATTATGCAAAAGTGCATGCAATGATGCAATGAACCAGACGGTGATTCCAGGTTTCCCTCAGTGGGTTGTGTCAAGATGTTACAGCTGTTATTAATGCTGTGTACAGAAAATGGCAACATGCGGACATTCTGGGGAAAATGCTGATTATTTGGTACAAAACATACTGATTTGCATCCAAATTTTTGAATATTGCATTATACAGGTATGGGACCTATTATCAAGAATCATCGGGACCTGGGTCTTTCTGGATAATGGGCTTTTCTGTAATTTGAATCTTCAGACCTTAAGACTACTAGAAAATCATGTAAACTTTAAATAAGTTCAATAGGCTGGTCTTACATCCAATAAGGGTTAATTATATCTTAGTTGGGATCAAGTACAAGCTACTGTTTTATTATTACAGAAAAAAGGGAAATAATTATTAATATTTTGGATTATATCATTATAATGGAGTCTATGGGAGACAGCCTTTCCATAATTCGTAACTTTCTGGATAATGGGTTTCCAGATAACGGATCCCATACCTGTATTAGTACTGGTCTTATTTATCAAAAATAGAATTTGTGAGGTCTATGAGGTTTTTTTTCTACTTCCAAAAATCTCACAATTAAAAAAAAACTTAAATGTTTGCTTATTTATGAAAAAATCAGAATGTAAAAAATTTGATTGAATACAATCATTAAAAAAATAGAATACCATGAATTTTTAGAGTTTGTGTCTCTGTAAATAGCACAGTGTGATCTTAGAGTAGTCCTTATAGGTTTCCTCTGTCTCCTGCCTTGGTCTGCTTGTTTGTCATATTTTGCCTTTCTTTCGCTTCCTGTGTGTGCCATGCTCTGCTTTGCTATGTGTGCCATACTAAAGCTATCTGTATGTGCTGTACTCTGCTTACCTATGTGTGCCACATTCAGCCTATCTGTGTGTGCCATTCTCTGCTTACCTATGTGTGCCATGCTCAGCCTATCTGTGTGCCATACTTTGCCTACCTATGTGTGCTATGCTCAAATCTGTTTGTGCCACAGTTTGTGCACCATAATCTGCCTGCCTGTGAGTTTCTGTGTTAGCAACAGTAGGACGAATATGGATTTAAGGGCATGTCTTAATTTGACTTAATGATGTGTGATCTCTACAGTGAGAACCAACCATTTGTTTTTTTTGTTTTTTTGTGTGCTATCACAATTAATGTGGACATGGTCTTAAAAGGTAAAATGGGTGTGGTTTAAAGAAAGTGTGGTTTAAAAACAGGGAGTGGTCGATACTGACTTCCATTATTTGCCCTCTACCACATAGGACAAAAAAGCTCAGTCCTTGGTACCACAGAAATATTATACAAACATCTCCAAAACCTTTCAAAAATTGAAAACCTCTAAAAAGTCTGAATTGATTACAAATGGTCCAATAGGATCAGTGCAGCTCCCACTGACTTCTCTAGGACCTCAACAGTTTATACTTGGCATATTAAATGTTTTCATGGTTTGTAGACTTAATAAATCTTGAATAATTCTAATTTTAAATAAATGCAATTATTGAAAGAAAAATTGATTGTAAATAAATAAACACCTTAGTATTTTTTTAAACCACTTTCTGATCTAATGATTTTTAGAACAAAAAAATGTAAATTGAAAATTTAAAAATGAAATTGAAAAATAACCCTTATCTAATGTTGTTAGATTCTATGTAACTCACATACAGTATCACAAAAAGGGTTTCAATAACTGCAAATGAGCCTTCTTTTTGTTGAATTTCAAAATTCTACTTTTTAAAAGTATCTTAGATCATCAAACATGCATTTTCTCACACTGAAATTACGATGAATTGATCATAGTTTTATGGCTGGAAATTCAACAAGACATGTCAGGTAATTTTATATAATCAGGCAGTTGGCTGCTCTAGGATCATGCAGCACATAAATCTTTGCTATCTCACCTGTACAGACATTTGCTCAAGAGACTATAAGATTATTTGTGGTGTTTTTGTCTGGCCTCGTAAAAACCTTAGTATGGCAAGTGAATTATATGTTTATTTTTATAGAAAGGAATGAGCAACGTTAATATTACTTAGTATGGCAGTTTCATTTTCAAAATGATGACGGTGCAGCTGTATCTATATAAAGATCCGAAGATCAGATTGATGAGGATGTGACTATTTTCAAAGCCACTGTTTTTAAATATAAGGCTATTTTATTCTGCTGGTAATTAGTTTTTTCCATAAAAAATAATATAATTTAAATGTTTCTTTTGAAATATATTTATATGAGAGTTTATGTCATTTGTTAAAACCTAGATACTATTATCTGAAATGTTAGGTGGTAAAAGACACTTAGGGGCAGATTTACTAAATTCACATGAAGGATTCGAAGTTTGATCGAATTTTCAAAAAGTTTCGTATTCGAATTTTCGATTGTTTTTGAACACCACTTTGACCATGGAATTTTGAAAATTCGGATCGAATCGAATGATTCGAATAAAAATCTATTTGAATATTCGACTATTCAACAGCACTTCCCCTTTAAATTTTTATTTCAACCTACCAAATTGGATTTCAAAAATTTTGATTGAATAAAAAAATTTGTTCGAATTTTTAAATTTTTTTATATTCGATCGTTCGACCAATAGAATTGTGGTAAAAATCCTTCAAATTCGATTTTGGAGAATTTTATTCCCTAACTATTCCCTTGAATTCAACCCTTAGTAAATCTGCCCCTCAGGGAAAGATTTATCAAGGGTCGAATTTCGAAGTGAAAATACTTTGAAATTTGACCAGTCAAAATTTTTGATCGAACAGGTCTGTTTTTGTTTGAGTTTGAATCATTTGAATCCAATGATTAGCGTATTCGATCGAACGATTCGAAGGATTTTCCACCAAAAACTTTGACTTCTCAAACGCCTCCAAAATACTACATATAGGTTATAGGAGGTCCCCATAGGCTAAGAGACAGTACTTTGATATTCAAATGGTCTAATTTTTTCAATTCTAAATGAATTTTTTCAATTCAAATACAATGTTGGCCAATTTGATAGTTGAAGTACCCAAGTATTAAATTTAAATTTTTTTCATTAGAATTTTCACTTTGACTTTTTAAAAATCTGCCCCTAGAGGTCATTAACAAGAATTATGCAAACAAAAGCACATCATATTGTCTTCATTTTTCCCTTGTCCAATAGCATGGGTCCTTGAAGTCCAGAATAGAATGAAATAGCTATCTTTTTCCCCGTGAATACAATGATACCTGCTTTGGAAGAGTTTTATTTACAAGGGATATACTTTGGGAGGCACATAAATGCCCCCCTTCTGCTCCCTATGTGCCCTCTAATTTGTGCATTATTCAGACCAGCAAGTTAGCGTTAGGTGTCAGCGGGTGCAGGGTGCAAAAGTCCTATGTATGTGGTATTGACAGTGGTGCCCTACTCCTGCCACTCTGCACATGCAAAGTGCAGAGTGCAGCCAGAACCCAGACAAAAGTGCTTATTGAATTAGAACTAAGAGAAGTAATTTTGTGCTAATTAGTTCAGAAGCTATATATATATATATATATATATATATATATATATATATATATATATATATATATATGATAGATTTCTTATTCATTAAAGAAAGTCAACATGGGATTTAATTTCTTTGCCTTTCCTTGCCCTTTAACTAAAGAAGTAGGGCAGAAATGGTGCATATTGTGTTTTGGAAATCTATACCATCCCAAAGCAACCAAAGCCCTCTAAAGATCTGTGTTTATAAAGATGTCCCTGTAGCTCCCAATTTTCTTTTCTATAGAGTCATTGTACATGCTCTGTGCTGCTTTTACTTACTGAGTTTAGGGACTGATGCACAAGATACTGCATTTATATGATATAAATGTCACAATATAAGGCTGAGACTGATTAAAAAATCATTATACAGTAGGTACACAGCATAGTTTAAACTGCACAATTAGCATCAGAATTTAATAATCAACCCCATTTTATGCTGGATGATTTGTGACGAACACTAAGCTTAGCTTCTCAACAGCTGCCCAGAGCCCTCTGAGCATGTGTGTCACTGAAATAAAATCCAAAATGGGAGACTCCAATGACACCTTTGAAGGCCTGTGCCATTACTTCCATAAATATGCTAAACCTTTAGACTGGTTCAGTAAGTTCAATATATAAAACATGGCATTTTTTAGCCATATTTATTTTTAAGGGTTTAGTTCTGCTTTAACCCCTTTTGGTTTAAGTAACAGAATAACATTAACAACAATTCAGGGACACAAAATATAGAAGGGCTCTTTTGGAGCGTAAGAACAAGATCACACCCCTTAGATCTCATTCAGGAATCACATGCACCCTCTACATGCACAGAATGAAAAATGTGGCACTCACTGCCTTTGTCCAGGTGGTAAGGACAGGGCTCCAATATGGCAGAGAGGGGTGGGCTGACATGTCTCACCCACTCTGCTCGTCACTAATAAATTGCTGACTAATGCACTACAAACATATAACACAGAGGCTCCTGGTTATTTGAACAAATAAACATCTCATTTATGTTTTTTTCTCTTTATGTGCATATGTATATAAATATATATATATATATATGTAACCCTTTCTTGGCTGTATTAAACCAAACCAACTAGCATGAGTAGAGCATTGGTTACACGCGACTCTTTTATTCTCAGGTAGGGCTTTCGCTAAGTGGAAAATCACGTGTGAGGTAGTTGAACTACAACTGAGTACTGCAAAGTATATCAAATAACAAGTGTTGGACGCCAGGGGTTCTTTGTGAAACAAATAGAACAAAAGTTTATTTACATAGAGCACCACAGGGTATTCATCATACTCACAACCAGTAGATGATAAGCAGCAATTGCATAGCAGAATAACCACAGGTACAGCAATAGAGAATGCCCTCGGGTAGGATGTGTAGAGGGGAGTTGGTAGGTTCACCAGCCAGGTTAGCAATACCTCATGTGGTCCGGATCCCACCAGCTGATATGGGTCAGTTCAGGGGTTAAGTACTCTTCCTGCAGTCCCTATACACTGAGGTCTCTTCACTTCAGGCAAGGTAGAGCCTGGGGGAGAGCTACTCCCTACTATCCTCCTTGATGGGGCTTGAGCTGCCCGTTCTATCTTCTCTCTCTACTCTCACTTCTCCTAGAGAGTGCTATAACAGAAATATCCTGTACTCACTATTCCTCATTCACGGGGCCCTGTTCCCCGACTTCACTAAAGGTGGCTGTTCCTTTAGGGTAATGCTTCTGGGGCCTTGTTGACTCCAGGCTCAATGGATCTTGTATTCAGTACAAGAGCAGCAGCCAAAGATCCTAAGATCCAAAGGGTAGGTGAAGATCCAAAGAGAAAGTGCCCCTCCCTGCAAGCCCTTTTATTACAGCACTGCAGGGGGTGGTCACTCTTGTATCCAATAATATGATACATTATAGCTACCTGGACCTTAGTCCAATAGCAGGTAGCAGAAGTAAGGGCAAGGGAAGAAGCCATAAGGGCCATGCTACTAATGGGTCCCTACATTTATATATATATATCATATAGGCATCTGGTTCTTTTTTAAATAGATATTTATAACACCTTTTTCCATGTAAATTAATTCTGAGGCACTTTCTGCACTGCGTGTGCTATACGTGCCATGTGAGACGAACATTGTTTGCTTCCAGTACCAGGCAGGGACACTTTAACTCCAGTAGCAGGTTACCAGGGATAATCACAGGGCAACACACAGAGGCAGGGCTTTGCAACACTGCAGAAAAGTAGCAAACACAAGACTTTATTTTGTGCTTGAATGTTGCTGTTAGTATAAAGGAAAGTGAAACACTTTGAGATGTAGGAAACTCTGTGATTATTTGGAAGTGTCCTTCACTTCTTCTGCTTTGCTTCAAAAAAACAACACTTCACTAAATAAAGCTTACGATGAACAATACATCAAGAAATGTAATTGTCGCCAAAAGCACTATACAATTTGGGACACAACAAGCGAGAGAAAGGGCACCTCTTGGAGCAAGCAGCCACTTTTCAATAACCTGCAAAATGGAAATTTCCATCCCTTGATTCTAAAGGTGGATATTTAGCCGGTAAAAATGTTGATCTGTAAAGCATTTTATTATTAACAAGCCATTTACCTGTCATTTTTGCTTTTTATAGAACGGCAGAAAGCCCTATTTGCATAAAGGATCTGAACTTTACTTTTTTTTTTAAGTGTTGTTTTGGGAAGTACGATTTAAGGTAAAAATTAAATTGTTAAGAGTTTTTTTTAACTTTGCTTTTAGGTTTTTAATGAATGTTACACTGGCTGAACCAAAATTCACTTGATTTCCATCTTGAAAGGTGCTCTTTGTCACTTGTCAATGTGGAAAAGAAATTAGGCTGAATCTCTGAAATTAGCAAATTTATTGTACATAGAATGGGTTCCATTTAGTAGTAATAGCTTACAAGTCCAGCAGTGTATGTTTAATAAAAAGTATGACTCCCAAGCTGGCAATACTGTTGCCTAATGAATCCAAAGAGGCAGTTATTTCTTTTATTTGCCTAAATCACTTATTTCAGACTGCTTTTATTTTCCTTTATCTACAAACCTTCTTCCTTTTGCTCTCCTTTAAAAATTGAGATTTGTGCAGTTAAAGTTCAGCATTTACTGACTACTGGAAGCAACACATCCTTGCAATCTAGGTGCATGGATTTATTGGGCTTCCAAAATACATTCTTTATTATTTTTATAGATATCTGCTATCATTACTAATGGAAGGCACTGTCCTATGCCACACGTTATAGTAGATCAGTTTCTTGCCAAAGTTTCATATCTGATAAGGAAATTTATAAATGCATTTATGAAAAGGAAATTTCATGTCACTGGCATTCATACAATCTATCAAGGCAGTACGCTTGTCTCCCGAATAAAATAAATAGATAGTAAAGAAACTCTAGTTAAACTAGAAAATGTACTGTGTCTGGGGAGAACACTTACCATCGTTCTTACAGTAGTTGCTGCATCAGAGATGAAAATAAAATAAAATGACTCCCTACATTTCCAGGAAAAGTTGAGAACAATGAACAAGATCTGTAAATCACTAATAAATGTACTAGTTAGACTCCACTTAACACTATAGCTAAAATGGGCTTTGTTGCATGGCTAACATATAAAAATAATGTCTGGACGAACTGAACCAACAGATCAAAGGGTGTTTAAAGCTGGAGGATACTGTAGTCCTAGTTTACAGATCACCTTATATAAAAACAGGTATGGCACCTGTTATCCAGAATGCTCTGGACCTGGAGCTTTCTGGATGATGGGTCTTTCTGTAATTTGGATCTTCATACCTTAAGTCTACTAAAAAATAATTTAAACATTAAATACACCCAATAAGCTGGTTTTGCTTCCAATAAGGATTAATTTTATTTTAGTTTGGACCAAGTACAAGCTATTGTTTTATTATTTCAGAGAAAAAGGTAATAATTTTGAAAAATTGGATTATTTGAATAAAATTGAGTCTATAGGAGACAACCTTTCCATAATCTTTCTAGATAATGGGTTTCCTGATAACAGATCCCATACCTGTAGTTGGGAATATTCCAATAGCCTTCCAAATAAACTTGGGGGGCAGGGGGATAACTCACAAATCAATGAATGTATGAGCAATCTATATTATTGTTTACAAATGAAATTGTTTAAAACTTACTTCCTTAAAATCCAGTTGAATTTTATATCATTTGTGGTGGACCAAAAAACGAGAGGTTCCACAACCTCATTCCCACTTTCCTCTGCAGTGGCATAACTCTGTAGAACCTTTGCATACAGTGTTGAACTGAGGTGTCAAGTGAGCACCAGGGCTGTAACCTCAGGGCCTCCCCACCCCAGTCCCAAACTCCTCCATACATCCGTTGTGTCTCCATCACCCCCCCCCATTTGCTTGTACATTGCACTTTCACTTGTGGAAGCAATAAGGGGTTGTTATCAGGGTCATGGGTTGGTGGGACCCATTGTTTTCTCCCCAGTTTTCATCCTCTTGTATGCATCTAATCTCATGTATGTCTCTGATGGCCTCCATGGGGGTATGGGCCCAGGTGCAACCCTTTGCTCTGCCATCTCTTATTTGAATACTAACATCATATAAATACAGCCAAATTAACCAGCCATAAAACTGTTTCATTAATTCATTAGTTTTCTGACTTTTTAAATGTTTCTCTCTACTTTAATGTCATAACTGTCATAAAGGCTGTTCAAAAGTTGGTTTACTGTGTTCTTGACATCTGAATATTTCATTAGCACACACTGCACTGCAAGTTGGAATGATATCATGCCCCTCCCTTCCCCCACAGCAACCTAATAATAGAACAATGGAAGGTAACCAGATGACAGCTCCCTGTAAACGACGCGAGTCAAAGTTGACGCGACGTGCGTCAAAAGCGTCCCGCGACTCGTTTCGCAAATTTTTCGCCGATTCGCATTTTTCGGCGAAGCGAATCGCGGGAGATTCGCCCATCACTATTCCTGATATATTAACTTGTGTTAAAATTAGGCAAGGAAAAAACAAACTAGCATCAACTTTCACCAGGATATTTAGAAAGCCAAAATAATTAAAAAATATTCAAACATGTTCTACATGATTATTTCCAATTATTTTTTTCTCCTCCTTATTCAAATGCAATTTCTTTTCCCATTTTACGAAAGCCTTTTGTCCATATTTGTGAGGAAGTATATTTTTATTAAAATAATTTTTTTAATGAATCAATGTCTAAAATTGGCTGCATTGTCGTCCCCCATTTATTAATTTCCCTCTATCAAAGATATGCAAAACTATTCTATGTCATTTCTAGACTTGCAACCCAGATGTAAACTGTACAGACTTCTTTTCTCCAAACTACAGAAAATGTTTTCAGTTCATCTTGTTATTGTGAGTTCACATGTATTACTGTTTAAATCATCCCACTCTAAGAGCTTGCTGTTTGCTTCTGTAAAGAATATAACAATAGGAAATGGATTTACTGGTACTTTTTTGTCTCATTGTGGAACTTTTCATTGTACTGAGTAGATGTAATATCTGTGCTATAAAAACTCCAGTGCTATCATTGAACCAAGGCTAATTGATGCAATGCATTTTTTTTAATCAGTGGTAACATGGATAACGGCACAAAAGTATAATAATGTGAATTGTTGATAAAGCTGAAAAAAATGAATAATCGAGAATTAAAATGTATTTCATTACCAACTATAATTCATTGTACATATTGCAAATACATTTGTGAAGAACTTCAGATGCAATAAATACCAACATCCTGTATTATAACTAGAGGGAAATAATGTAATGGAAACTGTGTGGTTGGGCTAGAATGAAGTTATTATTTCAGATTACTTCAGGGAATTTGAAAAGAAAAACCAAAATGCAGTGAGCAAACTGATCCCATAGGTTCTGGAATAGGATTCGTTATTAAGAAACCTTTTATCCAGAAAACTCCAAATTCTTGATCTCCATTATAATCAATTAATTCTTATTTTTTTATAATGGATTTCCTTTTTCTCTGTAATGATAAAACAGGACTTTCTACTTGATCTTAACAAAGATACAAGTATGGGGTCTGTTATCCAGAATGCTTAGGACCTGTGATTTTCTGGATAAGAGGTCATTCGGCAATTTGGATCTCCATACTTCTAAACATTAAATAAACCAATTAGTTTACCTCCAATAAGGATTCATTATATCTTAGTTTGGATCCAGTACCAGGTATTGTTTTATTCAGGAGTATAACTATAACTAGTTACGCGAACCTCCTTATGGGGTTCTGGGAACAACACACTCTGGGATCTGCTCTAATGGACGGAGACCTGGTGCTCTGGAAACGCTATATTGATGACATACTATTAATATGGACTAAAGGGGAAGTAGAACTAAATAATTTTGTGCAGAAAATAAATCAAAATGAGTTTAACTTGGAATTTACTTTAAATTTCAGTGCGACCCAAATAGAATTTCTAGACCTGCAAATTTATGTTGAAAAGAATATATTACACACAAAAACCTTTTTCAAAGAGGTAGATACAAATAACTACATTCTAGCCTCTAGCAACCATGATCCCCAGTGGATAAAAAACATTCCTAATGGACAGTTTAGAAGGATTAGGAAAAATTGTAGCACTTTAAAAGATTTTGACCATCAAGCAGATATTTTGAAGAAGAGATTCAGAGAAAGGGGATACAAAGAAATTGACATACAAAACTCATATGAAAAAATAAGGAAACAGGACAGAATTCAGATGTTGGATTATAATCTGAGAGATTCAAACACTCAGAAAAAGAAAGACCTAATCCCAGAATTATGTTTTGTCACACAGTATAATTCAGAAGCTAAGGAAATTAGTAAAATAATTAAAAAACATTGGAATGTTTTAAGTTTGGATAAGGAGTTACAACCCACCCTTCCAACGAAACCCAAAGTCATATTCCAAAAGGCCCCGAACTTTAAACAGAAACTGGTAAAAACGTGCCAAATAGAAATCAGTAGAGAAGTGAAAGATAGATTTTCGGGTTTTTTTCCCTGTTGCCTCTGTAAAAGTTGTAAATATGGTGTGAAAAAACAAACCTTCTGTAGTAAAGTAACAGGAGAACAGTTCAAAATAAATGAACTAATTAGATGTGACACCCAGAATGTGATCTATATGCTAGAATGCACATGTGGTCTCCAATATGTGGGGAAAACGAATAGAAAACTGAAAGTGAGAATTGGAGAACATTTCAACAATATAAAGAAAGGAAATTTGAAACATATAGTTTCTAAACATTTTTTTTTTTTCACAGGTCTCAAATGGTGGGGCATAGAGAAAGTAAATAAAGATTGGAGGGGAGGTGATTTAAACAATAAGACACTACAAAGGGAGAGTTGGTGGATCCACAAATTAAAATCTTTAGTCCCATCAGGTTTGAACATTGATTTTAATCTAAGAGCGTTTTTAATTTAAGATACATAAATGTATCATGGGTGATAATACCCACTTCAACTGATACATAATTGCAATAGCAACATCGTGAAATTGTTTCTAAACAGAACTGTTACAATCCTTATAAGGAATAGTAATTTTTAGAAAAAAATCCCTTTAAGAACGTACCCTGATTTAATTTTATTTGTTTAATTTTATTTGTTTAATTTTAATTGTTGAATTTATCTGTCAATTTTAATTGTTAAATATTTCTAAGGAGGGATTTGAAATGTGACTCGTTGATTTATACACATTGCGAAGAGACTGCCGTGTAAATGTACATTTGGACTAATAAAGTTGTACAAAAACGCAAGTTCTGACGATCGCAAAGGAGCGAATAAGAAGGAGTGAGAGAGAACTGACATTATCGCTCAAGGAAGAAGCCGACAAGGCGAAACGCGTAAGCGGTACAGCTGGACATACCCATTGAACTGTGAGAGTGTGTGTTGCTGGAGACACTAGAGGACTCTGGAGGGACGCCACGGAGCCTGAAACAGTAGCCATAGACGCAACGCAGAGACTTTTAAAGGGATACGAGGGGACTCTGTTTGTGAGTGTATTTTATATATTTAATAAACATAGCCGTAAGAAAGTCTACACATGGGTGTCCATATTTTCTCTCCATTGTAAGCTGAAGAAAATTGCCTAGGAAATTGAAACAGCGATTTTGTTTTCTGCCTGATTTAACTCACGTCCGTTGAGTGAGATGTGCCTCTGGAAACACTAGGAATCCAGCGGGTTTAGTGTCGTGGATTTGCTTTGGCTGTTTCACTATTTTCACAATTTTTTAAAATTCTGAATCGTATCACTGAGAACCACGGTGTAAAGACGACATTAATCTTTCACACACTTATAAAATATGGTGTACGTCATTTGATTTTCACTGAATATTAAGTTATTATATTAATCCAGATGGGTTGTTAAAAATTTGCACGTAAATTTATATGTTTAAAAAAATGCACACAAATATAATATTTGTAAAAATAATTGTTTAAAAATACTACACTATTAGAGATCTGTTCTGTTACTTTTTTCCCTCTCAAAACTTTCCTTTTGAGGTATCCAGCAAATCTGACTGTTGTTGTTTGGAGAATTTTGTAAACAGGGGGAGGAGAACCTGAATTTTGCTGGAAAAGATTTTGGGAGGAGAACCATTGTGTTCCACGGACTTTATTGTTTTAACTAGAGGGAAATAATGTAATGGAAACTGTGTGGTTGGGCTAGAATGAAGTTATTTCAGATTACTTCAGGGAATTTGAAAAGAAAAACCAAAATGCAGTGAGCAAACTGA
>CM044444.1:3423169-3446021 GCA_024363595.1 Xenopus borealis | reverse complement strand
GGGGGGGGGGGGGGAGAGCTATAGGAGCCTCATGAGGTCCTAATTTATAAACAATTTCAATAAATATTGTTAAAACAGTTCAACTTCTAGACATTTTGGGGGCCTGAGAAATTATTTACTGTGGGGCCCAGTACTGGGCCACTGGGTTTATTATTACAAATAAAAAGAAAATCATTTTAAAAATCTGAATTATTTGATTACAATTAAGTCTATGGGAGACTGTCATTCTGTAGTTCAGAGCTTTCTGGATAAAGGGTTTCCAGACAACAGATCCTATACCTTTTATTATAACAAATTCATAAATACTTGTTAACGGCAAAACAATCCTATTCTACATATTTCTTGCCTTACAGAGCATCAGTATTTTTAGTTGGGGTCAGTCACCCCCATTTGAAACCTGAAAAGAGTCAGTAGAAAAATTAAAATAAAAAAACTACAGTATAAGAAAAAGAGAATGTGGAGGTAAATTGAAAAGTTTGTTTCAATTAGCCATTCTTTAACATACTAAAAGTTAACTTGAAGGTAAACTCTTTTAAAGTATGGAGATCCATTTTACAGAAAGATTTCTCATCTAGAAATCCCTAGTTCCCAATTATTCAGGATAACATATCCCATACTTGCAGCCAAAGCTTCTCTTTGCATGTTTTGGCAGCAAGCACTATTGCACCCCGTCTATTTGCATGAACCTCACACAGGTGTGCCAACTGTGTTCTCCCACTGTGACTATTGCCAAAATACTCAGGAGTATTGCACCAGAACAATCAAGTGTCATTTTAATGCTGAGCACCAGAAACAATGCCATTGAGGCACAGAAAACGTTTAGCACTAATTCATGTAAAATCACATTTGTGTTATTGGGGAAAATGCTGAAATCTGGGTAAAAAAATTTAAATTTATCTCCAAAATTGTACTTTGCATATTGGATTTGCAGTTGTAACTGACCCTACTGAGCGAATCTGTGAAATCCTGAAATGGCAGGATGTATATAGTATTCCAAAAATAAGTCATATGGGAGATATTATGTAAAACAAATACTGTATCTATAGCAATAATTAGCAACAAACTATTTTTGTTACCAGCCATGGATTCTCGACTGAATTCTGCATTTCGGCATCTGCAAATTTTTTTTTACAAAACTGTAGAAACATTCACAATGAAAAATTTGCTGCAACAAAAAAGATGATTATAAAAAGTCGCAGTGACAAAAAATGCGCATTTACATGCATTTGGACAAAAAATTTGCCTTCAGAAAAAATGCCTTCAATGCATTTGGTTGCGTGCATCAAGAAAATGTTGCTCAGAAATTTTTTTTACTTCAGTGCGTTTTGTGAATTTTTCTCTATTTCGCAAGTTTCTTTGCAGGTTCAATAATTAGGATGAATTAGTTCATCCCTAGAAAATAATATTTCTCAATTACTGATGTAACTAGATACAGTATATTTTCTCTGGTATGCCACAATTAACACAATGTTTTGTAAAACTTTAAATTTCCACGTGCTTACAATATTTAACTTATTTTTTTATGTATTATGTAAGTATTATGTAATAATCTCCAGGTTATTAATAAACAAGTTGAAAAGCAAAGGCCCAAGTGCTGATCCCTGAAGTACTCCACTAACAACACTGTTCCAGTTATAAAATGTTCCATTTACCCCCAATCTTGGTAATCTATCTTTTTGCCAGTTCTCAATCTGAGCACAAATAATAAGTTCCAGGCCAATATTCCTTAATTTAACAACTAACCTTCTGTTTGGCATTGTTACAAATGCGTTAGCAAAGTCTAAGTAGATTACATCCACTGCCATCCAATGGTCAAGGTCCTTGCACACCTTCTCATAACAATAAATAAAATTAGTCTTGCAATATTTATTACACATAAAAACATGCTGGCATAAACATCTAGTATTATTATTTGCAATGAAGTATGTTGGAAAACTATAAACATGTTATTTATAATAATAATAATAATAATAATAATCAAATCAAGTATCTTGTGATTTATTACCTCTTCAAAAAGCTTTCCTACCACTATCATCACACTATCTGGCCTATAGTTTTGAGGCTGAGAACAGGACAATTAGCAATTTGCCAATCTCTAAGCGCAACGCCAGACCTCAATGAATCCTAAAAAAATTAAGATCTTTGGCAATCACAGAGATAAGTTGGTTTAGTACCCTGGGATGAATGCCACCCAGTCCTGGATCTTTTTTTATCTTTACATGTTTTTGTCCTCTTGTGTGAACCAAGCATCATTATTATTATTAGTATAAATGAGACTATTAAGAAAGAAACCTTCATTAGCTGGGTCCTCATTAGACAGATGAAAAATAGTATCACGATAGCTTTTGACTTTATGTCTGTCCAAGAAATCATCCAAGCCACTCCAAGCCAGCAGTGCATTCCACAACCTCACTGTCCTCACTGTGCAGAACCACCTATTTTGCTACAAATGAAAGTTCTAGTCTTCTAGTCTGAAGGGGTGGCCTCTGGTGTGGTGATCCTCTTTATGGCTAAAAAGGTCACTTGCTATTTTTTCTGTCCTCTAATGTACTTGTAAAGTACTATCATGTCCCCTCACAAGCGCCTTTTTTTCAGAGAAACAACCTCAACCAGTGTACCCTCAACAGTTTAGTTGTACATAGTGATGGGTGAATCTCCCCAGTTTCGCTTCACCGAAAAATTCTCGAAGTTCCAGAGAAATTCGCGAATTGGCGAAAAATTCACGAAACGAGTCGCGGCATGCTTTTGATGCATCGTTTTCGGAGCGCGTTGCGTTCTTTTTTGGGTCGCGCTGCGTTATTTTCGACGTGCGACTCGTTTTTTTGGTTGAATTTTAGCCAGGTGAAATTTCGCTGGCATTTCGCTAATTTATTCACCAGCGGCGAATCGCGGGAATTCGCCGCAAATTTGCCCCTGGTGAATAAATTTGCCCATCACTAGTTGTACATTTCTGCACTCTATCCAGCTTATTTATATCCCTCTTAAGGACTGAAGTACAAAACTGCTCTGCATATTCCAGGTTAGGCCTTACCAGGGACCTATAAAGAGATACTGTACTTATGTTTTCATTCCTTGAGTTAATGGACTTTTTGATGCTTTAGTAGCTACAGAATGACACTGCCTAGAATTAGACAATGTGTTATCTAAAAAAAACCCTAGATCCTTCTCATTTAAAGGAACAGTAACCTCAAATTTAAAAAAAAAAAAAAAATTTGTTAGTATACATCAAAAAATAAACACCAAGACAAATAAAACTTTAAAATAGCAAAGCCTTTATTAAGAAATAACTTACCGAAACTCCACTTCCGTTCCTGTCCAGAAAAGGCGACAGGGCGATCATCCATTGTGCTGTGCTGGATTTCTCCTCCCTGGCTCTCTCTCATGGTGTACTGACAGCATGTGAAGTGTCTGCTGCTGCATAAGGGACTTGCATTTATATTATTTTTGCCAAAGTGCATAACCTTGCATACAGTATGTCAAACCTCATTTTGCAGTTTGCTGCCCAGTTCTCCAACTTAGGCAAATCACCCTGCATGGAACCTATAGTTTTACACAATTTAGTATCATCTGCAAAAATAGACAGTACTTTCAATGCCCACCTTCAGATTCTTACCCCTTCCCACTTTATTTTTTTTTTAAATTGACATATTTAAAATAATTTAGGATTTTTTTTAAATCCTTGCTGCTGCCCTTTTCCATATGTTTTTTAGCTTGTCCGATGGCTATTTTGCATAATTTTTTGGCCTCCTTGTACATGATAAATATTTTGGATTTCTCAGCTAACTTGAATGCTTTACAAGCGTAGCTTTTCTTACCCACCTAAACACCACAGTTCAATTGAACCACAAGGTTTTGTTTTGCCATGGCATTTCTTGCTTACAATGGGAATATACTGGCATGTACGCATATTTATGAAGCAGCATTTTAATGTCCCATTTGGTCTGTGTTTAACCCTGTATTGCAGAGATGCCATTATACTGTCAAAGTTTGCAAAAGCAAAATTGTGGGGGTTAGTTATCAAACTCAATCAAAAATGTACTCACTTTTTTCTGAAAATCACTCTGACCAAAGAAGCACTGACTTTGTTCTCCTGTTTATTACTAAATTTTTCATGAATTTTTCTTGTGTGGAAAAAGTCACGTAAAATTGTATTGTAACTGTATTGGATTTTGTGCTCAAAAGCTAAGGTTTTCTCATAATATTGCCCTGAAAGCTATACTTTTTTTAGGGAACCCATCACATCTCAGAAATCTTCCAATTGTTAACAGGACACCTGCTATTGACTTTTACATGTTCTCAAGAGGTCTGAGTTGGAGAACGTTTTCATTTGACTTTTAACACCATTGGAAAAATCTAGTTTTTTTTCTCTGAAAAACATTGTATTTTCCCATTTAAAAGTCTGATTAGAAAAATGTGGAGCTTAAATAATTACAGATGAAGCCACTTTGGATGACACAGAATAACTTAACTCATCTATCCCATTTATCCCACTTAGCACATAATATTGTGTCACAGCATCCCATCCAATTAAAGAGTTCACCATTGAAAACAATGGTGCTTTGGTATGCCAATGAAAAGGTTAAATGCATTAAATGAATTTAGATAACTTTAGATAACACAGTTTCTTCAATTAACCCTGAGTCATGATGCATTTAACTCACAACTCCAAGTGGCTGCATCTGTACTCCTTTAGTGTTTTAGTTACTCAATCACAGACTTGCTTCTGCAGCATAATCTCAAAGGAGACCATGTTTTGATGACAATTCCCTTAATGCTCATCCACACAAATGCTAGACATGAGCAAAAGGGCGTTATTCCTAGTTGATTCTTGAACGAGCTGAAATAAAAAGTTGTCATTAAGCATATTTACAAACCTGCTAGTAGTGATGGGCGAATTTATTCGCCAGGGCTGAATTCGCGGCGAATTCCCGCGATTCGCCGCTGGCGAATAAATTCGCGAATCACCAGCGAAATTTCGCTTGGCGAAAATTCGCCGAAAAAACGAGTCGCGCGACGTTTTTTGACGCGACGTTTTTGACGCGACGCGATTTGACGCGACGTGCGTCAAAAGCGTCCCGCGACTCGTTTCGCGAATTTTTCGCCGATTCGCGAATTTCGCTAGAAATTCGCGAATTTTTCGGCGAAGCGAATCTCGGGAGATTCGCCCATCACTACCTGCTAGCTTCTATTTATAAAAGTAATTGGGTTTCATTCTCGTCACTTACTGTATAAGAGGTGGTTTGTAGCATACACCAATAATAATTTACCTTCCATTGGTATTCCAACAAAAACTTGAGTTCATAACACAACCACATTTTCATTGATCAGCAACCTTGTTATGGAGAGCCCTTAACAAATTTTGCAGATCAAAGGGCATAGGGCTTAAAAAAACATCATCTAAAGCTTAGTTTTCCAACATCCAGTGCCTTCATTTAATCTACAGTACTTGGCACTTTATTGCATCCATAACTTTGTCCTCCTGCAATTTATTAGAACCATTTCTCATAATAACCTCACATGTTTAGCACTTCAAAATGTACCTATGCTCTAATAGTCCATAATTATATATAGTTTTGCATTATTTAGAACATTTTTTTTAAATTATGCCTGTATAACTCATAATTATAGAGTGAAGACCCAGTAGAATGCTCAGTAATAAATGAAACAAGAAAGTAGCTGTTTCTTTATGTACATATGCCCCATTATATACTGGATAATAAAAAATATCTAATCAGTTTTGTTGTTATGCTAAAATATGAATAAAGCATTTAATTTATTTGAGTATCGAAAGAAGTAGTCTTCAATTGAAGCTAATCAAGCATGCACAGCTTATATTTAGACGGATATACTGTACTTTGTAAAACTTAAGACATATTGTACAGTTTTATACAACATTCTAAATGTTATGCAAAGATTAATCCAGTTATCAGATGTAATTACTGTAAAAAAGTTTAATCACAGTAATATTAAATGAAACCAAAGGATGACTGGTAAAAGACTTACACAGACATGCACAATATATAAATTATTTGGAATTGCAAATAATATTGCGTATTAAAAGATTGGAAACAATGTAGACTTGAACCAATTTTATAAAAATGATTTGTCACTCACAAAATATTTAGGTACCTTATCATATTTGATCTATAATGGATTCTCAATTCCAGGTTTTAAACCAACCAAAGACTAAATTGTCACTGTTAGATCATAGTAAAAATGATGTACACCACTTAGAATCAGAATTTTTATCCTGAGGAGACCACATAAAGGCACAAGGATTCAGGTAAGTATTATAATTTCAGATCAACTTCTCTTAATAGGAAAGAAGAGAAAGGCATTTAAAAACTACAAATCAGTTGGGACAGAAGCTGTATTTAATTAATATAAACACTACAGTATAATAAATGTTGTAAATCAGCAATCCGGAAGGCAAAGAAAGTAAATGAAGAGTGCATTGTGATGGAGGTGAAAACTAACCCTAAAAAGTGTTTTAAATATATTAATAGTAAAAAGATGCAGGTTGAGAGTCTTGCTCCATACCAGTATGGTTGTAACAGATACAGAAAAGACAAATGTGCTAAATCAGTTCTTTTCTTCAGTGTATACAACAGAGGAGTCCCAGACTCTCTTCATAGCTGCACTGATGGCTCAGCTCAATCTAGTCAGTGCCTGACTCAAGACATGATTCATAAAGCTTTAATAAAAATTAATGTAAACAAGACTCGAGGGCCTTATGGCATGAACCCCCGTGTTCTGAGATAGTTTAGTTCAATTTTAGACCAGCCCCTATTTCTGATTTTCTCAGATTTGCTTTTATCTGGTATAGTGCCTATGGATACAGATTGGAGAAAAGCTGGTGTGATTCCAATATTTAAAAAAGGATTACGATTTCAACCTGGCAATTATAGGCCAGTAAGTTTGGTATCTGTCGTGGGCAAATTTTTTGAATGCTTGTTAAGGGAACACATTCAAAATTGTGTCCTAGTGAATGGCATTATGAGCAGCAATAAGCATGACTTTATGAAGGAAAAGTCTTTTTAGACAAATTTGGTTGTTGTTTTAGGATGAGATAACTAAGATGCTGGGGGATTTGATACTGTATCCCACAAACGACTGCTTCTTAAACTAAGATCTGTTGGACTTAATGAAGTCATTTGCACATGGATAGGAAACTGGCTGCAGGATTGGGTACAGAGGGTGGTTGTTAATGGTACACTCTTTGCTTGGAGTAAGGTTCAAGTGGGGTCCCTCAGTGCTCGGTTTTGGGTCCAAGCCACTTGTACCCTTAGGCAAATCCATTATGGAAAAGAAGCTTGGAATCCTTGTAGATGATAAGCTCAGCTGAAGAAAATAATACCAGTCAGCAGCATCAAGGGCAAATAAGGTCATGAGCTGTATTAAAAGGGGAATTGATTTACGGCAGGAATGGGTAATTCTTCCACTTTATAGAGCACTGTTAAGGCCCCATCTAGAATATGTCATACAGTTTTGGTCTCCATCACTCACACAGGACACTCAAACAATGAAGCTGGTAGAAGATATGGGAAATCTTAGAGCAAAACTGCCCAATTTGGGGTTGTTCATACTGGAGAAGAGGTGCTTGATTTTTTCATCAAAAATTTAGTAAACAAATTTTTTGTTGTTACAATTTTTCTCATCACTACAAGGGACTGAAAATGATAGACCAATATACAGTATGTTCAAGGGGAATGAAAATGATGATATGAAGAGATCTTTGGAGTAACTAATAAGACTGGGGGCATTACTAGTGAAGGGCGAATTTATTCAAATTTGCGGTGAATACCTGCGATTCACCGCAGGCAAATAAATTCACAAAACGCTGGCAAAATTTAGCGGTGTCTCAGTGTCAAAAACAGACACCCACGTCAAAAATGGACGTCCGAGTCAAAAACGTTGAAGCTTAACGCTGTCGATTCACCCATCACTAGGCATTACAATCAGTTTGACCCAATGCTCCCATGACTTCAGGTACAACCATGGGAGAAGATGGGACAACTTACCAATGAATTCACAATGTTTTTAGCAGCTTATTTAAATGTGAGATCTCACTACAGAATAATTCGCCCAGTTTCTATAAATTGCAATGAGAAGTTTAAACAATACAGATAATAGGTTTCCACAACATCATATGTAACATATTATCTTTGAACTATCAAGTAATGACACAAAACATCAGTTTATGTTTAAACAAAAAAGACCCCAGCCCCCATGTCCTGACACGCTATTGTAACTTTAGGCACACTTTATCATCAAAGTATTATTATTGTTAATTGGTATCAAGCCTGTATGGGTGCCTTTTACCTTTATGGTTCCATCAGAATGTTATTTGAGCTATTACATGGATGAGTTGTTTGTCAGTTAGTTTTTTAAAACTTTCAAGCATGTAAAAATATAGTATTAAATTGACAGTCATTGTTTCTCAGTAAAATCTGATATATAGTATACAGGTATGGCACCTGTTATCCAGAATTCTCAAGACCTGTGAATTTCTGGATAAGGGCTCTTTATGCAATTATGCAATTCAGAATGCTCGGGACCTGGGATTGTCTGGATAATGGATGTTTCTGTAATTTGGATCTTCATACTTTAAGTCTACTAAAAAATAGAGTAAACGTTAGATAAACTGATTAAAGACTGTTTCTGCTTCCAATAAGGATGAATTATATTTTTGTTTGGCTCAAGTACAAGTTACTGTGTTATTATTACAAAGAAAAGAAATAAATGTAAAAAATCTGGTTTATTTGATTATAATGGAGTCTGTGGGAGATGGCCTTTCCATGAATCTGAGCTTTCTGGATAATGGGTTTCCAGATAATGGATCCCATGCTTGTATAACCATTAATTAAACCAAATAGGAGTGGTTTGAATCCAACAAGGATTAATTATATTTTAGTTAGGATTAAAGTGCATGGTACTGTTAACTCATTTTTAAAAATCTGAATTATTTGATTAAAATTTAATCTAAGGAGTTGGCATTCCCATCATTTTATGTATAACAGATCCTATAACTGTAACATTTCTTATTTAAATAAAGAGTCTTCACTCTTGCCTGTGTGTCCTAACATTACTTTATATGTAATAATAACTAAATATATTACACTATACTGTATTATAATACTGTATATATATCATACATTATAATAGATTTCAACACTGTGATCCAAATAAAGAAAATCCCATTATCCAAAGTCCCACACATTAACTTCTACTTTTTAAATTGTTACTTAATGCATGATTGAATTTTAATAGGAGTTGGATTGTTCTCAGTAACTGTTTAACTGTTTTCAGCTTTGTTAGGCAGGGAGCATCATTATAAGGATCCACATCCCTTTTATTACTTACTTGTTGGCATTCATTCTGGTTATGGCTGCCAGAATAGGAAAATAGCAGGCAGTGCACAGAATATAAAATGTTTCGGAAACATATTGCACTGTTTCACATCAGATGTTCTCAACAGCGCAGAAAACATGAAATTAAAGGTTAATCAGTATAAACATCACCTTGCAAAAGCAAAATTGAATAACTTGTTTTTGCATATTAGAGGTAAGTTCATAACAAGGTCTATTGCATTCAGTGTTATATAAAAGTAAGATCAATCTGCCAAACTATCAAAACATATGCCCAAGTGATGATGAAACTATTTAAGAATAACAACTTAAGGAACATTAACTCGATATAAAAATTAAGAGAAATGTATGAAACCTGATCTCCGCCATAACCAGGACCTGGGGTTTTCTGGATAAGGGATCTTTCTGTTATTTGATATCCATGCCTTAAGTTTACTAAAACATAATTTAAACATTAATTAAACCCTATAGAATTGGTGTGCCTTATTTAAGGATTAATGTGGTTGTTGGGTCAAGAAGAATGTACTGTTTTATTATTATTATTATTATGAAAAACTCTATGGGTGATGGCCTATGATTATAGTGAGATACATTTTTCTGTATTGATTTGCACCTCAAATTGAATTTTGTCCATGAGTTTAACCTGATAAACCTTTTTCTGGCCTGAAAAATCACAGGCAAGATTCAATTTGAGAAGCAATTCAATTAAAAAAAACTTATTTCACTGTTTATCAGATGAAAACTCTATTGAAGTCTATGGGAAAAACTGGTACTGAACTTGAATCAAATCTAGTCCATGAGTTTTCACATGATAAATGATAAGATAACCTTTTCTTGCTATATTGAATCGGGACCTTTGTGTAAAAAAAAAAACACAGTGACAAAAACATCCATTGACCAGTGTGTTTCAAAATGTTTTTCATCATTGCTTAAACTTTTCAGCTATTTTCTAAAAAGTTTTTGGAAGCAAAAAAATCGACAGATTGCTCATCACTAGATTGGAATTTATGCTGTCCAATTTTGGTTACAGCTCTGGTTATGCCCATTTCAACTCTGTGTGATTAAACAATTACCTTATGTCTTGCACTGGAACACTGGAGTTTTAATACAGGTCAGACACACTGTTAGGGAGTGAGCAATAATTTGTGTCATAAATGTTTACACCCACGTGTTAATTTTTTACATTTACATGTGAATGTTTTGGAGCATGTGCATTGTCCTTTTAAGCATGACAAGATTATTAAGACTTTGCTAAGTGATCTGAGCCTCCCATGTGGCACTGGGGGTTATTTATTAAAGTCAAATTTTTTCTGATTGGTGTTTTAATGGGGAAAATCATTTTTTTGTGATTTATTAAACTCTCTATGCTGCTAAAATTCTGAATAAAAAAGTACTTCATCTCAAACCTGCCGAGTTCATGTAGAAGCCATTTTCAATAGGAAGATCTGCATAGGGCTTTGTACAATAATTCCAAGAATTTGTTGTTTTCGAGCAATATGGAAAAATCTGATACAATTAAGATTTTTTAAAAGATTTTATCAAATCTTTCCTGCACCAGATTTTTTTTAGTACATTTATGGATAAATACAGTAAAAATGCGCACAGGAGTTTGGTGAAAGTGGTTTTCAGAAAATAGTGAGACATTTTCAGATTTTAGTAAATAACCCCCTGAGACTTCTCAAAATCTTTGCTGTCAAATTCCCTTCTCATCCTTCTGCCTTCCTCTGAATTGGCCTGAACTTCCCTCTTGTTCTTGACTCCTGCTCTGAAACTTTGTTGGAACTTTGCTGCCAAACTGTCCCTTCACTAGTACTCTGAACCAGCCCTGTACATTGTTCATTAAGTGGCTCCAAGTCCTGTCTAGTGGCACTGCAGTCCTCACAAAGGATTTCTAAAGTGCACAAACTAGCAATGAGTCGAGAGTGACTGATGTGCACATTGCCAATATAACAGAAATATCCTGAATATATATCCAGAATTGTCTACAACACAGAAAAAGCTAGTTTGATTTTCATTTTGATTGAAATTAATCATGTCCACTATCTTGCTGGCTATCACTCTGTTTTGTCCTTGATTAAACAATCATAGGGATTCCTAAGGAAGTTAATCCCATTTATTTGGGCATTTCCCTTTTTTATGCTTTGATTGTTTTGTCTTTGAGCCTATTCATTATCATCACCCAAGGTCAGACTGGAGGGGGCCCGGGGCCCACCAGAACTGCTGTCCAGGGCCCCCTCTGACCCCCCTGCCCCCTTACCATGATGCACCTGCATGAATGGTCTCTGACAGGCAAATTTAGTTTCCTAGTAATTAAATTACATTTTGGATTCACATCTTGGGTTCTGCATTCTTGAAACTGATATTTTATCAACAGGGAGGGGTAAATTTTTCTTGTGGAAATTAATAAAAAAAGTAACATGGGTAATGTTCTGTGAAAACGGAGGCTTGACATTTCCTATGATTTTGATTCACTGGGTCAGAAAATTGATGGTAGATTAGGAGCAGTAAACAGCAAATCTGATAGTTTAGGATATAGAATTTATTTGATCAATCAAAGTACTCAGTTCTGCTTCAAAGCCCTGGCAGATAAGGAAGCAATCATCTATAAACTATTTCCAGCATACGCTTCTGCCAGCACAAACCCAAATACAGTACAGGTATGGGACCTGTTATGAAAAATGCATGGGACCTGGGGTTTTCTGGATAAGGGATCTTTCCATAATTTGGGTCTTCCTACCTTAAGTTTACTAGAAAACATTAAATGCAAACATTAAATAACCCCACACGCTGGTTTTGCTTCCTATAAGGATTAATTATATCTCAGTTTGGATCAAGTACAAGGAACTGTTTTATTATTACAGAAAAAAAAAGAAATAATTTTTAAGAATTTGGATTATTTCATTATTATGGAGTCTATGTGAGACTGCCTTTCCAGAATTCAGAGCTTTCTGGTTAACAGGTTTACGGATAACAGATCGCATACCTGTACTTTGCTTTATTTCTGACCATATAAAAGCTGGTGTTGATGATATGAGACCCATGCCTAGCCTTGCATTTTGTGAAAGTGGCATATAAAGTATATAGTAAAATAAAGAACTGATTCATTGTAATTATAACATTAAATACATTAGAAACATGTTCACTAGATCAAATAAAGCACAAGAGCAGCTTAAAAATAGAAATTCTGGGTAATGTTTAAATACAGTTTGTTAGTTTGATACTTATCTATCAAGTAGACATTGTAATTTTTACAGCTGAAATCCAAATATCAGCATAAACATTTATTGAACTTACATTATTTTGCCATTGAATTATATCAAATTTGGCTTAGACAGTACCAATTAATAAAAAGTTTGATGAAAAATGAAATTGGAAAATGTAATAAAAACCTGGCATTTTGGTTGCTGTAAAAATGTGCAGTGATTAAAATAGTGCTGTCGGAAACAAGATGAAATATTCTTGGACGATATAACAATATTGAGAATTTTAGCAGTTTTCAGAATAGGAAGAGCAAACTTTTTTGCAGCAAAGTACTAGTTTTTGTGAAAGGTGGAGAACATTTTTTTTTGATAATTTCAGCATGGGTTTTTTTTCTTTCAGCTCAACAACAAATTGGGTAATACTTAAACAAGGTAATGCCGCTCAATCCCTTAGCAATTGGCTGCACGTGGGCTGGCTTGATATACAAAAAACAAGAAAATTCCCCAGCACTCCAACCTTTAACCCCTAAGTTAACAAATTGGGGAAATGTCAGTGGCAGTAATAAATCATTTCAACCCCATCCTGTGCAAAATGCAGCTAAAATGCCAACATCATTTTTAAGTTTTGTTTCTTCCCAACCCCCCTTTTTTTTTTGCTGGGATAAATGCAAAAAATGCAGATGCCTTTCTATTGGTGTCAATGAATTAGCCAATTTTTTTCTAATTTACTGCAATAAGGTGTATGATTTTAAACATGTGATCATGAGTGAATCTGTTCCCCCCCACAATTTATTGGTGTTTATGGGTGTTTTTTCAGGGCAGAACCTGTCGATACATTCGCTCATCACTACATGTGACCAGTAAATGATACCAACTGAATGGTTTCAATGGGTTACTGCTCCTTACCTGGCAGTAACTACAGGTTCCTTCGAACCCTGCATCAAAAAGTGCAGCACAAGTGGACACTTAAGAATTGGGTGCAGGGTCAAACACCACAAATAACGCTGGACATACTTCAGACATAATTGTGGCAACTGCAGTTCAATCATCTAAAGAGAATTTCCCAGTTTTATCTGCAATGATGCTGGAATTCTGTGGAATAAAAAACATTGCAAAAAATAAATGCAGATTGTGTTTGGAATTGCACTTTTCACTTCGCTTTAGTGTCTTTTATGAAATGATGGGTATTTTTAAGTGGTAAACATCAATACTTATTAAAAATGTCTGAGCATGAATAAACCTTTCCTTAATGTTGAATTAAATTTTAAATGTTGTTTATAATTATCTGTATTCTATTATTTTATTATTATTTGTCAGTTATATGATTGCACTGCATTAATGGACAGTGCCCAATATACTAGTAGAGTTATACAAATACATATTTAAAAGCATTGTGAATTAGTTCTATAGTTAAATGCTTTTTAAAGTGTTGCATTTATCTTTTTATTTTAGTCAAGTGTTCAGTGGTACTGATAAATTAAATGCATTCATGGCTACACAAAACTAAACATTATTCTACCAGCAAAAAATACTTCATTACCTTCTGACCTAAACTAAAAAATGTAAGCTTTTTGCAGTGGTTGAATAATTGTCCAGGAAAACAAATTGTTCGATGACAATATGTTTTAAACAATGGCTAAATAAAGGCCTATGTGCTACAGTCATAGTTACTTGAATAAAAGAATAATGAAACACATTTATTTTTTAATCAAAGCCCATGTAATGCAGGGCAAATACTTGTGTTAACACATAGGGGCCGATTTATGAAATTCACGTGAAAAGATCAAAGTTCAATCGAATTCGATCGAATTTCGATCATAGGATTTATTCGTTTGGTCGATTATGTGAATTTTGCCATATTCGATCATCAAATAGGGAATGGTCGAACGATCGAATACATTCGAATAGAGCCGAATGAACGAATATTCAATCATTCTATCATTCGACCAGCGAAGGATTTTAATTTTAAAGTTTATTCGATTGCCTACTTCAGCAGATTGGACCTACCGAATTGCAATAGAAACCTATGGGAGCACTGATCGAATAGGATTCGTAAGATCGAAGTCTTCGATCGTTCGAATCATACAAATCATTCGAATGATCGAATGATTTATTAGTTCAGTCGAATTATTTATTCGACTGATCGAATAAATTTGTATTAGATCGTCGAATGATCGAATATCGAATAAAAGGTAGCCTAGAACTATTCGATTAACATTCCAGAATCGAATGCTAATTGAATTTCGAGTAGAATAATAGTAAATTTGCCCCATACCCTCTCTGAGTAGTTGCTGATATTATTCCATGCAGACCTGAATCTTCTCGCATAGTTTGTTATTTATCAATTTTTTTATCACATATTTTTCCCAGATAAG
The DNA here is from genome assembly GCA_024363595.1 of Xenopus borealis. Lineage (NCBI taxonomy): Eukaryota > Metazoa > Chordata > Amphibia > Anura > Pipidae > Xenopus > Xenopus borealis. The sequence continues at coordinate 3,431,078 of CM044444.1, read as the reverse complement.
AAATGTTTTGCACTAAAATTCATGAAAGTGAATATTTGTTTAAAAACAACAATTTTTCAATATTTATTAAGTGAAAAAAAAATGAAAAACTGGAATGAAAACTGACATGATCTAAAAGAGGTTTTTTTTATCAAAAGTATTCAAAGTATTCAAAGTAATCAAAAATTCATTCAAGTTTTTATATTCAGATTTTTAGTAAATAAGGTAACATTTGAGTGTGTTTATTCAAAGTAGAAAAAATCTCTTAAATTACACAAATCCAATTTTTTTTTATAAATATGTCTCATAGTGTTGGGTACAAAACTTAGTAATGAAACTACTAAGAATTTAGGGGGCTAATTTACTAAGGATCGAAGTGAATTGTCAAAAGCAAAAAAGTCTTTCTTTTAAAAAATTTGACCATCGAATAGGCTACCTCGACCATTCCTAGTAAAATCCTTTGACTTCAAAAATTGAAATACTGTCTCTTTAAAAAAACTTTTTTTTTTGCTTTGCCTAATTTTTTTTATCAATATAAAATCGTTCGAATTGAACCATTCAAACGATTTTATCGTTTGATTGAACAATTTTACTTTGATCGCAGGAATACTTAATTCGATGAAAAATACTTTGCCTTCGATATTAGAAGTATTTCAATTCAATGGTTGAATTTCGAAGTATTTTCCACATCGAAATTTGACCTTTAGTAAATTAGCCCCTAAGACTTCACGTCACTAAACATTTATACATTTAAATATATTTATTGCATAGTTTATGCAGACAGAAAAAAGAGAGAATATAACAGAGATTCACTGCATTTACACATATTAGTACAAGTATGGAATCCATTATCCAGAAACCCATTATCCAGAAAGCTCCAAACTACAGAAAGACTGTCTCAAATAGATTCTATTTTATCCATATATTCCAGTTTTTAAATGATTTCCTTTTCTCTTTGTAATAAGAAAGCCTTACCTTGTACTTGACACGAACTAAGATATAATTCATCCTGGTTGGAAACAAAGTAAGCCTATTAGGTTTATCTAATGCTTAAATGTTTTTCTAGTAGACTTAAGATATAAAGATCCAAATTATGGAAAGATCCATTATCTGGAAAACCCCAGGTCCAGAGTGTTCTGGACAAAAGGCCCCATACCTGTATATTAAAAGATATAAAAATCTTATTTTCACTTATTCGTTTTTCAAACTGAAAAACTTGATTGCTTAAAAACATCTAAAAAATAACAACTGGAAAACAAATAATTTACATTCTACCTTTCAGTTCCAAAGAGACTGACAAATTAAAAAAAACCTTCATGTACTTCTAAATAAACTGACCAGATTTTAGATGATGCATTTTGTAATTCAAGTTCATACATTTTTGTATGACCTGCATTTGCATTTCTGTTTCAAGGAATTAGAATCACAATAAAAAAAATTTTGCTCCTAATTATCAGCATGAAGTTTAGTGCAAAAACAACTGCACCGAAAATGTTTCACACCAAATTTACAAAGCTTTGCAAAGTACAATAAAGTGTAAAATGGCACATGAGAACCTTTTAATTAACATCTGCCCTGAAGAGGTGTTACTTGCAGGAATCTTTTTGTGAGTTGCAGAGCATTTCTGAAACAGCACACATCACATAGCAAAATGAATGCAATCTGTACCCAAATAAAAAATCTTCATGGGGGCTACAGTAAGAACCTGGCCATAGTTGTGCCAAAAGGTAATGCTGGTCAATAATGGCCCAGAATTAATTAATTGAGAAAAGGTTATGTACAGTAGTGGTATATCACGTGAAAACTCACTGATGAGAATCAATTTGAGGAGAAAAAACTTTTTTACAAATTCAATTCAAGTTTTTCCCACAGACTTAAGTAGAGTTGTCAAGTGATAAGGTAGAAGTCCAATATAGGTAAAGATTCCCCCAATAGTTCTCAATGTATCTGGTTCATCAATACAAAGCTGGGTATCGCCACACCTTCTTAACTTCACAAATCCAATAGAAATTACTCTAGAGAACAGTTGATAAACTGTGAAATAAGTTTTCTTGAATTCATTTGCATTTCAAATTGAGTCTTGTCAATGAGTTTTCATGTCATAATGCATAAATGCATGAATGCATATACACAAGAAATGCTCTGCACTCATCATATCACAAAGGACGTTTTTTAAGCAAAAAGTACTAATAAATTGCCCTCCCCTTTACACTAAACAAGGATCATATAATGCATTATATTTCAGATGGACAACTCTGAGAAAGTCATACCTTATCCAACCAGTCCAACGGTAACTTTTCACTGATTCACTAAGAATTTTAGTATATTATTACATATTAGAGACGTCATCTTTCATGTTGTAACTTTACCGACTTTGGAACAGTGCACATTAAACCCTACACCTCAGATTCTATATTATAGGAAGGCATCAATTTTAGCATGCCCTTTATTGCGGTCAAAAATATAGCCATGAATGGATGTTTTTAGTTCTGCACTGTTTAGCAATCTGTTATGAGAAGGTCACTCCAATCAAAATACTTTTACTATCAATACACTATTATTTTAAATTAGGTAACATAGTGGTACTTTACAGACAGAGAATACTGAGCAAATATTATAGAATTTCCACCATGGCATTGCAGTATTGGTAATCTTGCTGTATTAAATTATAATAGAATATAGAATTAGAAATGCTAAGAGCTCTCAACTGTATCTCAGGATCTTTCATGTATATATATTGCTACGGGTGGGTATGATGAATAAAGCAAGTACCAGGCCTGGGTGAATGATTTCTAATTGAGACAAGTGAGAAACATAACAAACATCTGACATATGTAAACAATTATAAAGTTCACTAATGCCTAAACATACTTCAAACTAAAAAAGCAAAAACTACATCACAGTTCTTAATGAAAATGCAGCATTTTTTCTCAGATTTCCACATTATTGCACTTGCTGCATAAACGTTTTGCACTTGGTACTAAGGTTTGAATGCTAAATTCTAATTTCAAATTAAAAGAATTTTTATGGTCAAAACTCGCAAATTCAAATTTTAAACCACCAACTCAATTTTGAATGAGAGATTTATTACACCCTGACCCTGGAAACAGTTCTAATTTGAATATTTGCCACCTAAAACCTGCTGAGTACATATACAAGTCAATGGCAGAGGTCCCTTGAACTATTTGAAGATGTTAATAGTAGTGATTAACCAAGTTTTTGCCAAGTTTTGCTGTGAAGACTCCTAGATGATGAGTGATGCAGCCTTTTGCACATGAGACAATTAACTCTTAAATAAGTAAATTAATTAAATTAAACACTATGGTTTATATGCTGTAAATTGTTATTTTATATATTGATGAAATTACAAAAAATATGGTTGCAACAGTTATTTTATTATGATACTGCTTCAACATAGTTTATCAAGGTATGGAATCCATTATCCAGAAAAGCTCTGAATTATGTGGAGGTCATCTCCCATATACTCCATTTTAATAAAATAATTAACATTTTTTAAAATAATTAATAATAAACCAGCATCTTGTACTTATTTCAGACTAAGATGTAATTAAACCTTAATGGTTGCCAAACTATCCTTAACCCAGGGGAAAAAGGAAAAGATCCCAAGCATTCTGGATACCAGATCCCATATCTGTACTTGACATCTTACCTTTTTTATAAAAATGTCCCACCCAAATAAAATGGTCATGTCATTCTAAGGGATGATTTTGATAATGAATAAAGAATAGATTCTCAAGTATCTAAAGAAACTTTTTAGATGCAAGGAGAAAATGGAAAGTGGTGAATCCATTGAAATTCTGTTGACATTAATTATACTGCTTCAGTGATATTTCCAGTACAACTTCTACTATTTTAAATCCTTCCAACTTCACATAAAACTTTCAAAGATTGTAAATAGGTAATAAGAAAAATATTGTTGCTGAAATGACTGCACCATTTTACAAATAGATTCTCTAATTACATTGCTTGGAAAAGCTGTGTTTGCATTCTTTTTCTCTCTTTGTAATAGGCATTTTTACAGAACAGACCAGGTACTGACAATAAATAATGTCAAATAATAAATCCTAATATACCACTTAGTAATTCAACCACTCAGCAAATTCAGAAGAGTGCTTCTTACATTATTTTTTCTGTAAAATGTTTTGTTCACATTGCAAAACTATAAGGCATATGTAAGATTCTACCCTGATCACATTTCTTCATTCTTTCTGTTACATTATAGAGTTGGCCCCTCCTCATGTGCATGGCTGAGTGGGGGTCCGAACTGGGAGAAGATGATAGAAGAGGTAATGTGCCTGGCACCCATCCAACTGTATGCCCTAGGCACGTGCATCTTCTGCCTACCCCTAGTTCCATCCCCTGCATTATACTGTAGATTTGTGTACATACATATACCTGTGTATACATATACAGGTATGGGATCCATTATCTGGAAACCCATTATCCAGAAATTTTTGAATAACCAGAATGCCATCACTCATAGAGGTAAATTTATCAAAGAGTTCTGTTACTAGAGTGAAATGCCACAGCTCTCAGTTCATTTCTATGGGATTTTGAAAGGCATATTTATAAATGGGTGAAAGTGAAACTTCGCCCTTTGATAAATACACCTTTAAAAATCCCATAGAAATGAATGGAAAGTGGCGGAATTTAACTCTAGTGATGGACCGTCACTGTTAGGGGCTAAGGGATGAATTTTTTAAGTGAAAAAACTTCGAAATTACTCCCTTTTGAAAGGGCTTTTTCGATCTAAAATGGACTTTATTCTATCTAAAATTCCATTTGAATGGAAAAAATTTAGAAAATTCAAATTTTTGAATTTTGATATACTGGCCCTTTAAAAACCCTTCAACTTTACCTCCTATGGAGGGGCCTCCTAGAACCTGTCCTAAATTAGTCCTAGGAATTAGAAGGATTTTTTACAAAATCCTTTGAATCGTTCAATTTGAACGATGCAATCGAACGATTCAAATTATTTTTATTCAATCCAAAATACACCTATTCCATTGAAATAGGTCCATTTTCGATCAAAAAAGCTCTTTGATTGTCGAATTTTGAAGTTTTTTCACTTTGAAAAGTGAAGAAAGTATCTTTATCCAGGAAACGCCTAGGACCCAAAAATTCTTGATAATAGATCCTATAACTGTAAAATATATGATCTTTGTTTCAAATGTTTACATGCCCTTTAATTTTATAATGAATTACCCAATCACACTTTGACCAAACTCTTGTGCACTCTTTTTATCATATTCATCAATACATTTACTGAAAGATTCAGGTGCAGGAAAAAACTGAGTCTGACTACCAAAAACATTATCTCCCGAAAGCCATAAATTAATCAGATTATTTAAGAAACCCAACACAGATCATGATATCTTCCAACTATAAAAGGACACATGCCATTAAATTCTACATGACCTCTCCAGTTTTGAGATGAGTATTTTTTTATTCAGACTTTTTAAAGCATCAGAGTTTAATAAATCCCAAAAAATTTTACAGACATGCAATTTCATTTGTGAAACTTTGCATCAATGATCAGCGACCCATTAAATGCAGCAGACAGGTTTGTTGCCTTATATTTGATTCTTCATCCCCACATACAATCCCCACAAAATTTTGATGGCATCATTGCAGGAAAATTATAAGGAGACATTGTTTCTTACTCAAGAAATTGCCAAAATGCTTGTTGATCATTTCCTGTTAAATCTACAACAACAATCTCCTTATTGAAATCTCATTATGTAACCTATCCTTGGTCCAATTAATCTACATGCTGAATCAAGACACAACCATTTCACCTATCAAGCTTCCTCTTCTACATTGTTCTGGAAGTTCCTACACTTGATCATTATACATTGTAATGCCACCTCAGATGCCTCTTCAACAATATTCTCCTTACATCATGCACCTTAGTCACAAATGAATTCCAAATGACTATTTGTTCCTTTAGTTACCCCATACTTTACACTTCCCTTGTTACCTCCTCAAAAGCAAAGACATTGGAAAATAATCCTACATGTTAAATAATCTACAACAAATTATTTCCTTGCCATACGCTAATAACCACCATGAATTTAATAGCCAGTTTATTTCAAGTTGTCATGACATATCCCTGTGCCTTTATACACGTCTACTGATGAAGTCACATTGGTTTGTGTGTTTACCGCAGAATAGCTAAACTCATTTACCTCAAATATTCCATTTAACACAGCATCCCATGTAAACAATGGTAGCATTATATTACTCTTGGAAAGACTAAAAGCATTACATGGGTTTACATGACTTTAGAGAACACAGTTTCTTTAGTTTATCTAGTCACGACAAATTTAACACACAAATCCAAGTGGCTTCATAGATATGTACCTTTTGACCTTATTTGCCAGTTTTTTTGTAGTTGTGAGCATAAATCCTTATATACAGAACTGGGAAATATATTGACACTCCATAAATAAATGTAATATTCATTTTTGTTCAGCTTAGGAACTTGATAAATAATTTTGTTCTTTTTCATCAATGTGCTAAAGATAGTGTTCAAGCTCTAGAAATACCTAGACCTAGACCAAGGATAAAGATATTCCCATTTTTTATATTAACCCAATCATAGAGTCATATGTAGGGCTAGTAGAGTATTTTAGCCCCTGTCTCTGTTGTAGTAGTGCAAGGATCAAGGATACTCAAAAACTTCCAAGCAAGGTGGGATCACTCTCTCATAATATCCTGTGCATACAATAGTCTATATTTTATTTTGTCTTTTAGGTATAAATAAGGTTCATTGAAGCCTAGCTGTATTATAATTCCTTTAAACTGTGGCCAGTCATTCCATTTACCCTAATATTGTTTGAAAATTAATAATGCATTTTCATAACTGACAAGCCTGAAACTAATACGTTATCAGAAAAATTCTTTTTGAATAATCTCAAGATATTTTTTTTTTTACAATTAAAAATTGGTAAGAGTTACTTTTGAAATTTCAGATCAATTTACTGTTCACACAGTCTAAAGTCTTCTATAATTCCGACACTTCCACTCATTTACAAAGCAATAACATTTTTTTCAAAATCCAGAAATATATTTTTGAAAATGTAACACTCACAGTTTCATCCTTTTTTGAAATGATAAAAGCTGCACACTAAATTAAGACCAGCATTTCTGTATTTGGTTTAACAGCATGTTGCAGACCAGATAAGGAGCAATTAAAGGGTCATTACAATCCCAGCATCTCAACATCTTGACAACTTATTAAAACAATATTCTGTTCATTCATTTTTAAAAGTTCCCTTGAAAGAGGCTTTGTAAAAAGTCTGGCTATTACTGTATTATCATTATTTTCCCCTTTTTTAAAGGTACTTGTGACTTACTGTCCTGTGGCATGTTTAAATGTTTTTTTGAAGCTTTGATTGCAATGTGTTACAGCATTTGTGTGTTCAAGCACAATAGCTCCAGGATTCCCCAGTGTCAGTTTATAAACTTGCCTGAAATTAAGAACAGGATGTAAGTCAAGGGCAACTAAACAGAAGTGCAAGGAGCAGTTTTGGACAGATAAGTCATACCGAAGCTGAAAGCATAAAGTTGCATCTTCATAGGAGCAGGCTAACAAGTGAAAAAGTATTAGACATGTGCAATTAAACAGCAGGCTCTAAGCTGGATCAGATAATATGAAGACATGTATATTTATATTTCACCTTTAAGATACATATAATTCCCTAGAATTCTATATCAACTTCAAACCATTCCAGTAGGACCCCCAAAACGCTTTTTTAAAACCCTTCAATCAGCCTTTAGTACATTTATATGGACTGGCTCTAAGCCTAGAATTGGAAAGAAGGTACTGACCAAATCAAAACAACAAGGGGGATTGGGGCTCCCTAACCTGCATAATTACCTCCAAGCATCTGTCTTGAGTAGAATA